>JAQPZY010001696.1:4942500-5412500 GCA_029931535.1 Margaritifera margaritifera | reverse complement strand
TACAAACGATTAATTGCTCTTTGCATAAAGAAGAGTCTACGATACAATTCTGGTATATTGACTCTATGTAGTATAATTTGCATACTAAATAAATTATATTCGGTATCATAAATAAAAGACGTTTCAAAACAGCGGATATCTACTGTAGAAAAGTATTGACTTTTATGTAATTAATGTCATTTTTCCTATCCTTCACTTATATTGATATTCCCTATTTCTTTCATCTTGCTTCTTTTTCTCTCTGATAGAAGAGACTAATTTTATATAATGGAGTTCAAGGACAGGGGAAACTTTGTCCATAAAATGAACCATATTGTATTGGATTCTGTCAATTAAATATTTGTCTCTTAATTTTGTATAAAGTATAGATTGGGATGTTATCGATCAAACAACACATGATGAAATCTTTATTTTGGATTTTACTAGTGCAGTTAGATAAAAATAGGTTACGCTGACTGGAACTTCGGATGTATGACAAAATATTTCCGCATATGCAAATCATATTTTTAGTATAGAATGGTTGTCGAAAAGAAATGGATATAGTAACAAATGTCGTTTAAACCATATTTCCATCTCATTTAAAATACAATATATGACTTCTATATTTAAACTAGCAGTAGGGTGGCTAAATTTGAGCAGTCAATCACGTAAGTCCCCTGGTGGCACATTTCGAACAATATCGCATCCATGCTAGAAATCATGCTTAGTCATACACAACGGTCCTGGGGAAGAGTCTTTACTTTTAAGGGTTTTATGGGGCCCCAAAAGGAAGAACTAATAAATTATCAGAATAAAAAGAAGAAACTTTAATGGATAACACGACTTACTGCCTGAGAATCTATCAAATCTCGATCTACTTTTGTTAAAGTTTACTTATTAAATAAATAAATCTAATGATGTATCTACAGGTAGGGAAATTACCATAGTTTTGCAATCGGAAACTGGAATCAAATGATTCGTGAAAATACTTTCCCTAGGTCTCGTCTAATTGTTTGTATATTTTGTTTATTTCGAGAAATAAAGCGTGAAGTCATTTGCAGGATTTGGCACTAGAGTTCTTTTTTAAGAAAATACTTCATTCACCATGCCAATATTAAGAAAATAAGATCGCACAGATATTAGGCAATATATAATACAATAAGATGAATTAATGATATTTAGACATGTAACAAATATTCCATGAAGAGAAATGTTGTACTTAATATCCTGAAATCCTTGTCTTAATGCTGATAATGGAGTGTTATCGATCTAGCACGAACTGACTAAAATTATCTCCTGCGTATTGACGGTGTTGTCATCAGGATGCACAATTCTGTCAAGTTAGAGCTTTACAAATTACCTTACTAGCCAATCAAACATGATTCATGTAAGAGACTTCTTCCCAGAATATTGACAAATAAATCCATATAATCTTCTAGTCAACATGTTTTGCCTAGAGAGAGAGAGAGAGAGAGAGAGAGAGAGAGAGAGAGAGAGAGAGAGAGAGAGAGAGAGAGAGAGAGAGAAGAATTAAATGCGCTATGAAGTTCACGTGAACGAAGAAGCGTTTCAAGAGAATAACTTTAAGCTGTAGAATTCAAAAAGGATTTCAAAAGATTTTGTTGTTGTTGTTGTTGTTGTTGTTGTTGGGCAAATGCATCTTTATTTCCTTTTGTCTTCCTAGCTGTTTGGAGATTATTGTATTTCCTGCAGCCATACGCAATGGCCTTATTTGTCACTTTTTGACCCCCCATCAGAATTTCTAAAACATAAATATCTTCAGAGACAGATTGTACATACATAAGCGGCAGTAGATAAATGGTGTGTACGGATATGGGACAGTGTTTCCATATAGTAAACGATATTAATCGTCCCACTATTTGCTGTAAACTTTGCCCATCATCATTTACATAAGAAAAACTGTCTTTATGGCAAAAAAGTTCGAAATTGGAAGTAATTGTTGCTTTTAATCATAATGAACAAAGTTCCAAATTTGGCCATAATCCAATCATTAATTTAGTTATCAAGGCTCAGAGTTCATATGTATTGATGACTGGCTAGATAATATATTTTGTATCGGTCCTAATCTGTGTCAGGTACACACTCGTAGAAAACTGAATACGTCGTGGTTTTCGAAGATTCTTGATCAAAGCATCCATTAAAGACTCCAGGGGCGAATATTTAAATAATGTGGGAGGGGGGGGGGGCGGGGGCAGGGAGCGCAGCTCTTGAAAGCTCATGCATTTTAAGCGTTTCCATGGCATAATTTAACCACCTAATCACCTAACTGTAAAAGAAAACTTACTCAAAGGAAAAAATTCGGTTGTTGCGAGATTTTGAATTTTTTTTTTGGGGGGGGGGCGTACGCCGGCTTCGTCAATCCCAGATCCGCCCCTGGACTCCCCAGAAATCTTAATTAGTAAAATAGGCATTAACGTTTGTTACGATTGCTGTTATGAAAACTGAAGGTTAGTGCCTTACTTTGCAACGTTCGCTCCACGAATATAAATGCCAACTAAAACGCCATTTATGGGGCAGAAATGCGAAAATCGATACCCACAAAAAATAAGATAAATTCACAGTTTTTAAATTCTGTCTTTCATCTACAATGGTATATACGAATTTATCTAACATCTATAATGGTATATACGAATTTATCTAACATCTATAATGGTATATACGAATTTATCTAACATCTACAATAGTATATACGAATTTATCTAAGAAATACAATGGTATATACGAATTCTGCAAACATCTACAATGTTTTATACGAATTCTGCAACCATCTACAATGTTATATACGAATTCTGCAACCATCTACAATGTTACATACAAATTCTGCAAACATCTACAACTGTATATACGAATTCTGCAAACATTAAAAAATAAGGGATCGTAACAAATCGATAACCCTTCAACTCCTTCGTTAATATTCAACGGATCTTCTCTGATAAAAACGAAAGACATTCTGGTTCCCATTTCAGCCTAGGGAGTTACTGAATTAAATCAGGCCGTTGGGCAAATAATAATGTGCAATATTTCACAGCCAGACCTAACTACTTTAGCAAGATCGATGTTCTTGACGGAAAAAGATAATGCCTGCCAGATATATTGAATGTGGGAAATCGATCGTAGCATGATTGGAGTTTTTCATTACAGCCATTGAGTTGTAGATAAATTCATTCGTGTATTCACCATTCATTATTTTCACTGAATCCTATGGGTGCCAAATTTCTTTTACGCATTTATTTGTAAAATTATGCCAAAAAATCTATATATATATATATATATATATATATATATATATATATATATATATATATATATATATATATATGTACATATATATATGTACATATATATGTACACACACAACCATATATATATTATTGTTCTTGTTGTTGTTGGTTGTGGTGGTAGTGCAATATGCAGGTACTGATAAAAAAAAATTTTTTTTATAATAAAGTATTTTACTAACTGAAGCAATTCAAAATGTAGACGATCATCTATATAAGTCTTTGGTAGACCTGAAGAAGATTACTGCCTTAGTTGTAAAACTAGCTGATATGAAGGAAAGGATTGCGGTCCAAATTATAAGGAATATATATAAAAAAAAAGCCGGCATTTAATGTTTTCAATGCTCTTTTGTTGGAAGGAGGCTTTGCTGCTTTATTGATATATAATTAGTGCATGCATGTTTGGCGCATGCTAGAACTTAGAAGTCCTCACGTGCTTATTCCCTTTGCAGGTAATTTCAGACTGACTGTCTCTTATCTATGTCTGAAATAGTATACCGTAGACAAAAATCGGCAGTGGCACGAGTCAGACTGACTACATTTTACGAAAAAAAAAAACCGTTTATTTTATGGACATTTGTATTCATTTATTTTATGTGTTATACGCAAGGTTGACGTGCTTGACGGAGTCGCCGGCTGAGTCTACTAGATTTTCTTTTAGCGTTTAAGGTCACCGCAGCGTAATAATGGCTATATGGTACCTATTAAAACTAAAGTTCTACAAATGTAACAACAAAGAATTGGACACAAACTTTAGGAACAAAAACCCTTCCAAATAAATGTACACATGAAAGACTACAAGATCAAAGATAAAGATGGTTAACATTCTGCAAAATGTAGAAATAAAATATATAAAGCTAAAATAATATAAAATCCTTAACCTGCATCCCCCCCAAATAAAAACCAAAACAAAACAAAAATACAAAAAAAAAAAAAAAAAAAAACGAAGGTTTTCTCAGGTGGTGCATCTTTATAAAGTTCATTTAATGAGTTTAAAAAGAAAAGAAAATTGTCTCACTTCTTTTAGTGGACACTGGCATGGTACGTACTCTGGTAAAGGTTCACCATTCAGGAGGTATACGTGAGTCCAAGTATGTATCCGGTACACGATCGGCACAATACCGCCTTATCTCTGCGATTTGGGAGGGATACCACTATCCAATAATGGGTTTTGCTGTTCTGAAGCTTGTTTGTGAAGTTTTCATTCCACATGCTTTGCCAAAAAGATACGTAACATGCTGATTTATATAACATTTTTAGTCGGTATCATCCATTCAGAAATGGGTGACTGAAGGGCCACTTTGGCCCCTATAGGTCCTTTTATTACCCTTAATACCAATGTGACAAGGGAGCCAACAGTACATTATACTTTTTCCAGATTGTATGCGCAAATCACGCAATATCTGGGATATTAACGTGTTGTCAGATTTAAGGCTTTGAGTATAGAAAGCGAATCCGAAAAATGATGAAATTTGTTTTTTGAGAGGTTTCAATGTACTTTAAAGATTCCAGTATGGCTTTAATTTCTTCGGTAACAGTGGATGCTTAATCCGGTAACCGGCTTGAAACGGTGCTACGGGGAGTGGCAACGGCAGCTCCAACCTTGTCTCCTTCGTGTGAACCGTCTGTATACAGGGACGTATGACCACAATAGGAAGTTTTGATTTTATTGAATTTATTATGAAACACGGGGGCATTTACTGAGGACTTTTTGAATTAGCAGTGGGGAATAATTGCTTGTCTAATAACCAGTTCCGATTACATAACATAGCGGGAGCTCAACATTAATTCATCTATCATGTTTAATTGTCTGTTAGTTTTCCTGTACTGTGTGTTTGTCTGTCTCAAGTTCGAAAATATATATTTTGGAATAGTGACACCCGATGTAGGATTTATTTTGAGTGCTTTCATTCAATTACTTTCGCACTCCCCTTAATCGCAGTAAATTAATGCAGTAGATTAAGATCACACAAATAATTTAGAAATATAATGCAAGTTTATCCCCAATAAAATTCACGCATTATGTTACAAAAGGAGAACAGTTTGTATGTGAAATTCTAGATCAAATTAATTTCTTGTCGCCGAATTTGCGATTACAATACTGATAATGGAAAGCTATCGATATATCATGAACATACAACATTAATTATCACATGCACCACTATTTTATTCGGATTTAAAATTCTGATTAATAGAGCTTTCAAAATCACTTCCAAGCCAAATACACATGGTTCATGTATATAAAAAATAATTTCCAGAATATTGACTAATAAATCCATAATAAATCCATATAATCTTCTCGTCAACATGTTCTGCTTAGAGACAGATGAATCAAATGTGGTTTGAAGCATACTTGAACAAGGTGTCATTTGAAGGAGAATACACTGACAGATTTTATTAAATATAACCTGTTTACCGAAGTTTTGCTTATTAGCACTTTTATAAGAGATGATTTTTCGATGGACAGGATGTGGTCATTTTTGCAAGGTCTTCACCTGTAAAGGTAGCACATTTCTGAATATGTGACATTGTTTAAGTCGATTCCGGTTATGCGACAATATGACAGTCGGTTGAAAGTGACTAGAAGTTTTGATAGTTGTTAAAAAGTTTGGATCTAATTTGGATATAGTAAGTATTCATATGTAAAAGTGCAGCATCTCGGAGTATCTTGAAAAAATTGTGAGTTCACTTTACGAACCGTTTATTGAAAAACGGCGTGGTCTCGGAGTAGCTTGCACAAATCTGACATACTTATAAATTGTTTCCTCGTGTATCTCAATCTAACTTTATCTTCATTATGTACTATATAGCCTAATATTGCTTGGGGTTTTTTGCGATTTTTTAACAGTTCCAAAATTAACTTTACTGAATCGGTAGACCAATGTATCGGCGATAGGCCGGATGCAACTTAGTGAGGTCAAAACTATATCCTTCATGGCGACTTTCGTAGTTCAGACTATTGACGCAAATGTTTGAAATTAATCCGCCATATCTTTAAAACTAATTATTGGATTTTAATACAAGTTTGGTACATATTTCGTATATTCGTGACTTACACAGTATATTCATTTACGACACATGAAAATACGAGCTCGTTTTCCTTTAAACAGTAAAACTATATTTTTCAAATAAATCGTCAAAGATTAGTGAAGAAATTGATATGTTCAGGCAAATTTCAGCTGGCCGGAAATCACTAAACTGGTGGCAGCAATAAGTACATTAATGATGTCTATAAGACCGAAAGATATGTTAATAAGACAACGGAACAGCCTTTCCTTTGAAAATACAGTCATGCTCCAGCCCATAAGCTTTTAAGGCTAGAGTCTCAGCTGTTACATGTTAAAAGTACATGTGCTAATATTTGTCTTTAACATGTCATCTATACATACTGTCATACAGTGTACAAATTCTCTTAAGATTCTTTTTATTTTAGTCTCCAGACTTGCGCCTCCATATAATCTTCATTCAAAAGTACGGAAGTTAAGGGACAAGAGTATATATATATATATATATATATATATATATATATATATATATATATATATATATATATATATATATATATATATATATATATGTGTGTGTGTGTGTGTGTGTGTGTGTGTGTGTGTAATTATTTTTTATAATTTGTTGTTCGAATTTATTGTTTTTAATGTACTAATAAAGAAATAGTTTACTATATGAAGGAGAGTAAACATTTGACGATGTAACATATAGGGAATTAAAAAGGAACACAAGTTTTAAAAAAAAAGCAATTGGAATGTTTTTTCAGAATTTATCGGGGTTTTTTTTTTTTTTTTTTTTTTTTTTTTTTTGTATTTTTGAATGTGTTAGCTTTAGCGCCTCATATTCAACAATCTCTGTTTTTGTGATAGCTACCTATTTATGCCGTGTTAAAATTATTAAAATGATGCTAATCATCGTTTCTATTAGGATCATTTGTTGGCCAATTTGTGCCCCGTTCATATATTTTCATGCAATTTTGTTTCCCTTACGCAAAAGTTGGAAATTTTAGACACGGGAAAAAAACAACTGCTAACGTTTATAGAATACGGGAGCACACCCCCACCGCTATGAAAAAAAGAGATAAATTGTAAGGGTAATCATAATCAGATCCGTGGAGAATATAAGAGGTGATTTACCGTTCCAGTCCAAAGTAATGACGTCGATCGACAATAAACTTCAATAAAATCAGCTTAACGCCTCTGACGACGTGGAGAAATCGTTGTCTACAAATTATAAAATTAACTTCACCGTCTTTGTCTTTTAAAGGTAGTCTCCCTTGAAAGTACTCAAAGTCTTCATACTGAGGTTAATCATTGTATTCCAAACATAGATACATTTATTTCGTACAAAGAAAAGTTACATTAAAAAAATAAAAAATGGCCTTCCACAGCTGTTCAGTGCAAATAATAGTCATCGAAACGAACGCCTATAATACTCAGCCTATTAACGTTTTTCCGCGTCGCAGATCACCTCAAATAGAAAATGTTTGTCGGCGAAAATCTATCTAATCTATATATCCATTTATCTAAAGGCAGAAAGAGAGAGAGAGAGAGCATTGCAGTGAAATATTCAGCGAGAGATCATAATATGTCAAACCTATCTACAGTAAGAGAAATTAACTAAGTCTTGGAACGAGAAGCTAGGAGTCGTGGTCGGCGCATTGATAAACATTCTTCCTGCATCTCGTCGAATTTTTCTCTTTTTCTGCAAAAATTAAAGTGGTATCAGATGTAATACTTGTGCGTTTTATTGAATATTCTGAGACGGAACACGAAATTCAAGCTTTAGCACAATCTCCCAAAAATTTAATTTTCAAGAATAAAGATGGCATGAGATAATTAAAAAAAAAAAAAAAAAAAAAATTGTTTGTGTTGGTTCATGTATTAACTGGTTACATTTCACTGGGGTGGAACTATTCAAAGTATAATTTTCCAAATAGCGAGTTTTGAGCGTGAGATGGATTTTTGTGTGTGTTGTTGTTGCTCGATGGGGTTTTGTGATACAGTCTCTTTTTAATTTAATACGCTCTTTGTATATAGCAATTCATTAGTTTGGGAACACAGTTTTATTCCGTGTAGATACAAGAGAGTAGGACTAAAGAAGTCATGTCGTATTCAACGTCTATCTAACGTAAAGTTTAACATTAGCAAAACAAAAATGAGGAGAAACTTAGTTGTTCGAGTTGATCACTTTGGGCCCTGCATTTAAATTTGAAAACATTTTAGTTTCCGCTGAATAAATGTGTGAATAAACCTAATGGCATCGTCGAAAATGTCCTAGTCTCAATACATCATGAACACCGACTAATGGAGATAATCTGATAAAGATAGAAGGAAACAGTGAAAGTAGCAGTTCATGAATGACCGTATGGACACAAAGTTTACAAAATTTTCTTTAAAGAAAAAAACGATCAAGGGCATAATCATGAATACCGGCACATTTCAATATAAACAATTAGGTCTATCCCCCACCATATACGAGAGACATCTGGTGACCATGCTGAGAGTTAATTACTGTATTGTATTCTGTACTGCTCATTTACTACGAACCACTCGGAAGAGAATAAGACAAGAAACTGTTGATGTAAAGTGTCAATCCGCCAGGAAGATGTAAACATAATACAAAATAAAAACAATAACACAAAATGTTTGAATTTTGAAAAACGTGCTAAATTACATGTGAAATCAAGATATTAATGTATGTTTTAGCAGCTTACAGCTGACTTTGACTGGTTCCATGTCAAAGCACTGGTTTGTGATTTTAGCAATGCTAGATAAAGAGAACTCCGATACAATTCTGATATAATTATTCTGTTTAGTATAAAGTGTTTAATAAATAACAGTTTTAGGTATCAGAAATAAAAGATGTGTTAAAACAACGCATATCTAGCGTGGAAAGTAGGTCACAGAAGCCACCATCATTTAAAAACGTTAATCACAAATTTCTCCCAATTACATACACCTTTTCATAAAACCGTATTAAACAGATTTGCTTGCTCCCCACTCCACCCCGTCGAATAATCACACAGATGCCACGCAGTATTTAATACAATAGATTATTTAACCGTAATAACGTGTACCGTACGTTCCTAACGGTCCATATGGAAAACAATATTGTATTTGACTTGTATATTTGATATACTGACACAAATCAATTTCTTGTCTCTAGAGTTGCGTATAAAATGCAGATTAGAATGTTAGCAATGGTCCACAGAGAAAAGAAAATTGTGTTTGACTTCCTGAATCAAATCAGTTGGAATATTATCAATATATTACAAATTGAAGAAAATTATAACCGTTTGTACTCGTTTATAAGTCTACAACTGCAAACTACATAGACCCAGATCTGTCGTAGCATAATGCGAAGGCTGATCTGGGTCTATGCACTTTGTTAGGAGTAATCAGGATAACAAACAACATAAATCCTGATCTGCCGGCGCATTATGTGACGACAGATCAGGGTTTATGTTGTTCGAAGTTGTAGGCAATTTATAAGCGAGTAATGACGGTATCAGCGAAGTGCCACTGCTGTTATCAGGATGTACAATTATGACTATTTAGAGGACTGAAAATCTATTTTGTACCTGATTACACATGAGTCATGCATGCAAAGACTCATTTTCATAATATTGACAAATAAATCGGTATAATCTGATAGTCAACATTTGCTGCCCAGAGATAGAATAATCAAATGCGTTTTGAAATCTGATTAAAACCAAGGTCTCTGATATAATGGAAGTCTGACAGGCACCGATTAAAGTTCATGATCTGCCGACCTTTGGGATTTCTCGTCCACTTATTTTTAGTAGCTTACCAGATAAAGCGCTGCATTTTGTTTTTGGGATAGTCATCGTTAGAAAAGATATGTTTGAATGGCAATTTTCGCTATCAGCACAATGAAAGCTGTAATTAGATTGGTGAATTCAAAGGTCAACAGAGCATGACCTTGCATCGGTTCCTGTCAGATCCATTTATTGATAGGTAGATCTCGATTTTAATCAGACTGACGCATTTTGAAGTGCAGGTTTTAGATGATTATTTGAAAATTACAACTTTATCTCTAAAGTTTGTTTTTTCAAAGAAAACTTCTTAGATTTGCCAAGTACTCGATATTTTCGGGGAAAATATGAGGCATTGCATCAACATTTTCCTGTTTTATCCTAGCTGGTTGGCAGTCGGTATATTTGGTCATAGGGAAATGCCTGATCTGTTGGTTTTGTTATTCCGTGTAGATTTTTGAAAGGCATAAAGGTCGTTAGGGAGTTAAATGCGATAAATAAGCGGCATCAGATAAATATATCATTTATTAGTGTTCCCAGATAGGCGAGAAATCATCCTTAGAGTAATCCACATTGTATTGGATTAGATAAATATATCTTGTCCCTTAATTGTGCAAAACGTACATATTGGAATGTTATGGATCAAGCACTAAATGACGAAATCTGTACTATGGATGTTACAAGTGTAATTAAATACAAATTTAGTATACTGATTGGAATTGCGGATTTATGGCAAATCACATTGATCAGTTAAGAAGGTATATCTTTTTTTTTTTAAAAAGGAAAGAAATAAAACTAATTTCGTTTAAAACGCCTAGTGGACAAAATCATTTCCATCACATTCATTAAGGTCTTATTTGACGGGAACTACATTCCGCCCATGTAACACGCCCTTATACGATGAATCCATCAAATAATTCTCAAATTCTAAATAAATTTTAAAGATTAATATGTCTTTTTCAACAACATCAAATCATTTCATTTCCCCTTTTGTAATACTGACACTTAAATGCATTAACAAAAAGAAATTTTATATCATACCTTGAAGAATATGTCTATTTCTCAAATATTAATCTGACTGACTTCGTTAACTATATCTTTCAGACATACATCTTGTTGTCCTCTGAACCCAGATTAAAACCTCGAATAACAATTTCTACATAAGAATAACACAAATAATCCAATGCATAATCTTTTTCCGGATTCCACAATTCATCTTAAAAAAATGGCTTGCTCGTAATAATGTTTTTGGTTGTTATCTTTGAATATATTAAAGCAACCTAAACGAAGGTTTTGATGTGTGATGGTAATTTAATTCCACAAAGGCAAACTGGGCTCCTTTTTATAATTTCGTAATTATCGCAACAAATTTTCATCCGCTCGTTTAGAAAAAAATAAAGAAAGAAGAATGAAATATTCAAAATTTAATAATTCAACTATTTCTGTCTTCTGGGATCCCACGGATTCCTTGGCGATTGATGTTTTTTTTTTTACATTTTTTTTATCCAAAGACATTTCAAGTACTGGAAAGAAATACAAACAGTCACTCTTAATTGAAACTAACTGAATGGCGCTGATTCATCAACAACCAAAAAACTCACAGGAATTCTGCAGCATTCATCATTTCCTTGCTTTCCTCATTTATGTTCAACCTCATCAAATGCCCCTCCTCCCAGCATCTCCTCCAAGGAAATCTTAAATGCTTATCTACAGAAGACAATCCCAATCATATCCCAACATTTTGCAGTCTCTATTTCAAACGGTGTAGGAGGATTTACGGGACATTATTTCCACACGAACGGACAAACTGTCTCACATATAATCTATTCCTTTTCTTGGAAAATACCAGGGATAATTTTCATAGCGGAGCAGAATTGGGTTACGCTCAGATCAAGCAATTGTACACGAGTAAGAAATACAGAATATACAGTGGTGTACATGAGGCGCTGAAAATTTTATTCCGTGTAATCTCGATACTTAACGAGTATTGCTCACGGTGTTGACCTATATTTATTACAACATCACTTCAAAATGAGACTGAAAGCTTGTGACATGGACTTGAAAGTCGAATTCCGTTTGCAATTCAGTAATTAAGCACTGGAATCAAATTGAAATATTCCTGAGGGCTGTGATTTAAAAGCGCATAAAATGAAACTGGTAACAATTAGCTCGAGTGAAACCTTTTCCGTTTCAATTTTCAAGTAGCAACTGATTTCACGTGCAAAATGCAACTGATGACATTTTGTTTTTATGGTCGCCGATGTTTTTTTTCTAATCGATACGATCTTAGTTAAATCACAAACAGTTGGAATAGTAAAATATAGTATGGAAGCACATCCCAAAATAGATCCCTTTGTAACATATACAAGACACTTAGATCGTGCGAAATTGTTTGAAGACATACAGGTATTATCATTCTAGACTCTCTTGTGAGTCTGTGAATCTCCGCCGGGTGATTAGATTAATGATAGAGAGACAAAAAGGAAACATTATACATGCATGAATTGCCGAAAATGTACCACTGAGATGTAATGGCAAGTTCATGAAATTAATAAATCAAAGAAATGTTAGATGGAATCGACACAAAACATATCGCAAAGAATTAATTTTTATGGTTGTTGATCTGAAAAACAGGTTGTTGTTGACAGGGAATGATTACGTTTTTTTCACTCAGACGGAAAACAATGCTTCATACTTGCAACAAAAGACAGTGAATGAACAAATTGTTAATATTATAATTGATCACTTTGTCATCAGCATTTTAGCCTGCATTTTAATTTTGTTTTATCCACTATTACTGGTTTTATATTGCTCCAGACAAACATATTTGACATTTTGTGCGGCGAAAAGCAAAAAACTGATATTGTGACCATGCTAAGATATGTCGTAACAAAATGTTATGAGGAGCAGAGAGTACACATCCCCGTACACAATCGTAAAAAGAGAACTTTTAATTACAGTCAGTCTACAGAGGGTACACATCCCCGTACACAATCGTATCAAGAGAGCTTTTAATTACAGTCGGTCTACAGCCCCGTACACAATCGTATCAATAGAACTTTTAATTACAGTCAGTCTACAGAGGGTACACATCCCCGTACACAGTTTTACAGATGGTACACATCCCCGTACACAGTCGTATAAAGTGAACTTTTAATTACAGTCAGTCTACAGAGGGTTCACAGCCCCGAACACAATCGTATCAAGAGAACCTTTAATTACAGTCAGTCTACAGAGGGTACACAGCCCTGTACACAATCGTATACAAATAACTTTTAATTACAGTCGGTATACAGAGTGTGCACAGCCCGTACACACTGGTATAAAGAGAACTTTCAATTACAGTCGGTTTACAGATGGTACACATCCCTGTACACAATCGTATCAAGAGAACTTTTAATTACAGTCAGTCTACAGGGGGTACAAATCCCCGTACACAGTCGTATAAAGAGAACTTTTAATTAGTCTACAAGCTAGTGATTGTTTGTTATGTACCATGTAATCTCTTATTGAAAATTCTACGTGTAATCTGTGTTTCAAAACGCATAACATAATTCTATCCTATAAAGAAACTCAGTGAGGAAAATATTAAGTTTTAAACAAAAAAATCCCTTCAAATGAGATAAAATACAATGTACCGCAGTTTGCATTAAAGTTATCCAAAAAGGGGAAAAGCAAAATGATCAGGAAAAGGGAAATCATGTCACGTTGAAAATCAATAACCGAGGTATACCATACTTATCTTTCATTACAAAGAGAACGAAAATTCAAATTATATAACGACAACTTCATAAAATACAATTAATAATAATGTGAGTCTCTAACAACTTTAAGCAAGTACTTAAAACATAAATATCACAAAAATTTCAAAGCAAAATCAATTTGACAGCAAAGAAACAAAAGCAGACCAGTTTCTCTGAAATAGATACTTAATGGTCAAGAAAACAATTGCATGTTGTAACCCTGACGAATTCAAAAAGCAGAGTATCTTTAATGTTTAAGAAGGCCCGACTTTCGTTTTGTGTAACTTGCAAATAGTAGATCCCATGGTGATTATTATATATATAATCCAGATCGAGACTATCTTCAGGTTTTGGAAAGCTTCTGAAAACTTTAAGTTATTCTGCAGATATATTCAATCCATCCATCTATCCATTCATTCATTTATTTATCTAGCCATATATTCATCCGTCCGTCCATCATTCACATCCATCCATCTATCTGGGAGTTCCGGTGGCACAGTGTTTAGCGTTTATGACTCACTATCAGCAGACTAAGTCGGCTGACTTAGTGTGTAGACTGGAAAGACACTTGACTCGAGTTATCTCGGTAGCATATAACCTTTTGTTTATTGTGGTATAGTCAAACAACAAACACACAAAGAAACCATCTATCTTGCAACCAACCCAACCATCCTTTAAATAACAACTATTTTATTTTTTAATGCGGTATGATTGGAATATATGGCGGAAAGTTGACTGCGATATATAGATAGATAATAATTTAGTCCATACTACTGCTACTACTACTACTCATCTTCATTGTTGTTGTCATCAGCATCGCTTATCTAATAGACAAGACGCTGTGTACATGTACACAGAGTATTTTATGTACCGTCTATACTCGCGTATAATCCAATACCAACTGCAAACTGCACAGACCCAGATCTGCCGTCGTATAATGGGCCGGCAGATCTGGGTTTATGCAGTTTGTAATCAGTAGAACAAACAACATAGACCATGATCTGTTGGCGCACTATGCGACAGTAGATCAGAATCTATATTGTTTGCAGTTGGACCCACGTTATACGCGAGTATATATGTTTTTTTTACTTGTTGTTTTAAGTCGCTCCAGGAGAGAAAACTCCAGAAAATGGCAATGAAAGCTGATTCAAATCGATCCAGCTGATTTCGGAGGCCTGTAGATTCACTCCGGGTGCTTGGTGTTTGTGTAGAGTTTTCAGCTATTGTGGTAAAGGTTTTAATGACACCATCCCATTTGTCGTTCAAATTAGTGCAGGCCTCCTCACGCGCAGACCACCGGGTCTCAGAGAGACTTTTTATAACTTTACTTCCGCTTCAGATTAGAGATCAAGAGCTGCCATTGGTGAGTTGACACAACTAAAAAGGTATATAGATGCTGGACAGTGCCGAAAAATGAACATGCTTCCCGACAGCATTCTGCAGCACATACTCCAGCCAAGTTCAATGAGTGGGCAGAGCAGGGCACATATATAGCATGAGGATTACAGTTTTTAATGCTTGCTTGCAAGCCGCTGTAGGTACCTGACATGTTGCTGGCGTTCTCGTAAGACTGCTTATGGCAGTTTGCGATGTCGACGCCGTGGAAATCAATGGTAACAACCACAGTTTTGGCTAGCTCCTCAGACTTGTGACCAGAATTTGATATAAAACACAAAAAGCGTTCAAATGGTATGCCATAATGAAAGTCAGCTGATCAACATCAGAGATGTCGGGAGTGGAGTTTATGCTAATATAGAAATATTTCGCAGCCTTGCTCACTTGCTTGTAGAGTATAGAAGATAGAGTCGTGGCCTTTCCTCGCCGTTTAAGAGCTTTCGTTTTAACATTTTCTTCATGAGAATCCGAGGTGTATTGTTGTGGCATCTCTTATAATTAAAGAAGTTGGCATTTATATTTTCGTTTACTCAGTGTGTAACCAGATACTCAACAGTGGCGTTATTGATTATCCAATCGGCAGGGTCGTCGCTCAGAGTCGGAATAAAATCTTCAAGTTCAGAACTTTCAGATGACAAAGATTTTGTCACAACACAGCCTTTCGTTGTGACAGAACTATCAACATTGGTGCTACTTGTCCCCGCACGTTAGTACTTTTTCAATGACAACGTGTTCTTCACCATTCCCGACAATTTCTTTAGGCGTCACTGACACAAAAAAGGAGTCTAATTCGCGTATTTTCTCCAACACTTCGCCTCCCGTTGTTCGTAAAAATCTGTTCCCAGTTTTCTGTATTGGGCCCCACTGAGTATCTACCTCCCGTAAATCTTAAATCACAAATCTCTAATGTCAGATTAACTAATTACCGTTTAATTACCGTTTGATTACTCTTGTTGGTTATGGACTCTATATATATATATATATATATATATATATATATATATATATATATATATATATATATATATATATATATATATATATATATTTGGACTCAGATGCTAATCTAATTCAGCCAGTTCACTATGTGATATTCAGATTCTTCTCTGTCGTCTCCTCGTCTATTATATTAGTTCAGTACATGCTGATAGATGGCAGCCACTGCCATCTTATGATAGAAGCATACCATTCGCGGGGGAGGGGGGGGGGGGAGAAGTCATGATTTGACGTGTAAATAATGGCAAAATGTAACTAGAGCTTTATTATTATTAATATTTTTCTTTTTCTTTTAATTTTTTTTTTTAACAAAGCCAGTTTCACACTTTAAAATCTGCCGCTCACTGAATTTTGCCGCGCTCGGCAGCTGCCTTGTCTGTCTAATGGGAAATCCGCCACTGTCACTACGAGTGTAGCATCGCAATTGTATTTTGAAAAGAATAATTGCAATAAGAAGTTTGAGATTCGCATTATTCCCACCATGTTAACATTTTTTATATCTTACACATTCGAACTCGCAGCTAACCACATCATTGCCTGATCCATAGTTAGGACAAGCCGCTGTATCAACATGTGTTTAGCGTAAGAGAACTAAATATAGATAACCTTCAATGGTTTTTAATATGATAAGTATGGTGGCAGATTTCTGCCAATCACTTGCCGCTTATCCAATTAAGTAATTCGACTTATTCATTGAAATGTGTTGGCATAATTATAAATAAGCCGTTTTAAGACGATAAATAAGTCGACTATGTAAAATCTAAAGCGACATATACATTTCTCTATGTCAACTTAATAACAGGATAATTTGACCAAAAACTGTGCTAATTCCCACTTCTGCCATCCATCATAGCCATTTAAATCATTACAATAAGTCGATATAATTTAAGCAAGTCGACTTTCAACTAGCGAGATCTTTATATTTAAAAATTGATACATGACGGAGGCTTTAAACTGGAAACTTCGGCTGTTCGTGTATTTTTCTCAAGTGGCATGCAGATTCCAGGATCTCACACTGAAGGTAAGTAACAACCAGGGCCAGTTGAAATATAAAAAAATTATTATAAAACGAATTGACTGAGATGGGAACAAACTTCCTGCTTGGTTTAATACAGCATCCATTTTTAGCTCTATCGGTCATAGACCAGAAGAGTTTGTAGGATGGTCTGTCGTCAGTAGTCCGAAATCCGTCCGTCCGTTAGCTCAAGCCTGTTATCGCTACTCCTCCTAAACTACTTAGAAGATTGCCATGAAACTTTTCACACACATTCATACCAAGGTCTATTTGATCCTCAATGAAAAGGGTGCTGCTCAGATATCCAGTATGGCCACCACAGCAGCCAAAAGTCTTGTTATTGCTACTCCTCCTGAATGGATGGTTATATCAACATGGGGATGAGGGTTGTTTCACTAAAAGACTTCGTATGGTGGCTAGTTGGTTCTAAATGAAAATAGTGCCGATCTGACGTACGGTATGGCCGCCACGACTTCATCTTTAAAACATTATTATCGCTTCTCTTTCTGACCGAAATGTTATATCGTCATGGGGATCTTACCAGAATACTTCTTATGATGTCTAGTTGGTCCAAAATGAAAATGATCGTTCCCTGACATTTTTAGTGGCGCTACAGCTACTATCGTGAAAATCTTGTCATCACTATTCCTCCAGAATGGATAATCATTTGAACATGGATTTTTTCACTAAAAGACTTTATGATGTCAAGTTGGTCCTAAATGAAAATGGTGCCGATCTGACGTCCAATAGCCCGCCACAGCAGCCACCTTTAAAATCTTCTTATCGCTAATACACCTGAACAGAAAGTCATTATCGGCATGGAGGTTTCACCTGGAGACTTCTTATGATGTCTAATTGGTCCTAAAAAAAATTGTGCCACCCGGGCATCCAAGATGGCCACCTCAACGGCCATCTTGAAAATCTTGTTATCACTACTCCACCTGAATGGATGGTGATTTCTACATGGTGTTTTCACTAAAAGACTATTTATGATGTATAGTTTGCCTAAATGAAAATGGTGCCAATCTGGCATCGAATGTGGCCACCACAGCAGCCATTTTGAAAATCTTATTATTGCTACTCCTCTTAAAGTCATATCAGCATGGGTTTATTTTACTGGACGATCTCTATATAGTCTTAAATAAAACTTGTGCTGATCTGATATGCAATATGGCCGCGACAGATACATCTTTCAAATTTTATTGCTACTCCAGCTAGATGAAAAGTCAAATCAACATTGAGTTTTCAACAGAAGACTTCTTATGATGTCTAATTGGTACTAAATGAAAATGGTACCAATCTGACATCCGGTATAGCCACCATGGCAGCCATCTTGAAAATCTTGTTATTGCTTCTCCAAAATGGAAAGTCATGTCAACATGGGATTTTCACCAGAAGACTAAATATGATATTTAGTGGATCCTTAATGAAAATGGCGCAGGTCGGACCTAAAATAGAGCTTCCATATTGAACATATTGAAAGTCTTGTCACTATTTCTCCTAAATGGATGGTCATAAAAGCATTCTGTTTTCATCAAAAGTCTTCTAAATGTGTCTAGCTTGTGCGAAATGAAAATGGTGATGAACTTGTATCTAATATGGCTGCCACGGTGGCTAATTTGAAAAATCTTATCGCTCAAGAATATCCGAGATGGTTTCAACATGTCAGCAGTTACAAAGAAGAAATGGTCTTATCTTGAATTCCTGGAAATTCTTTTCAGAGAGTAGAGCGTCAATCCCTTCGAAGGACTATTGTTTTCTTCACCGAATCTCTCAGCACAGATTTAAAAATATGATGGCTTTATGTTAAGAACTTTGTTACTTATGATGTATTTCTACTCAGTGTGTGTGTGTGTGTGTGTGTGTGTGTGTGTGTGAGAGAGAGACAGTAACGTTTATGAGGTGCAACACTGTATAGAAGTTACATGGTCTTTATAATCCATTCAGGAGTCTTTCTCATTAAACTGAATCTATGTGTATCTTGCTAGTTCTTACAGCCTTCTTTACAAAGAAATCTTTTGCATCTGGATATTGTATAAAGATAAGTGACATCATTGAATTGTACCCACAAGTCCTTAAAACATTCCATGATTTACTTAATCATAAGTTAATGGGGCAAATTTACGTATCAAAAACATGTGTGTAAAGTACATATTGTGTGTAATATGTCTGATTAAATGAAGAAGTATTTGTTAAAATCGTTCATAGAGTCATAATTTCAAATTTAGGACAGAGATTCTCATGTGGTGATGAAATAAATAAATAAATAAATAAATATTTCAACAGTTCACTATATAAAATACATGTAGTTTTTAATGGTTCTAGTTTGCGAAATAATGTCTTTGAAATAAAACTCGAATGATTTCATTCTACTTCTTAAGGGATTGACGCTCTACTCTCTGAAAAGAATTTCCAGGAATTCAAGATAAGACCATTTCTTCTTTGTAACTGCTGACATGTTGAAACCATCTCGGATATTCTTGAGCGATAAGATTTTTCAAATTAGCCACCGTGGCAGCTATATTAGATACAAGTTCATCACCATTTTCATTTCGCACAAGCTAGACACATTTAGAAGACTTTTGATGAAAACAGAATGTTTTTATGACCATCCATTTAGGAGAAATAGTGACAAGACTTTCAATATGTTCAGTATGGAAGCTTTATTTTAGGTCCGATCTGCGCCATTTTCATTAAGTATCCACTAAATATCATATTTAGTCTTCTGGTGAAAATCCCATGTTGACATGACTTTCCATTTAGGAGTAGCAATAGCAAGATTTTCAAGATGGCTGCCATGGTGGCTATACTGGATGTCAGATCGGTACCATTTTCATTTAGTACCAACTAGACATCATAAGAAGTCTTCTGTTGACAACTCAATGTTGATTTGACTTTCCATCTAGCAAGAGCAGCAATAAGATTTGAAAGATGTATCTGTCGCGGCCATATTGCATATCAGATCAGCACAAGTTTTATTTAAGACTATATAGAGATCATAAGTAGTCATCCAGTAAAAAAAAAACCATGCTGATATGACTTTCCGTTCAAGAGGAGTAGCAATAATAAGATTTTCAAAATGGCTGCTGTGGAGGCCATATTGGATGTCAGATTGGCACCATTTTCATTTAGTACCAACTAGACATCATAAGAAGTCTTCTGTTGAAAACTCAATGTTGACTTGACTTTCCATCTAGCAGGAGCAGCAATAAGATTTGAAAGATGTATCTGTCGCGGCCATATTGCATATCAGATCAGCACAAGTTTTATTTAAGACTATATAGAGATTATAAGTAGTCATCCAGTAAAAAAAAAAACATGCTGATATGACTTTAAGTTCAAGAGGAGTAGCAATAATAAGATTTTCAAAATGGCTGCTCTGGAGGCCATATTGGATGTCAGATTGGCACCATTTTCATTTAGGACCAACTAGACATCATAAGAATTCTTCTGGTGAAACCTCAATGCCGATAATGACTTTCTGTTCAGGAGTATTAGCGATAAGAAGATTTTAAAGGTGGCTGCTGTGGCGGGCTATTGGACGTCAGATCGGCACCATTTTCATTTAGGACCAACTAGACATCATAAAGTCTTTGGGTGAAAAAATCCATGTTCAAATGATTATCCATTCTGGACGAGTAGTGATGACAAGATTTTCAGGATAGCAGCTGTAGCGCCCCTGAAGATGTCAGGGAACGATCATTTTCATTTTGGACCAACTAGACATCATAAGAAGTATTCTGGTAAAATCCCCATGACGATATGACATTTCGGTCAGAAAGAGAAGCGATAATAAGTTTTTAAAGATGAATGCCGTGGCGGCCATACCGTACGTCAGATCGGCACTATTTTCATTTAGAACCAACTAGCCATCATACGAAGTCTTTTAGTGAAACAAGCCCCACCCCTATGTTGATATAACCATCCATTCAGGAGGAGTAGCAATAACAAGACTTTTGGCTGCTGTGGTGGCCATACTGGATGTCTCAGCAGCACCCTTTTCATTGAAGACCGACTAGACCTTGGGATGAATGTGTGTAAAAAGTTTCATGGCCATCCTCTAAGTAGTTTAGGAGGAGTAGCAATAACAGCTTGTGCTAAGGGACGGATAGACTTCAGACTACTGACGACAGACCATCCTATTAGCTCTTCTGGTCTATGACCGGTAGAGTTAAAATGGATCCTCGACAGATTCTGTAGTAAACCAAGCAGGAAGCTGGTTCCCATTTCAGTTAATTTGTTTTATAATAATTAATTTAATTTTTTTATTTCAACTGGCGCTGGGTGTTACTTACCGTTAGTGTGAGATCCTGGAATCTAAATGCCACTTGAGAAAAAAGACACAAACAGCCGAAGTTTTCCAGTTTAATGCCTCCGTCATGTATCAGTTTGTAAATATAAATATCTCGCTACATTAAGGTCGACTTATTTCCATAATTCAAATGGCTACGATGGATGGCAGACGTTGGCATTAACACAGCTTTTGGTCAAATTATTAAGTCGACATAAAGAAATGTATATGTCGCTTTAGATTTTACATAAGTCGACTTATTTGTCGTCCGACAAACGATTTATTTAAAATCATGCCAACATATTTCAATGATTAAGTCGAATTACTTAAGTGGATACGCCGCAAGTGGTTGGCAGAAATCTGCCACCATAGGTACGTTTTAACTTGAGGAAAGATGAAATACCCACATGTCTTTTGCCTCTCATATTAATTTGTGAATTGGGAAGCAGTGTCAGAGTAAATCTTAGAAAATTTAAATAATGTTATAAAAATCACATATTTATGTGAATTATAATTTTCCATTTAGCGTTATGACGAACAGACAGTCAGTTTTCATTTACGCTTCTACATTATTTTTTGAGAAATTATCACATGCGTGCAAATTTTCCTCTGACTTTACACACATTTATTCCAGTTACTGGCTGAATCATTTGGGTAGCATTATTTTTTAGCTATCGTACTGTTGCCTATTTGTTATTTTTTTTGATAAATAAATCAATAAACCACTACACAGAGCGAAAGAATAAACAATATGTATAATAGAGCAATGATTTTCATCCCCTAGGCCGACTTGTTTAAAATTGTAAATTATTTGTTGATAGAATAACAGGCACAAATCCCCAAGTTTCAGAAGTGTAGTGGAAATCACCGAATGATGCAACCATGTTTATACTTAAGCATCAGAGAAACAGAAAGAAACTAGTCAAAGTGTAAATACAAAACACACACTTACCGTTTACAGTGGAAGATCATCAAGTCCCGCTGACCTAAACAAACTCTGAGTATTCCAAAATCACAAGGTGAGTGGTCACGTGATTCAATAGATCATAAGAGATTACATCTACAATACACCAACTAATTCCGATAGTTTAATAATGGTTACCATGGCAAACGGTAGTTCTCTTGATTAAACTAGTTTCACTGGCATCGTAGACTGGGAATTGATAGGTAATCAATACTTCTGGTGAATCAGTGTGGCTTCACTCCATCAAAGTCTCCTGCGATCAAACAATGCGGAGGCCGTGAATATTCCATTTTGCTATTGTTAATACAACTTCAATTGATTCAATCTGATTTAATTTATCAAATAATTTCATTCATTTGGGATATTTGTTAGTTGTTTGATGTCTCATTTAAAGCTTGCGCAACAGCGTAATTGTTGCCGTCTTCGAATCAGAACTTTTTGCAGACGACAAATCTCAGTGAACATTTTTAATCCATTCAATGAGATATACAACTTAAAAAATATACCCCCCACACACACATTTTTTGGCCTAACGGCAAGGTTTTTAAATTATTATTTTAAAAATTGAATACAACACACTTTTAATTAAACCAACCTCAGTTTGTCACATACGTTGATATAATTTTAAATTGTATATTTCATAACTTCTCCAACTCTTTCTTCCATCCAGAACGATAATGTAAATTGATAGTCAGACCAAAAATGGTTGCCACTCATTTTGAATTATTATTTGTCTTCCTTCATATTTTCTCGAAGATCGCAATGACCTTTAATTGGTCTGAACATAAGTTTATATTTCCATTTTCTGTACTTATATGCCAGCATAAGTTTGTATTTCCATTTTCTAGTACTTATATGCCAGCATAAATTTGTATTTCCATTTTCTAGTACTTATATGCCAGCATAAGTTTGTATTTCCATTTTCTAGCACTTATATGCCAGCATAAGTTTGAATTTCCATTTTCTAGTACTTATATGCCAGCATAAATGTGTATTTCCATTTTCTAGTACTTATATGTCAGCATAAATTTGTATTTCCATTTTCTAGTACTTATATGCCAGCATAAGTTTGTATTTCCATTTTCAAGTACTTATATGCCAGCAATTGTCTTCCCTTTGCATCCTTTCTTTATGAGCGTCTGTGTGTGGGTGCATTTACTAAATTGAATGCACGTGCATTTATAACATCTTTGGATGGGTAATAGTTATTTATAATGTCATAAAATAATTATAACAATTCCAAAAGAATTATATATATATATATATACATATATATATATATATATATATATATATATATATATATATATATATATATATATATATATATATATATATCTGGCACAAAACAGCTTTACTTTGCACAGCCAATGTTTCCTAAACAAAGATATTATTTTTATCCTTTGAGGCATCAGAATAACGCCTTACAAATGAATCAATAAAACATTCTCTCTTCAGCTCCAAGGTCAAAGGCGCAACCCTTGGCGCCATTCGTTGCAAGATATTTGGTCATCCATTTAACCTATATTTTTTTTCCAGCGGCCCCCCCCCCCCCCCAAGAAAACAAAATGTACAGGAAAAGTTGCAATGCCTGTTAAACATATGTTATCATTCACATATGCTTAGCATATGTTCTGCCATTTTTTTTTTCTCTCTCTCTCTCCATACCCACTGTAACATTCAATCGCAAGACATTCTATGCAGTGCATTCAATCATAGTTCTTTCTCTCGCTCTCCTGTTCTGCTTTTTTCCTTCTAAATACTAACAAATAGCTATTTTGAATAGTGGTGATCAAAATATCTATTTTCATCAATAACAACGGTGATTTTTAGGCGAAGTAGTTGCTTCATAGAGGTGATGTGACAGCTCGAAGGCAGGACTGTATGTTGAACCAGTTTCTGCTAAACTTTGAACAAATCGGATCACAGCAAAAGCGTCTAGCTGCATAGCATTTTACGAGGTCCTAGATTAAATATTTCATTCCAATTTTACAGGTATCTGCTAATATCAGTGACAGTCCAGTGGTTCTACGACTCAACAGTTTTCCACTGTTGTTTGACGAGATGACAAACCAAAATAAAGTTAATGATTAAACTATCTACGCCCTTTTTTTCTAATTTTAAAATGTATTGTCTACCACAATATATTGCAATCTAAAACGTTATCGAGTAACATTCCTCGTCGGAATTAGAGAAACTGCACTAGTTGTCGCACAATAGAGTCTTTCCCAACCGATAAGACGTAATTCATTTTATGAGAAGGCCTGAAGATTAGAATAAAATGAAACAATAACTACGTGGTTTGTCAATCTAACTTTCCAGTGATCATTGATTAATGTATGGCTTAGAGAGGAGTCGTTTCTATCGTGTTGTAATTAGTTCCCCGATTATAAATAACGACACACAAAAGAAAACTATGTTTTCTGGAGACGCAGGCATGCAATAACTGGACATTTGAAATCCAGATACTGTGCTCTACATTATGGAAGAACTGCTAATGCATCTTGTTCGAAAATATTATATCAAATGATACAGTCCTCTATTCCTAGATTTGTTCTGTACCTAAAATCAGTTGCGAAGCTTTGCATTACAATGTTATTGATGTATGTATTACTATGTAACTACTTAAGGACTTAAGAAAACAATCAACTAAAAAAAAAAAAAAAAAAAAAAAGAAACCCCACGGAGATTACCCTAATGAAAGTATAAAATTAATATGCTATACTGAACTCTGTATCCATGTTAATGATCCCTGAATAATGCGGTATCATCGCAGCCTATGTTTATTCTCTTCCGTGGATCGATTCAGCCCGTTTAAAGGCATCTATACTTAATAATTTCCTTACATATTACTTAAATTTTTCTTCATTTTAATGAAATCAAGTGCATTAGTCATACGTTATCCTACATCAAGATTATGTTATTTTTGTTTAGCAATAACTTGGAACGCAACTTTAAAAATAAAATTCAGCGTAGGTGATGTAACGTTTACTGGAAATATTTGCAATTGGGTGATATGATCAGAACTTTTGCAAGTGACACTTCCAGAACTATCTGAATCATGCATGTTAGCTGTGTCATCCTACGGAAAAGTCACGGGGCTCTTAAGAGGAAAAGATATATATATATATATATATATATATATATATATATATATATATATATATATATATATATATATATATATTAGTGATTTTCTAGCCAACAGCTCATAGGTCAGTTATTGAAGTAATAAAGCACATTTTTGTGCATATGTAATGCATAAATCATTCGCTTTTGACACCGTGAACGAATTATCAAACTTCCAGTAAACATTTGACAGATGATTGTTTGAAAACTTGGTCAATCGATTAGCAGGGGCTACTTTTAATTAAATTCACGATGGAAATAATTTGGAATGCCGTTAACGTCTATTCTATCATCCGAAATGGATCTAAAACGATCTTCTAGCAACATGGAATTTAACATTTTCCGAATAAAGAAATGAGTTCATGAAGGGTGAGTCCGCCCGGAGAAGGAGAAACTTGAACAAGAATGAAATGTTAAATTTCATATTTCAGAGTTACAGCATATGCCAAAACATGTCCCATGTGTTCAATTTGCATAGTAAATAGATGGAGTGAGATATAAGCCTGTATAAATGATTGGACTGATGGATAGATGCTTCTGATTTATTTGTTTTTGTCTCGTGCTCAGCCTCCTGTGGTTACGTCCTGCCGCTGTCCGATTACTTTCCAATTTAATTTTTTGAGTACTAATCAATTTCTTGTAACTACGCTTTTCCCGCATGGTCCATTTCATATACGGGATAAGAAGCTTGTCAATTATATTATGTAACTTCAGCTCAAATTCCCAAAACTTAGACAGTCCATACATTTAAGTAGAATAAAGTTAGAAACACAAAACTTTAAGATTTGTCTTGATTTGCAATTAGTTGTCTCTGCTTGACTACAAAATTTCCATAACGTAGGCGCACCCTCTGTATTATCTCTGATTTGCCGTTTTTTAGTCTGAGCTTGAGTGTCTTGTTCAAAACAGTTTTAAGAATATTGGATACTAATGTATACTAGAATATTGGGTACTAATGTATACTAGAATATTGGGTACTTACTTATACTAGAATATTGGGTACTAATTTATACTAGAATATTGGGTACTAATCTATACTAGAATATTGGGTACTAATTTATACTAGAATATTGGGTACTATTCTATACTAGAATATTGGGTACTAATCTATACTAGAATATTGGGTACAACTCTATACTAGAATATTGGGTACTAATCTATACTAGAATATTGGATACTAATGTATACTAGAATATTGGGTACTAATCTATACTAGAATATTGGGTACTAATTTATACTAGAATATTGGGTACTAATCTATACTAGAATATTGGGTACTAAGTTATACTAGAATATTGGGTACTAATTTATACTAGAATATTGGGTACTAATTTATACTAGAATATTGGGCCAGATCAGTCTAACTACACACTGATATAAATTGTGGCGATCTACTTGTTTTACGGGTTATAATATGAATTACATACTGCTCGGTGGATTTAAATTATTTAACAAAAGTTGTTAGTCGCTGTATGGATAACTGGGCTGATCTAGTATGTCCATTCTACCGTTTATACTCGCGTATAAGTCGGTTCCAAATGCAAACAACATAGACCCTGATCTGCCGTCGCATAATGCGCCGGCAGATCAGGGTCTATGTTGTTTGTTCTACTGATTAGTCCTTACAAACTGCATAGACCCAGATCTGCCAGCGCATTATGCTACGGCAGATCTGAGTCTATGCAGTTTGCAGTTGGTATCGATTTATACGCGAGCACCTGACGGTTTGTATTAATAGTCTGCTACCCAGCGTTCTTAGTGTAGTGAAGAAGGCAGGATACAAGATTACAAATTTACAACGAATTTCGTGTCGTCAGAGAGAAAGAGATATGGATAGTCTAAACAGTTTCTATTGTCATTGTCATGATTGTCAATTCCTCTGCATTGTTTCTGCACATCCGGTCAGTTTTATACTCCCCTAGAAATTCTTTTTTAATTGACTACAGGAAGTTTAAAAAATTGTGTCCGTAACCGATAAAGAAGAGTATTCTTAGAACCGAATATTTTCTCAGTAAGTATTCGCCGTTTGATAATTGTGTACAGAGGTCCTTACTGTAAGACACATTGGGTGCCCTTGGGCGAGACACGAGCACAATGATCTTGTGGTTCTTCTCGCCCTAACGCCAAGAACCTTGTTCGAGAACCGCCAAGAACCTCGTTCTCAGGTTGAGAACCCACACCACCTCTTAGGCAGGAGTAGGCAAGAACAAAGATTCGCCATATTTTTTTTTCCGAGATCAACTCTAGTTGTTAGGGTCAGCGCACTCAGGAGCAGCTGTGAGCATCTGAGAATGTGTTCTTGTGTCTGTGAGCATCTGAGAATGTGTTCTTGTGTCTGTGAACATCTGAGAATGTGTTCTTGTGTCTGTGAGCATCTGAGAATGTGTTCTTGTGTCTGTGAGCATCTGAGAATGTGTTCTTGTGTCTGTGAGCATCTGAGAATGTGTTCTTGTGTCTGGCAAACAGATCGCCCAAAGACAACCAAAAGTATACCCTAATCGCAATGCACTCGGGTCTTTCTTCACTGAAGTATTTATGGGGTGGATTATGTTAGAAACGTCACTAGGTGTTCCGATTGTGCATACCCACAATGTGACCTCACACTGTGTGATTGCTTAATGTCAGACTAGCTACTCCTACGTTGTTTTAAATAAACTTAAAATCTAGCTGATTGAGTAGACATGATTTTCAGATATGCATCACTATTCTGGAATTCTTAACCACTCTTTTAGGCGGAGCTACTAGTAGGAAAAATGAAGTGGGAGTTACTTAATAACAAAGAAAAATGTCGAACACCATGTTTTGCTGTGGATTGCGAGTTATAACTAGCGCAATACGCGTGCCAGACATTGTCCTTAACCTTTAAGTCTATGCATTTGAAGTTTATATTTTTCGACCTGTTGTTTCACTTTTAAAATACCGAGTCGACTGGAAGAAATACGATGCTAACGCCACGTGGTAGAGAATCAAATGTCAGGGAACACTTTGTGTTATGTTGCTTTTATACATGAACATTTGGCTTTTATTTATCGTCATTATGTTTAACACATCTATCGTCAACAATGGACCCAGAAACTCCATTATAACTTTATAGTATTCTCCATCTCTCTAGAACAGAAACACACACACACACACACACACACACACACACACACACACACACACACACACACACATATATATATATATTGTTATGTATATTTAATCTATGATATGTGTTTAAATCTTGTTCATAAAGGTAAGTTGTACAAGATTTGAGTTCAAGGCCAGTCTTGTCAACAGTTGGATTGGGTCTTTTTCCATTTTATTCCTTCACATCCAGTTATGATATAGGTCAAGTGAAAATGTGTATAAATAGAGATTTGGTAAACAAATACTTCATTCCTGTTTTAGATCAGTCTGTGGGAACCAATTTGTGATAAGATTTTACATTGTGCCGTTGAAATCAGATATAATTCGAGAGGAATTTTTTATGTTCATTGGAATTACTAAGTGCTCATTGACTTTTGAATTAATACATTACACTGGACTTTTGTGAACTCATTCAAAGGCTTTCTGGATTGTATCACTATGTTATATCAGGACGTTGAAGACTATTGGAACTCATTCGGAACGTTCTATATTTTTGGACTTGTGGTTAGGACATTTGGGATTATTTGGAATTTGATTCACGTTATTCTAAGTATCTCTTGATTTTCACTTTGTATTGTAGGGAAATAAATTGCTTGTTGATATTACTTACATTGTTGGTTTCACTTTCTTTCTGTTACATATTTTTTGAGACCTTGAGTCGTAACGATATATATATATATATATATATATATATATATATATATATATATATATATATATATGAGAGAGAGAGAGAGAGAGAGAGAGAGAGAGAGAGAGAGAGAGAGAGAGAGAGAGAGAGAGAGAGTAGTAATTGGGTACTAATTGTAGCCAAATCTTTCAAGTTAAGGAAGCCCATCAGGGGGCAAATAACACTCTTAAAAAAAATGCCACCACTAAACAAACATTTTGAGTCGGAAAAGTATTTACATGGTCGTATTAAGAAATATACCGTAAGAATTGAATGAAAGAAAAAGTAAAACGACAAAATGGATGAAAAGGCAACTACATTTTTCATTATTATATATATATATATATAATTACAAATATGCACCAAACAGAGCGGTTTACGGCACCCATCGCCTTGCGTGTAAGCACCAACCTGTATACCATCTCGTACATGCACATATCACCAAAAATGATGCTACAAAGTTGGTGTTATAGGCATTCGTGAGTAGGAGACATACCCGCATGTCGATCCAGTAATTAATTCTCATCAAAGTACACAGTCCATCTGGATTCCTACTACAGAAATCAAGGTATATAGAAGTTATTATAGAGAATTACAAATATACACCAAACAGAGCGGATATATACGGTATATATATATATATATATATATATATATATATATATATATATATATATATATATATATATATATATATATGTGTGTGTGTGTGTGTGTGTGTGTGTGTGTGTGTGTGTGTGTGTGTGGATGTTCATAGGAGTAGTAGTAGTAGGAAAAATTAAAGTGGATTTCTTGATATTTTAAAATTTACCCTATATTTTTGCGTTTATTGTTTCAAAAGTATTTTTCCAAAATTTTTGAAATACATTTTTTTTCCACCAAATTTCTTTTATATTATTAAACAAAATGTATTTATACTTTTAAAACTGTTTTAAAATATTGTCCAATTTTTTAAAAATATTTCTTTTTACATTTGTTAATATATTTAAAAATTTATTTGAAGAATATATTTGTTCTCAATTTTGTTAATATATATTTTTTTCTCCAAAATTTTTCCTATATATATTGCATTAAAAAAATTTTATTTACATTTTTAAGAAAGATTTACCTAGCAAAATATAGTATTATTTCTCCAGCTTATTTCTTTTAGGTGTGGTGATTTTCTATTTAAATGATTGAAGTATATATCATAGATACATATTAAAATAGTTTAACTTCTAATATCTTTATGAATTTATTATTTTAAAGTATTTAAAATAAGATTATTTCTGCAACTTATTTCTTTTTAGCGTTTTGTATATTTTCTAATTTTAAAGATTTTGCGGGTAGATATTTATTATTTATAATTGGAAAGTATATATTACGAAGGTCCATCGATGGATTTTTCCCATGTAAGGATTTTTCACAAAGGAAACATCGATATTAATCCTTTTTATTTCTACCGAAACACAGCCAAATAAATTTTGACTGCACTATTTAAACACAGCCAATAAACTGGTAATTTTGACTGCACTATTTCAAATTTACATTGTTACGACTCTATGGTCTAAGAAAAATGTAACAGAAAGAAAGTGAAACCAACAAATCAAGTAAAAATCAACAAGCAATTTATTACTAGATAATTAAAATGAAAAATCAAAAAGTCACTTACAGTAATGTGTTTTGAAATCCTAATAATCCAATAAGAATGATTGTTCTAATCACAAGTCCTAAATATAGAATGTTCCGAATTCACGGCTGTGTCCTTGAATGTTATGATGTGTTAATGGTCTCCAAAGTCCTGATGTACTAGAAATCTTGATGTGCTGATGTCAAAATGAAGTATTCCAAAATCTCTGAATAAGTTCACATAAATTCCAAAATCATCAATTAAAAATCCAAAATCCAAAAGTTTATGAGCACTGTTATAATCCAATGAATATTTAAAATAATTCCTCTCTTAGAATTTGGAATGAATTTTCACAACTGTAATAGCTCTTTACAAGACTGATGGTAATGTCAAAACTGAATAAATGTCCACCAAACATGGTATATATAAAGATTGGTCACATGACAGAATGTTCTAGAATATGAGTCATCTTAATGGAATTCTAACTGTAAACAAAAATCAACCTTGACCTTCAAATTGAGAAAACATATTGATCAAAACAACCTAATTCAAGGACACTAGTTAAACATGTTTTTCCTGATAAACATTAAGATTTAAGCAAATATTAAAGTGAAGAAACATTTATAATTTCCTAAAATATTTATAATATTATATAAACATCATACATAACACCTCCCTTCATAAAGAAAAAGAAAGATTTATATAATAAAGCTTTCTTTTGAATATACATCTAATACTATAATAACCAAAATTACATAAGAACATGTTTTATGATACTGGACTTAATTACATCAAGCAATATTACATTTCTAGGCACGTGAGAGTGCATCTGCAATCACATTGTCTTTTCCCCTGATGTGTTTGATGTCAATGTTATATTCTTGCAATATCAAACTCCATCTCAACAATCTCCGATTTTTATCTTTCATTTTGTTGATGAAAGTAAGGTGATTGTGATCACTGTACACACTAATTGGAGAAAGAGCTGAGGTAACATACACTTCAAAATGCTGTAAAGCCAATATCAAAGCCAAACATTCCTTCTCAATTGTGGAATAATTTTTCTGGTGCTTGTTTAGTTTTTTAGAAACATAACACACAGGGTGATCCACACCACTTTTGTCTTCCTGAATCAATACTCCACCAACCCCTACATTACTGGCATCAACAGATAATTTAAATGATTGGCTAAAATTTGGTGCAGAAAGAACTGGTGCATTCTTAAGCATGGCCTTTAACTTGTCAAAAGATTCCTGACACTTGTCAGACCAATGAAATTTGGTTTTCTTACTCAATAAACTTGTCAAAGGTTCAGCAATTTTGGAAAAATTGGAACAAAATTTCCGATAATATCCAGCCATACCTAGAAATCGCATCAGTTGCTTTTTACAAATTGGAACTTGAAATTCAGAGATAGCTTTGACCTTAGCTTCTATAGGTTTAACTTGACCTTGTCCCACAATATGTCCTAAAAATGTGACACAAGCATGGCAAAACTCACTTTTGCTCAAATTAATTGTCAGATTCGCATCACTGAGTCGATCGAAGAATTTTCGAATGGTTTCCAAATGATCTTCCCAGGTGTTGTTGTAGATAATGACGTCATCGATATAAGCGTCACAATTATCAAGACCAAATGTTATCATGTTCATCAGACGTTGAAACGTTGCAGGCGAATTTTTCATTCCAAACGGCATGACTTTATATTGATAAAGTCCATCTGGAGTTGCAAATGCTGAAATTTCTTTTGCCCTTTCCGTCAATGGAATTTGCCAGAATCCTTTTAAAAGGTCAAACTTGGTGACATATTCCGCATTTCCAATTTTATCAATGCAATCGTCCATTCTTGGGATTGGAAATGAATCAGTTTTGGTGACACTGTTGACTTTTCTATTGTCAGTACACATACGGAATGTATTATCTGGCTTGGGAACAAGAATACATGGTGAACTCCAGTTACTTTTACTTGGTTCTATGAAATCATTCTCCAGTAAATACTGAATTTCTTTCTTCAGATAGTTCTGTTTGAGAGGATTCATCCTATAAGGATGCTGTTTCACAGGCGCAGAATCTACAATGTCAACGTCATGATAAATTTTACTTGTTCGTGTTGGAACATCAGGAAACAAGTGCTCATAGTCATGTAATAGCTGTTTTAGTTCATTTCTTTCCTGTTGTTGTAGATGTGAAAGTTTCTGGTCTAGATTGTTCAAGATTTCTGAATTCCGAAGATTGGTTATACCAGAGTCACTATAGTCTGATCGTATTCCATCGTTGATATCTTCACTGTGTGGGACAGGTACAACTAAATTAACTGAATAATTAGCTGGGCTATCTCAGTCAAAATATTCCTTTAACATATTTATATGACAAAGTTGTTTTTGTTTCCGTCTCCCAGGAGTGTTAATGATATAATTTAAGTCATTTACTTTCTTTTCAACGGTATAAGGACCATAAAATTTAGCCTGAAGAGGATTCTGAGGTATGGGAAAGAGAGCCAGAACTTTGTCACCAGGTTTAAAACTCCTTTCCTGTGAATTTCTGTCATACCTTAATTTCATTTTTGACTGGGTAGTGTGAAGATTAGTTCTTGCTACTTCACAGGCCTTTGACAACTTGTATTTGAAATCAGAACATAATCAAGAAGATTAATCTTTGAATCTTCATTTGAAAGAAGTTTCTCTTTCAATAATTTCAATGGTCCACGGACAGTATGACCAAAAACTAGTTCAAAGGGACTAAAACCCAACGACTCTTGAACTGATTCCCTAACAGCAAACAACAACAAATGAACACCCTCATCCCAATCCTTTTCTGTATCAAAGCAATATGATCGAATCATATTCTTCAAAGTTTGATGAAATCTTTCCAAAGCACCTTGACTTTCAGGGTGATAGGCAGAAGATTTAAACTGTTGGATGCCTAATTCATGCAAAACTTGTTGGAAAATTCCAGACATAAAATTTGACCCTTGATCTGACTGGACAGATTTGGGAAGGCCAACAAGTGTAAAAAACTTCACCAAAGCTTTCACAATAGTTTTAGTTTTTATATTTCTCAGAGGAATTGCCTCTGGAAATCTTGTAGATGCACACATGATGGTCAACAAGTATTGGTTGCCTGACTTGGTCTTAGGTAAAGGACCAACACAGTCTATCATTATTCTACTAAATGGTTCATCAAATGCAGGAATAGGTTGCAGATGAGCCTTAGGTATCTTCTGATTGGGTTTTCCTACCATTTGACAAGTGTGACAAGATCTGCAGTATTTAGAAACTTCACTTTTGAGTTTCGGCCAATAAAAATGATTCAAGATCTTGTGATAAGTCTTACGGACTCCTAAATGACCAGTCAAAGGAGTTTCATGGGCTAAATTAGGAATTTCCTGTCGATATGACTTAGGAACAACAATTTGATAGCTCACTGACCACTCGTCACCAGCGGGTACATCAGGTGGTCTCCATTTCCTCATAAGGACCCCATTTTTCACAAAGTAACACACTGGAACTTGTGTGGCTTCAGTTTCACTAATAGCCCTCTGAAACAAACAAGATATCTCGGGATCTTGCTCCTGTTCAACGACAAGGGATTGTCGTTTGTCATCCTGATTAAAACAAAGAGAATGAGTTGCCAAAAGAGGATCACTGTGATCAATACCATTTGATTGATCAATACCTGAGGAAAAAGTGACCTCATCAAAAGACTGACCAATACATGTGTCAGCTAAAGGAATAATATCCTGATCAACATCACTCTCAAGAGCTCTTTTTGCCATAGCTCTAGTAACTGTACAAGCAGGGTACAAATCAGGGATTTCAGTTTCGACAGGATCAACTTTCTGATCCAAACAAGGCTTGTCAGTTACAAGTGGAATAACCACAACCTTATCTCCAGCTAGGTCATTGCCTAGTAATAAATGAACACCCTCTATGGGTAAAGAAGTCACTGCCCCAACAGTCACAGGTCCAGAAACTAAGTCTGATGCCAAATTTACACAATGGAGAGGAACATTTACAAAGCCGCACTCTACTCCCTGAACAAGAACACTTTCACTTGAAGAAGACTCCTCAGACAAAGGCAAAGTACCTGATAATAAAAGACTCTGAGAAGCTCCAGTGTCCCTTAATATTTTAATTGGGATAGGTTTGGCAGAATCACCAATAAGTGATATAGAACCTTCTGACATGAATGGTTCATAAGCCTCTAAAATAGAATCAGACTTGGGTTTGTTTGACCCAACAAATGTATTGCTTTCAATACAAGACCGTGACCTTGACCTCGTAGAAATAAGAGCATTTGGAAAAGCTCTGTCTTTACTCTGTTGCTTATTTTTCAACTTGAAGCAATCAGAAATAACGTGCCCTTTCGTTTTACAATAAGTGCACGTAGGAAGAGATAAGGATTTCTGATCAGTCTTATCAGATGTTTGATTCCTAACAGTTGTGCTGTTGTGAAATTTGGAAGTACTCGAATGAGATTGAAATGGTTTTTTACCAGAAAACTGCTGAGAGGACGACTTATTGCCAAATGAAATTTTGTGAGTCAAGGAATAATCATCAGCCATACGAGCAGCATTTTCCAAAGTTTCCACATTCTGCTCGTCAAGATAGGTTTAACATCACTATGGATGCACCTCTTGAACTCTTCAATTAATACGAGCTGTCGGAGGTTATCATAACCTTGATCAACTTTCTTGGCTGAGCACCACCTATCAAATAGTTGTTCTTTATCCCTTGCAAATTCGACATGAGTTTGTCCAGTTTCTTTTCTACAATTCCTAAACCTTTGTCGATATGCCTCTGGTACCAACTCATAAGCTTTCAAGGTGTAATCCTTAACCACATCATAATCAGTGCTTTGTTGTACTGACAGTGAAGTGTAGACTTCACGAGCTTTGCCAATAAGTACACTTTGTAATAACAAAGTCCAATGCTCTCTGGGCCATTTCAAGTTTTCAGCTATTTTCTCGAAATGAAGAAAGTATTTATCTACTTCTTTTTCCTGAAAGGGGGGTACTAACCTAATATATCTAGTAAGATCAAAACCTGGACTTGTGTTTAAAGGAGTGGAGTGTGCTCTGTTTGCCAGTTCTAATTCTCTTAACTTAAATTGCATTTCCCTTTCTTCTCTTTGCATCTGCATTTGTATTTGTCTCTCTTCTTTCTGCATTTGTATCTGCCTCTCTTCCTTCTCTCTCTCCATCTGTATTTGCCTCTCTTCTTTCTCTCTCTCCATCTGCCTCTCTTCTTTCTCTCTCTCCATCTGCCTCTCTTCTTTTTCTCTCTCTCTCTGAATCTGAAGCTTTGCCAATTCTAAATCCATCTGGTTCTTTAACTCTAATTCCCTTAATTTCCTGTCAGAACCAGATACAGGCTTTCTCTTCAAACTTAAAGCACTATTTTCAAAAATTCCCTTTCCTACTAAATACTGAATCAAAATAATCTTTATCTCCTGTTTTGTCAATGATACTTTTGCCTCAGATAGACTGTATTTTCTGGCAAGCTCGAGCAACTCATCCTTTCTCATGCACTCTAACCCCTCCTGGGTAGGTTTTGAAATGAAATTCTGAACATTAGATGCCATTGTAAATGCTTGTTGGTTTCACACAACAAAATTTCTCTATTTAAAAATCTTTGCCAAAGACAAAAACAAAATTCCAAGACAAAATCAATATGAATTTCAAAGATAAATTTAATATCTCTAATATGCTTTAAAGAAATTCAATCCCGGATGACGACGAGCCCCCAATTTCTGTTACGACTCTATGGTCTAAGAAAAATGTAACAGAAAGAAAGTGAAACCAACAAATCAAGTAAAAATCAACAAGCAATTTATTACTAGATAATTAAAATGAAAAATCAAAAAGTCACTTACAGTAATGTGTTTTGAAATCCTAATAATCCAATAAGAATGATTGTTCTAATCACAAGTCCTAAATATAGAATGTTCCGAATTCACGGCTGTGTCCTTGAATGTTATGATGTGTTAATGGTCTCCAAAGTCCTGATGTACTAGAAATCTTGATGTGCTGATGTCAAAATGAAGTATTCCAAAATCTCTGAATAAGTTCACATAAATTCCAAAATCATCAATTAAAAATCCAAAATCCAAAAGTTTATGAGCACTGTTATAATCCAATGAATATTTAAAATAATTCCTCTCTTAGAATTTGGAATGAATTTTCACAACTGTAATAGCTCTTTACAAGACTGATGGTAATGTCAAAACTGAATAAATGTCCACCAAACATGGTATATATAAAGATTGGTCACATGACAGAATGTTCTAGAATATGAGTCATCTTAATGGAATTCTAACTGTAAACAAAAATCAACCTTGACCTTCAAATTGAGAAAACATATTGATCAAAACAACCTAATTCAAGGACACTAGTTAAACATGTTTATCCTGATAAACATTAAGATTTAAGCAAATATTAAAGTGAAGAAACATTTATAATTTCCTAAAATATTTATAATATTATATAAACATCATACATAACAACATGTTATAGAAATATGAAATATTATTTAACTGTAGGCAGAGTCGCAAAATGTTACTGCAGGTTTAAGTTCCGTCTCTAATTAAATTACACAGATTAATCTTCCTCATATTGTCAGTAAAAAGAATATTATGTGGTAAGTTAAAAAATTACACAGATTAATCTTACTCATATATTAAGTAAAAAGGATCGTATGTGGCAAATTGAAAACGTATACAGATTAATCTTACTCATTTAATAAGTATAGAGGATCTTAGATGACAAATTCAACAATTTAAAACTAACTACTCACTTCAAAATTTTTTTATTATATTTCTATATGCATAAGTCCTAATCCCATCTTTTAGAATACATTTTTTTTATATCTTGGGATGAAAAACTTGTTTTATTACGTTTATATACCACCCCCCATCCCCCATCGATGATTATTACTTTTTATGGAATACATATTATGCTTCATCTCAACTTTTTCAAATAAATTATTTTGTAATGTACATGATTTAATTCGTTTGTAACCACCAAAATTGATACTCCCTTGGCTTTATTGATTTGTTTATCATCAATCATTAACGAGTACATGTTAGGCCATAATCAAAGAAATTCTTTTTCCTGGACTTCCATTGCATTCATCTTTAAATTTAACTATAACATTTTTAATAGTTGTATTATAGAAAGGGTGGTCACTTGGGTAATCGCTGGTATCATATGGTTCTTTTTCATATCATCATAAATATTTTATGTTTTAAATTTCAAATGAAAGACTAAATATCCGTATATAATAATTCAACATTGTCACCATATTTATATTTCAAGTGATTATAATGAAAGTCATAGATAAACAATTACGCAAATATGATACAGATTTCTAAGTATATCCCGGTCTGTTCAACATTAATTTTGATTTAACCCTATGAACTGCTATTAAGTGGTCACTAAATATTTTTCTTGTTACAAATCCAGAATCGGCGACCAACCGTTTTATTTTATCAATTTCAGGTGGCCTAACAAATTCAAGAGTAATCCGTTTACATAAATTTCCATTTTTTTAAAACCAAAAACAGAATTGTTCATTATCTTAAAAAAATCTTTTTCAAAATCATTTTTGGTTTGTGTTCTAAGAGTAGTATTTAGCTGAATATATGAAGATTAATTCTAGTCCTTGCAAGTTCACGGAGACGAGTGGCACCCCCTTGGGGGGATAGGAGGCTCGCCGGGATGAAAAATAGATTCGTTGGGGGTCTTCGTTGGATACTAGTCTCAAATACTAGAGCATTAACACTCGTCGCGAAAAGTTTTTAAGATAAGTATTAATATTCGTCTTAAAACACTTTTCGCGAAACGTGTTTTAAGACGAATATTAATGCTACTCGCATTAAGTTTTTAAGACGAAGATTCGCACGAATGCAGAGGGGCTGGGCCCAAACTCTCAGGAGCCTTTAAAGTGTTATTTTTGGACCAGCCATCCCCACATACCAACCGCCCTTCGGGCGGCTTGCCACAGCCCTCTGGGCAAGCCGAGGGAAACCTATGAGGATGAGTGTGGGTGATGCGCTCAGTAAGGACCTGCCACTCACCCACTGGCTTACCTCGCCACGAGTCATGCCTTCCGTTGGCATGTTTAGTGATTGCTTGTTTTTCTGACCGATCACTGTAATGTGAAATCCCGTCGGTTGTGCGTTGAAGTTGAGACCCTCGTATCTAATGGTGTCTCTGGCGCTAAACATATCTGCAAAGCTAGTTGTAAGGTTTTGTATGAAACGTTAGCAGGAACGACAGTACTGCCATTGTGTGCCATTAATGCCCTATTTCCATGGATTGAAAGTGACACCAACGTTCCGTCACCGCATCTCCCATGGAGGTTAATGAAGTAAAAACCGGCGCCCAGGACGGTGATAGTATCGTTATTGTTGCTGAGTGTAACGCCACCAACGTTTTAAAAATCTTGCGTTGAATCCCAGCGATGGTAACCAGACGCATTTATTGCCGTAAAACCACCAACTTAAGATGTGTCAGTTAAGTACACGGCCTTTAAGGCGGCGCTGGTTGTGCTAACAATGGCAACCTCGCATTTGTGGATTCCAACCTCTGGGGCAAATGGGGGCGATGCCCCGAGGCGACCGCAGAGTGGGCACTAAGAAGTCAGGGTCACGTAAACTCATAGTGTGCTTTTCACCGTGTGAGCACTAGTACTTAATTTTAATTTCAAAGGTGAAAGCGCACTCCAGCATATTAACTGGTCTTCATCTCATCTAAAATACGTATTGAAAACTCATTGATGTCGCCTTCACGTAATCTACGTCAATATGGGTTCCATAGGAGACAGTACGCGCATCCCCGTAGGACTCACCACCCACAGGAATAACGTGTAGCACGGTACTGTTTTTCCCATTAGGAATATTATTGGTTGTGTTTATCTGATCCAGATGATAAAGCCGCTGGATGTTGATAACGTGCACCCTAAAGGGAAGATCTCATATTGGTTAAACCCAAAAATGGAGGAGAGCGATCCTAAAAGGGTCATCATGTATTGATCGTAATGCATGATGGTGACCCACCCAGTCGCCGCGTTGTAGTACAGTCATTTCAGTGACAGGTATGAAAGTTTGTATTTCTTTTTTGAGCGTATCCAGGTTGTAATACCAATCGGGAATGGTGATGGGTTTAGTATGATCGGGGGTGGGGGTAGGAGTGGAGCTGGAACAAACGCGGTTTAGTATTACCAAGCTCAGCCGAAATGTAGAACCACTTGTGTCGGTGCATATCACCTGTTCTAGAGCCTCGGGCCCAATTAGAGGATTGCCACAAGTATTTCGCTTTAATAGCGACGCAAAATATAGCATTGGCGGCGTCTTTGACAACAGAGAGCGCGCCAGACGATTGCGGCGTCAACATCCGCGACCACCTGTTGCTGATCACGGCTACCAGCGTTGTCGCGAAGCTTCTAACGCTTTCTTGTTTACTACCAGGTGAGAAAGAATCTAATTCAGATGAAGTGCCCCCCTCCTCCTGGCGAAACAGGGTGGGACGCGTTCGAAAATGACATTGGCATACAAAAGTACGAGTCCGTTTGTAATAACTTTCTCACAAATAGAGGGGACGACTGGCGGATAAACAGGTATAAACAAAGGCATGCGCACGATGTATATCAGTTACAACACTGGGGGGGGGGGAGGCAGGCTATATAGATGGCCCCGGAATATGGGTAGGCCTCCCCACCTACGTGCAACACACCACTATATTTGAAACCGACCATTATGCGTTTGGTGAGCCGGCAGGATGAAAACGGTGCGTCGCATATTTCGCGCAGGACAATGATGATGCGACCAAAAATAGGTTTGTGTACTTTATGCAGGACAGGTCACAAGGTTTCACGCGGTCTGACGTAGAGCGTCTGAACGATTTCGTAAACGCCGAAATCGCCTTTGTTGACGACGTCCTAAAATTGATAGCTAATTACCAGGACTCGATCACAAAGACCAAAAAGCCTTTACATGATCTCGTTTGACATAGTGCTTAAAGCTGGCACCTATGTGGAGTATAACAACAATATACAGGAGGCGACCGACGATATGCTGGTTAGAACCAATGCTAACGTCAACGTAGTCAGAATACTAGGACAAGTGTCTGAGCAAAGCACAGCGCAACAATTACAGTAGACGAACCATGAAGAGGTGGGATTCCACCCGCCTGTAGCTGTTCCAGCGGCGTCTGTATCAAAACCTGGTGTCATGCATGTATAAGTGCGAGTGCAGGAAGCCGAAGATCACGAAGCCAATAAAACGGCACTGGTTGTTGGCAGCATAGCGGTGGGGCTCGCTGCGATCCGGTTTATGCGCTTCTAAAGTCCGAAGGGCAGCTAAGAAACAGCAGTTGCAAGAACTTTTTTGTTTTGTTTTCTGTCGGAAAAAACGCCTCCCACTCCATTTAGATACCCATCGACTCCATTTAGATACCATGGTATTCGAATGTCCCAGGTGCAGGTCAACTTACCCAAAAACTTAAGGCCTGCAGAGGCAGCGGTGAAGAAAATATATATTGTCCAGAGAGGACCTTCCAGCCGGCTAGCGCGGCAACTCAAATTGATGCCACCACTGCGGTCGAGTTTGCAACCACGTCGATAACTTAACGCGGCACACAGAGACGTTTAAGATCGCAAACAGCAAGAAGGGGGTGAATAAACCGATGGGGCATACACTCCAGCGGCAGCTGGCAGCGCAGCAGCAAGAAATAGTGGCAATTTAGGCGCAAATGGCAGAGAGTCGTTGTTAAAACAGCAGCTGCCACTGAATCAGCTTGGGGCCGCGCCCCTTCCGAACACAACCGCCGAAAGCATCAACATCCGCTCCAGGGACGGCGAGTACCGGGTGGTCATCACGCTAGGACTACGAGAAGGTCGATCCGGAGAAAGTGGAACATATATCTGAACCCCACACGGGTAGACCAGGCGCTGCATAACACTGCTAGAAGTCCGCAGCCAAACGGGCGACCAGACGAAGATCACGCTGGCGGTGGAGGGCGCGGTAGTCAGCCTCCCGCAGCTGTTTTTGAACGGAAGGGTGGCCAGCGTAAAAATGGCCAAGAAGCTGGTACCGGATCACATGACAAATCAGAGCGCCGGTATTGGAGCAAGTCAGATGCTATAGTAGAACACGCGGTATGTTCACTAGCGTACGACCGCTTCCATTACGATGCGGAGGGCCGGTGCCTATCGAAAGCGTACGAGGACCCACAAGCGTACATCTAGGGGGCGCGCTTGCTGATATGAGAGCGAAGAATTTCAAAGAACGCGACCGCTATCTTGATGACAAGCACCATGAGGTTTATAGCCAGCGAGCCGATGGCACTGCCAACGGTCCTCAACAAGAAGGACACTACTGACCCGATAATTCTGGACAGAGCCACTGCCGCTCTTTTCAGCATACCAGTCAGCCGCTCCGCTTTTTACTCATTCTTTTACACCGCCGAAGTCTGGATTAGGTTGAAGATGGTGTTATGCAACCCTCGCCTCCTCCTGTTACTGCGAGTACAATTGTGCTTATGATGAACCCCAGCGTGGTGAGAATCGAAGCTATAGTGATTCCCTGTTCGCGGAAGAGCGTTCTCAGCCTCTGGCTTGGGTTGTATCCTCGGGGAGAATTTTGTTTATGGTCTCCTTAATTCGGGAAATTTGGATGCTAATCGCTTATTGGTTAGCACTGGTAGCCTCTAGCAGCGGTTTTTATTTCTCCTTTAGCTGTCGAATGAGACCTTGCATCTTCTGGCGGAAAGTTTTGTCTTCCATTTCGATCAGCTTTTTTTCTTCTGCAGTGATGTGGTCATCGATCTCTGTAAGCTTTAAGAAGCTATTTACAATCTGGCCACGAATCCTCTGAAGCGCCGCGTTGAGGCCAATGGATCTCTAGCATCAAGAGGCTGTCTGGTGACTGTGCCGTTGCTTCTTTCAGCGCTGTGTCCTCGTACACCGATGCTGTAAGTAGCTCGATATTTGTTAGATTATATATGTCTGATGGAAGCTATGTCATCAGCAGCATCTCTCTGGAGTTCGACGTTGTGACCCACGCAGATCTCTCACACATGATCCAGCAGTAATACATTGAAAATGTGACTATCTTTTACACTCGAGTGCTGCGCCATCGCTGGATGGTATTAAACAAACGCGACCATACGAGGAACAGTAACCTAAACACAGCAGCAAAAGAATGAAGGCAATACAAATAATATAATCCCCTTATTGACTAGGTGCCGGTGACGGTGACGATCGAGGCGCATTGTCAGGTGCGTTACCAGCAGTGGGAAGAGGCCCTACAAATATTGGCGTGGGAATCTATCCAGGACGCTCAGCTGCCGGAGATCGAGGTTGGCGACTTCTTCTAAAACCGGTTTGTCCTTGTCATCGACATGAGGTCGACTGAAGACCACGCGCTTCGCGGGTCAGAAAGGCGCGTGGAAAACGCGAGCGAAAGCGTAAACTTGCAAATTGAAGAAAAAAAAACAAAAAAACAAAAACAAAATAAATAAATAAATAAAACCAACTAAAGCAGCAGGCGTGTTCAACAATTACTTATTGATCATCATGGACGCACAGCTCAACATACAAAATGGCCAGTTTTGTGTCTACTAACCTCGAGGCATATCCCGCACCACACCGCTGCGCAACGCGGGCAGCCTGCACGAGTTCGAGTTGTTTGATAGCTTACAGCCACACTGCGCCATGATCATCGGCCGCCGGGGCTGTGGCAAGAGTGTGTTTGCCTGCGAACTGCTCGAATCGGCATTCAGGGGTCTCTTCAATTTTATCGTCATCATCTGCCCTACTATACGCCTCAACAACGTATACAAAAGTACGTGGGTCGACGGTAAAAAAGGCGCGGAAGTATTTCTGGTCAATCCTGACGCTTATGATCTGGATGCCCTGCTTTGTGTGCTCGCTAAAAGTTCGAGGAAACAACCACACTTTTTACTCGGCGATTGCGACTTTCTTTCTGGCCTATGTCAACCGCCTTGCAGGCACCATGGGTCATAACACAAGAGTACAACGCCGTTGCCTAGTATTTTCGCGAGCAGACCTCTATGATAGCTATCTTCTACTGCAAAGACCAAGACCCATTTCGGGACACGTTGAGAGAACACGATATTATTGAGGCCGTCTCGAGTGGAGGCCTATGAGTTTCTTAAAAAGGAAACATTCGGCAAGCTCCTTCTGCTCACAGACCCCCCAGTGCCCTACCCGTTTGTTTCCACCTGCTCGAGGGCGTGCGATGATGGATGATGTGGTGGCTTTATAATGTGCGTATCTCCAACCACACTATAGCACTTGTGGTCTTAGGCTACGTGCTCCTTAGAGTCAGGTGATCAGTACACCATACCCAAAATTTCATAAGTGCCATGGCAGAAGCTGTGAGTGACCTTGATATTGAGGATCTACTAAATGGGAAGGCATAACGATAGCCTGCACAAGTGCATCTGGAACAACAGATACAACAGCACATCAGCGTGATCGCTTGTCTGAGCTAGTGGCTTCCGAATTAATACATAGGCCGACCTCTTTCCTCTGCGGGTCTAAATGAGATGAGCCATGAAAAGATTGCAAACACCTATGTCATATACGAGGCTAAACTGGGGGCCAGGATGACTGTTTCGCTGGGGTCTTCTCTGCTTGGCCTGTATACGGCAGTTGTGGGCCCCTTTCTGCCCATAGACAGCCGCAAGCACCTTGCGAGGGATTTAAAAGACGATCCACTCTTCCAGGCCTCTTTTACGAGCGTCAGTAGCCACCTCTGCATCAAGCCCGGTACTAGCGCCAGATGCAACAGGTATGATAATATAAAGGCATGTTGAAAGACATACAGAGTGAAAAATAACAAACGATGAATGCAACAGTGGAACCATCAGCACTGGAGAATACGGAACCGTCAGCGCTACCGAAGTCAGAACCGTCAGCCGGACCAAAGTCTGAACCGTCAGCGTTACCATCTCAGGAAGTCACAACCCAGGTAGAAGTACTTCTGGTAAAAGACTTGCTACTATAATGAAACAACGCCAGGCTGAGAAAAAAGCCGATATTTACGAAACTCCAGTACAGGCATGCGCAGAGACGGCTCCTGAAGAGCGCGCGATGCCATCTTATGTTCCCTGGATCGTCCTAGCTTTGGCGGCCTGCATCGAACACCCCTTATTCCGCAGCGCGCCACCGCAGCTGCTGGAACGACAGGGGCGGAGCGAGTGAGGGTGGGGTGGGGTGTGGAGTGTGCCCCAGAGCAAAAAATAGCCGGCTCGTCACAAAGACAAGCAGTGCAGCCGGTATTAGACACACGCCCGACCTTTTTCATATGGAATAGTAGTGTGCGAAACACAAGATGTCTACACCACCGTACGCCAAAGACCTCAGAGACTCCTTTACTATCAAGCAGTACTTGGCGGCCATGAGGTTGGGTGGTTTTCCGCGCAGAAGCTTGGTTCGTGAGGAGCTACAGATTATGCCTGAAGAAACTCAGTCCACCTAAGGATAATCTAAGCCCTGGCCAAAGAACTCGTTGAGGTACTCCTCCGCCAGTTCGTATTGCTCTCTCGTTGTACGATAGTGACCGTATGCCAGCGTGTGGACTCCGTCCGGCGCGACCTACTCCGTGTCTAGAGGGCTCAGCCTCGTCTGGTTTATACGGTACACCCCAATTTTGTGGTGGTCGCTGCGTATGGCGGTCGTATCATTATGAAAGATCTTCCAATCGCTTGTTGCCCTGGGGGAATGGGGCTATGGCAAGTCGCCCGAAAGGCGGTGGGTGGGTGGGGTCGGCTGGTCCCAAAGCAACACTTTTATGGCTACCTGAGAGTTTAGGCCCAGCCCCTCTGCACTCGTGCGAATCTTCGTCTCAAAACTTCCCGCGACTAGCAAAAATATTCGTCTTAAAAATTTTCGCTAAGAGTTCTTTTAAGATGAATATTCATACTAGTCTTAAAACAACTTTTCGGGATGAGTGTTAATACTAACGATGCCATTGTTCGTCCTGGTGAGCCTTCCACCACCCCCCACAAACGGAGCGTGCTTCTCCGTGAGCTCGCAAGGACGCGTATGCATCTTCGTCTCTGTGAGCTCACGAGGAATAGTGGAATACTCGTCCTCATGAGCTCCTCCCGCCCTTTGATCCAAAATTTATTTTACATCTACCGTAAATTTCTGTAATGTGTAGTTTTTCTTGTTTATTAATTTTAGTACTAATTTTCTCAACTGATAAATGTATTGCCTAAATCTTTTTATAATCTAATTTGATAGTCGCTTAACCGTTGTTTTGTTTTTTTAAACTTGTAACGTTTCTGGGGCTAATGGGTAACACTTATGAGAATCATGCATCTCTTCGAGATAATGCAAGTCAATTTATAATATATAACCTTTTTTTAAAATCATCAGGAATACTGTCAGGTAACACTGGTCTACAATTTTTTCGAAGTCGTCTGCTTCAGAGATAAAATGTGTTATTAATTAGGGATTTTGATGTGCTGAATTCAAATATGACAATTAAAACAACTGAATGGCTACTGTTTATAAGATATTTAAGTTTTTACATTTTACGTCTATGTATATTGTGCACATAGTAGAGTTTTAATCATAAATTGTAAACCTAGGTCTTTTCATGTGTTTATGGTTGCTTTACATGATAATATTTCACCTGTCCTGTTTATGTAACACTTTAAAAAACAGCAAAAGGGTTATATAAATGAAAAATATATTGAAACAAAACTATAAAAAAACTATTATGTATATATAAGTACATAGTTTAGTCGTTATTCAGATTCTACTCGGCGCTACTTCTTGGCTTGTCCCTTGTATTCATTAAATGGAGCATCTCTTGTCACTGTCCAGCAATAGTCTGCAAGCATTAATGGGCTCCACTTGCCCTGATAGCGTTTCTCCATTGTTGCAATGTCCTGGTGAAATCGCTCGCCGTGCTCGTCGCTCACTGCTCCGCAGTTCGGTGGAAAAAAATCTAGATGAGAGTGCAAAAAATGTATCTTTAGTGACATGTTGCAACCAAGGCTTTTGTAAGCCTTGAGGAGGTTTTCCACCAACTTCCTGTATTTGTCTGCCTTGTTGTTTCCGATAACATTTATTACCACTAACTGGAAGGCTTTCCATGCCGTCTTTCATTTGCCACGCAGTGCACGGTGAAATGCATCATCTTCAAGAAGTTCATGAATCTGAGGACCAACAAAGACACCTTCCTTTATCTTAGCTTCACTTAACCTTGGAAATGTTCCACGGAGGTACTTGAAAGCTGCTTGTGTTTTTTTCCATGGCCTTGACAAAGTTCTTCATCAGACCCAGCTTGATGTGCAAGGGTGGTAACGAAATCTTCCTTGATTTAACAAGTGGTGGATGCTGAACACTTTTCATCCCAGGCTCCAATGACTGTAGGAGTGGCCAATCTCTCTTGATGTAGTGGGAATCTCTCGCACGACTATCCCATTCGCAGAGAAAACATCAGTACTTTGTGTATCCAGTCTGCAGACCAAGCAAGGGAGCAAGAACCTTGAAATCGCCACAAAGCTGCCACTGATGTTGGTCATAGTTTATGCACCTCAAAAGTTGTTTCATGTTTTCATAGGTTTCCTTCATATGGACTGCATGACCAACTGGAATTGATGGCAAAACACTGCCATTATGCAGCAAAACAGCTTTTAGACTCGTCTTCGATGAATCAATGAACAGTCTCCACTCACCTGGATCATGAACGATGTGGAGGGCTGCCATCACACCATTGATGTTGTTGCAGGCTACAAGATCACCTTCCATGAAGAAGAATGGGACAAGATCCTTTTGACGGTCACGGAACATGGAAACTCTAACATCACCTGCCAGGAGATTCCACTGCTGTAGTCTGGAGCCCAACAGATCTGCCTTACTCTTGGGTAGTTCCAAATCCCTGACAAGGTCATTCAGTTCACCTTGTGTTATGAGGTGTGGTTCAGAGGAGGAGGATGGGAGAAAATATGGGTCATGTGACATTGATGGTTCATGACTAGAAGTTTCATCCTCTTCCTCTTCCTCGTCTGACTCAAGTGAGAATGATTCTGGTGCATCAGGAACCGGCAGTCCTTCTCCGTGGGGTACTGGGCGTATAGCTGACGGAATGTTTGGATAATGCACTGTCCACTTTTTCTTCTTTGATACACCTTTCCCAACTGGAGGCACCATGCAGAAGTAACAATTGCTGATATGATCTGTTGGCTCTCTCCAAATCATTGGCACAGCAAAAGGCATAGATTTCCTTTTCCTGTTCAACCACTGGCGAAGATTTGTTGCACAAGTGTTTCAGCATATGTGTCGGGCCAACCTCTTGTCCTGATCTCCAATTTTGCAGCCAAAATAAAGGAAAGGTGATAGGCTTTCTTAATCATAGTGGTTATACTGCGCTTTTGTGATGCAAAAGTCACTTCACCACAAACATAGCAGAAGTTATATGCATTGTTCACACAAGTACGAGGCATCTCTGCTCACTTTGGCTAAACAGAAATGTGTCCCTTTGCAAAATCAAACACTGACAAATAAGAGAGCACGACACTGTATGATCTGTAGAGCTGAAATAGGGCTATTTCTTCAGCAGAGTGATGTAAGTTTAGTTATGATTGCATCATCCATGACTTCTAGGAATAACATGATGCAATTCATAGCATGTATGACGCAATACCAGCTTCAGATTGCATCATTCATTGTTTTGCCTAAAAGGCAAGTACTCTCCAAACCCAGTTATAGATTTATTCATAGATCCAGTCAAAGATGTATTTTAGTCATTTCTGGTTTAAATTGAGATCCCTTCCCTTTATAACTAACTTATCCTCCGCCATTCCCAAGTCAAGGGTCTTATATACTGAACCAGTATAATATCTTTAAAACTAGAGCCAATCAACAATTTTAAGCATCATTTTCGTTCTCATTGACCCAGAATTAGTAAAGTTTGACAACATTTATTACGGAAGCATTTTGACTGTAGACCAGTGATAATTTGTCTGAAGAAATCCATTTCAATCCAGACGTAGACAAGGATTGCAGCATACCAAATGAATATACATTATTTTCATCAAAATACATAATCCAAGTATTCGATTTATTTTTATCACAATCGCTAACTAATTGGTTATTATCTTAAGAATATCTTTTTGGAACCATTGATATACCGCCTCTTAAGCTTCTTTCTATAACTAAATGCATATCAATATCAGTTAATAATTCTAATCTAATTTTTTATTTTTATTTTTTAGTAATGCATCCCAGGACATACCTGGGCTACTGAAATATTGGACTGTATTTATTTTTATTTTTTAGCAATGCATCCCAGGACATACCAGGGCTACTGAAATATTGGACTGTATCTAATAATGTTTGGGTGCCATATTTCTAAAATTTTCAAAAACATCAGCAAGTAACAGGACATCAGTTTTAGATATAATTCATGATACTCACCAAAGTTATTTATTTTACAGGTATCCTAAAACTTTTGTGTATGTACATAATCTTCATGTAATATTTCTGATTTACTTAACAATGAGGAAAGTGCGCTCTTCTCTGGTAGTTTATTTTCCTTAAATTTTTCCGAAACAATCAACATAATCACTTGGATAAACACCCTTTTTAGTTAATAATTCGAATTTGTCTTAATCAGTATATTTAGCGGAAATTTTAACATCGTCCTGAGTAAGATGGGATGCTTATTTATCCAAACTACTATTAAGGAATTGTAAAGAATCAATACAATGTAGCTGACCAATGCTAAATATCATATATTTTTCCATGGTATTTGGTATACATGCTATTCTTCAATTTGATGCTCCGATACCAGACAGTATTAAATGTCCATCATATTCCCTTAAATTATGGAATACCACAGCGACTTGAGTATTATATGCGGATATTTTAAGTTGTTGATTACAAGCAATATGGGTAGCTCCTCCATATTTACCAGTAATATGACAATGATCTCAAACCTTATCATGATCACCTATTTTTTTTTCACAAATATGGCAAACAGTTACATTTTAAAAGTTATTTTTATCATCGTCTGTAATTTACATATCTGTTGGATTTTTTAAAACAAGCCTAATTTTGTTCCATTTCATCATTTAAACTACTATGGATTTTTTCAAGAGTATTTTATCCACGATATAATGCTCTGTCCATTATAGTACCATCATATTTAACAACAATATAGGAATAACTACATCGGGGTTGCTTAGCAACTTGCTCTGTATTGTCACCTTTATTAATTTTAACTTTTTTTTATTTAATATTTAAAACTCGGCATATATTATAAATGGTACTTTCATCTCCTTATAATTTTGAAACATTAGAATAATATTTTTTTCATGGCAATATTTTCGTTGACCTTTTGAGTATATATATATATATATATATATATATATATATATATATATATATATATATATATATATATATATACATAATTCTTCTAATTATCCATTCAGAACCTAGTGATCTCAATGTATGAACTTTTCCTTTTAGTTCTGAAAATACTGTACATAAACGATCATCAATTTCATTTGTTCCAAGAAGTATACTGATTCCCTTAGAGTAAAACCCATATAAATTTCCTCTACCGAAGTTGTGCCTATCTTTGGAAAATAATATTTGTAACACAATATTGTATTTTATTCCTTTAATTTCATGTAATATATTAGTAACAAGACCCGCAATAAGTGGTTTCATGTTACGTAAAAAGTTATCCAAGTCATTATTATCAGGATCGTTCTCAGGTACATCATAAATATAATCATATAAAAGTTTGACAGAGATTTTTTGTTTGAGTTCAGATTTATGTGCCGGCTTCGGCTTCATATTTATTTATTAACTTTCGGAGATGTAGTATTGAAGAAACTACAATAATTAGAATTGGGACTGATGTTAAATTTGATTTTGGTGCTTTTATATCAATGTTTGGTTTTAATGTAACATAATAATATAAATGTTAATTAGTACAAGTAACATTACAGAATTACATGATTATTTAATGCGATTGTATTCTGCGTATAGGAAAAGTTTTCAATTATATGGACACACAAACACACAGATATATATATATATATATATATATATATATATATATATATATATATATATATATATATATATATATATATATAATGATAACAACGTTACTAGGCGATACAGCACATATAGCGGTAACGCCAGAAATTCCAATTTGTGGTAATATTGAGTGTTATTCCTATGATAGAAACATCGGTAAATAGTACATTGAAATTGGATGATAGAAGATCAAAATTAAAATGATCAAAATTACAAATGAATCACGGATTTTTAAAGGGATTATTGATACATGTAAAATCCAATTTCGATAGTGAGTGATGAAAAACAAACCATAAAATATGTGCTGGAAGAAATAATAAAAAAATATTCCAAATGAGTGAAAACTATGTAAAGCCTTTAGAAAAATATCTTTAAAAAATTTAAAAGCTCAAATGCGATGAGGTAAACAAGATTTAGTTTTATATAACTAAGTATTATAATGGAAAAATATAATTTTGATTTTGAACAACCAAAAAATACCAAACACTACTTACACTACTTCCTGTTGCCTGATAGTCATTACCTTATTATTGAAAGCACAGGTCAAGGAAAAACAAATTTATTAATAAACCTATTACTTAAATATTTTAATTTTGATGAAATTACTTGATATACTATCAATAATACTTAAGCAAAATATATCATGCTGGAAGAACTATTTGATACTATAGAATAAAGAAACAGACCAAAAAAATTCCCACTGTACTCACATCTGAAGATGTTATTCCTAGAAGAATTGGATAACGAAACAAATAAAATAATCGTGTTTGATGATATAAAAACTGATAGTACTAATTTGAATAGAATTAAAGAATACTTCAGTTTGAGTCGTAACAAAAATTGTAAATGTATATATTTAACTCAGTCTTATTATGGTGTGCCAAAATACATACGCCGAAGCACAAAATGTTTTGTTCCTTTTAATGGATTGGATCATAAAGTCTTGCGCCAAATTTCATGATCATTGTTCTGGTGATGTTGATAAAAAATGCTTTATCAATATATACAAGAAAGCAAAACAAAATCCTTATAGTTTTTTTTTTCTTTTTGACAAAGCAACCATAAACACCCCAGAAAATATATCGCCATGGTTTCGACCATTTTTATCTTGTTAAGTGACATTATAGTATTCTATTTTACAATAATACATTATTATAGACAAAGAGATTTGAAAACGTTACTTGCATGCGGAAACATAAAGAGATAGTTGAAAAATGGCTTAAAAACAGGAAACATTTCTATAAAGTAAAATTTTACAAGAAAAAAAAAAAAAAAAAAAGGAAAACAAGAGTTTCAGGGGGAAATTGCAGAACCATTAGCTGAGTCAATCAAAACACTCGCTAAGACGATTAAAAATTATCAAAAGAAGTTTAGAAAAAAGACACAAGAAAAAGAACCTCTTATACTCCCTAGAATAAGACATGTTCCACCACCTTTGTTACTGCCATAGAAGTCACAACTCCTACAGAGGAAGAAACAGTACTAATGCTGAAGAAAAAAAATAATACCATTCCACCTATCCAGATATTTTCTTTTCACCAGACAACAAAACAATTACAACTTCATATAAATTTATAGCACCAGAACTATTTTACACTAAGTCATACGATGAACTACAAGATATGGTGGAGAAAATTGTGAATGAAATGCAACATCCTAGGTTATTTGTAGAAAATAAAATGCACTACAAATATATAAAGATATGATATTAAAAGAATTAAATTAAGAAATGCAACTAGGATCTATATTGACCAAAAAAGTAAAAAGTCACGAAGAAGCTCGTAAAAAGTTATGTGGTCCAAACTATAAAAAAAAAAAAAAAAAAAAATAGGGTATGGAAATAGAATATGGTCCCGATGAATAAGTACCTACGAAATCTTACAAATTAGATGATGATTCATATTTTGGTAAGTTGTATATTGACCCTAATTAATTACCTGAAATAAAATTGGAAGCATATAATAGTTATTGCAAATGTCTTTCTTTTTGAGAAAGAACTTTGACTTCGATTTTATTGACCTGATAATAAAAAGATGGAATAGTAAAAAGAAATATAGCGACAAAGCATAAACATTTTAAAACAATTATATAACTTATCCGGGTAGTGACAAAAAATAACAGATCAAAACATTCAAGGGCGTAAAAAATGGAGGAAATATATAATATTATAAAAACCCAAACCAATTTGTAAAGAGATTGCAAATATTATGCGACAGCAAAACATATGGGAAATAAAAAGCAAATCTATTGATAACGAGATTGTTGAAAACCTAAATAAACTGCATAATGATAACATAATAAGTTAGACTGAGTATAAAAATATTTTTGACAACTATCTATGAGTATAAAAATATTTTTGACAACTATCTATGAGTATAAAAATATTTTTGACAACTATCTATGATATTCTATAATTATATTATATAATAATGATATTTGAAACAACGCTGTTTTTTTTTTATCATGAGAATTCAACGAATCACAAAATTTTATTGTGGATTTTAGTACACCAATACTGTCTGATATCAATACAACTTATAAAATAGTACTCCTAAGCTCTTAAGTATGGTATTCGTGGTTAAATATAACATCAACAAACATTGCCTGCCGGTACTATGATGGTACAAAATGGCTTGATATAATAGTACCACCAGGAGCATATAATATAGTTGATATAAATAACACAAGAAAAGAGATATTAGGAACCAATGAGGCGGCAATAAGAATTTAACCAAATGTTAGTACACAAAGATGTAAAATAATATCAAAACCTAATTACAAAATTGATTTTACAATTAAGAACAGCATTTGAAACATTTTAGGCTTTGATTCAAGAATAATTGACAAAACAGAAAATGAAGGAAATACAACAGTAAACATAACAGAAATGAAGACATTGTTAATACGCTAATACCGGTTATATTTCATCGTGTGGTACAAAAAAGTGGTATTTTAAAGAGTGGCGAAGCCTCCAGTTAAAATATATCGTTTTTGGTACCACGCAATGAAATATATCCGGTATTTACGCAGCAAACGGAAATTTTCTTTTATTAGATATCGGAATTGCTCTAGAATTGAATCTTAGAAGATTAAACTCACTCTTCACAGCAACACCCCACCCCCCTTTTCGTAAATTCACCTCACTTTCATAGCCCGATCATATAAATGTCAGTTACTTAAGAGAGCGGTAGGATTGGATGACCTAATCTGTCGCAGTAAATTACATTTTGGACATTTTGTAAAATATTTGACCTTATCTGACCACAAAGCAAGTCCGATTCAGCGATGCATCACAACGGGTTTTTCATTGGTGTCAAGGAAGTAAGAGAAAAAAACTTCATAGAGACATTGACTCCTCCTACTGTGTCAACACATTACCATCATATTTCTGTTGGATAGACTCCTCCTACTGTGTCAGCACATTGCCATCATACTTCTGTTGGATAGACTCCTCCTACTGTGTAAACATATTGCCATCACATTTTGTGTGCACGGTACTTAATGTACAATATGTAACCCTCAAAATATTAATTACTAATTATCATGAAAATATGTCGCGTAATAACAAGAACAATAATTAACATTGCTGTTTCTCTTTCTTTCTTTCTTTCTTTCTCTCTCTCTCTCTCTCTCTCTCTCTCGCTCTCTCTCTCTCTCTCTCTCTCTCTCTCTATATATATATATATATATATATATATATATATATATATATATGCGCAAAATGTTTGTTTCTCTACACGAACTACAAAGTTCGATTTCTACTTTCTTGTATAAAACAAGGTTGCAAACTAGAATTAAAGCATCGTAATCTAATTTCAAACTTAACTCATACAATAACATGGTTTGGATAAATATAGGTCCTCAACAAACAAATAGTTAACATTTTTTCCTACTTGTACTCATAGCTAAGAATGACTAGCGCTTTGTGGATTATATATATATATATATATATATATATATATATATATATATATATATATATATATATATATATATATATATATATATATATATATATATATAAATAATTGTATAATATCACATTTTTATACCTTAAAATAATATAAATTGTCTTGTGACCAATAATAAATTGACTGTGAATTTCTTGGTAAATTTTTTACGGTGATTGTAATTATCAGTTATTTCCACAGGAAGATGCCTGATTTTTACTTTTACGTGCAAAGAACGACATTTCTTCCATTTGCGCCTCTAACAGTCAAGACCGCTTTTAGTGTAGACAAGAAACTACACTTTACTATGTATACAGCATCATTGATGACTTTTTCGAAAATTAACAAAAAGTTTAATGCCGCTTGGAAAATCCAATGCGTTGAGAGGAGGGGCAAATATTAGCTTTTAATTCATATTCTTTTAAACATTTATTATGTGTCTCCACTGTTTTTCGATAAAATGCATTAAAAGTATTTTATTTTTAGTAAAACATCTTGCTTACTTTGTTTGTATTTGTTTTAATTATCTTTATTAGCATAAATATTATGAATACTAAACCTATAATAATAATAATAATAATAATAAAAATAATAATAATAATAATAATAATAATAATAATAATAATAGTAATGGTTAGCAACAATAAATGCCATACTTCAGATACGGTGCATAAATTCCGAAAATGAAGGTAAATGAGCCAAATAAATGCAAATTAACGAACAATCAGACAATTTAACAAAGTTGAGCAATAAAAGAAAGGAATTGAAAATAAAATAAGAGTTTGGACTATTTTGTTAGTATTATTAATTAAAAGATTTGTTTTTAAATATAGAGTTGAAAATTGCAAATAGTTAATTGTCAAGCGTATTATAAATAAATGAGTTTAAAACTGACCATGCCTCCTCTCCTAACGTTTCTTTCTTACTTCCTTTGACGCCTTCGACTATACCTACAAGCATGAAAATTATGATGAAAAATGGATTGATTCCTTTTAACCTTGTTATCGACCAGAGGCATCCAGAAGGCAGTCGATGTTATATGTAAAATAATTTTAAACTGTGCGACCTCCAGCCTCTTAAAAACTGACCGCTCCGTCACGTAAGAAGCTTTCTTGATAGTCAACTATATTGCATTCATAGTTTACTCATTTCTTGATATTCCACAGTACTTATGAATAACGTTCACTATACGTACTCACAAAATACACGTAATTTCCTATTTTCAGTAGTAATCAATCCTGTATGTCCGTTTGAGTTCATTTTCGGTTCCATTAAGTTCATTTTCGGTTGAAATTCGTTCATTTTTGGTTCTTTTAAACCCTTTTCCCGCTTGATTTTGTATAATTTCGTGCGTTTTCTTTCATTATCGGTGATTGGTCATGTCCTTTTTCACCTATGTACCATAAAGAGCCCCCCTCCCCCATCCCAATCCCAATCCAACCCTGCCCCACCACGCCTCCCACTATGAACCAATTATCTTAGCAAGAACATCGAGAGTACGTTAAGAGAGAAAAATACGAACACGCTAGTGACCCTACAATTTCTGAATCATTTTTAGGCGGGTCTGCCTCCTTTTTTAATATGTCGCAAAGATGCAGAAAGTGTTCAGACTGTCCCGTAGTGAAGTAGTAATTTCACTGCCAACTATGCCAATGTAGCTTCGGTTTAATTTCATAGGTGATTTCAGAAACAAACTCTAATATAGTAGAAAGGACTCACTCTGGACCCCGCAATAAGGTAGAGTGCATTTTATTTTGCATTTACAGAAAAAGGTATAAGCTAGCGTTTGTGTCAGAAATAAGCGAAATATTGGCAAAAAGGGACGTTGAAACATGAAAAAATGCATGGTGCTTAAATATTGCAGAGTGTAATTCGGAATCACAAAACAAGTTTTGCCTTGTTTGGTGAGGTAAACATTCAGAAATATCGATCATTGATCAGAGATAATTGGAATGTTCACCTATAAACCGGCAGCAATTGTTTAATGTCATCGATATGACATTACTTTAATGCATTCCAGATATTTTTATACTTGGCTATTGAACATATCAAGTCATGACGTTGCAATGGAACTCAGGAACACATAACACCACAAGATTGCCCATATGTACTATTGTTCCTTTGAAGTTATGTTCAGAAAGTTTGTTTATGAAGAAAGCCTTCTGCATCAGACTAGGTAGAGTGGATCGTGTTCTTTTTTTCAGAAACATTGCTAAATGTAAAGGATCTCAGCATGTCATATTCCAAGATATCTGTACACGCATGTAGCAGGAATAACATGTCTTTTCTCAATGATCTGGAGGTATTAGATCCAAGTGGATGAGAGTTTTTGTGAGGTACTAGTAATGAGAATGATCAAGTAGATTATGACGGCATAGAACATTTAATAATTTTGTTTCTTAGGAACGTGGTTCTGTCTGACAATGAAGTATGGATAAACAGTCAAGTACATTTCATGTCTTGTAATAGGAATACAAATAAAGTTATGGAATTAAGCAACAATGGAATAATTAATCTTGATTTAACAATATCTAGATCTTACAGTGTTAAAGGCTTGTAGAAATTTGACCTTTCACGGAATGGCATGGAGTACATATCCCCTCCAGGTTCAAAATTCTTCTCCTCTTAAAAGAGTTGGGATATAGCTGAAAACCGATTGCATAAAATACAGTTTAGAGAGAAGATCCGCAGTCTCTTCAGTGGGGACACAGATCTACAGATATTTTCTATTGGAAGTAACCAACTCAGTATACTCCAAAACTAAAAGTGCTTGATCTTGCATACTTTTGTATTGAACTAAGCAAAATTTGGGGATTTAAAGTCAATAGACTTAGAAAAATATAAATTGAGAAATTTGCCTGTATGAATATTTAAAATGCTTAAAAAGTGGACACGTATCAAGTATCCGTGAAAAAAGCAACAATACATTATTATTAGAAAGTTCACAAGTTCAGTCCTTTATCTGACGATTGATTTGTCCGACAACGCTTTTCATGGGTGAATTTTGTCAACCAAAATAATAATTAAAGAGAAAGGTTCTGTTGCATCACGGTAAATATGGACATTCTGATCCTTTTCTGAACAATCAAGTTTATGAAGAACTTAAAAGTTATTGTCAATTTCGAATCTGGTCTTATAATTACAATTTCAACACTCATTTTTTAATTTTGTATGCCTCTTTGGTAGAGCTTTTAATTCTATGTACTAGCTGAAAATACACATGATAGATGAACTCGAAATGCTTAAAAGGGCAGTTAAAAAAGATACCAAAGAATTTTTTGTATTTCTTCCGTATTGCAATAAAGATTTTGGTGTGGTTGATGAGAAGAACCTATCTCTTTTAAATGATCAGTTAAAGGAAAGAATGAATACTAATAAGGATCTTGTTCGCTCTGCCAATCATTAAATTCTTGGTCATCTCATAATAAATGAGATACATTGAATATAGACGAAAGCTTACTGGAAATTCACGTCATAAGGCAACGGTTCGTGGAATCTCGCTGACTGGTGCCTGACGGAATACTTGATTGCAATCAAACAACATAGCAAAGCTTTAGTTCTCATGGAAAAAAAATACAAGTACATCAAACGCAATAGATGTCATTTGGAATCTGGTTAAAAGACGAGTAACATGGTGGAACTCAGAAGAAAAGCTTGTTATTCGTGGAATGTAATTTGTGACACATTAATCAGAATTGCTTCTAAAACTCCGAGACGTAAGTGAGTGCAGCTAATTAGAGTAGGAGAGTCTCATCTACTTGAGAATAATGAATACTGTATATAGATTTATATCGGAACCATTGGGTATATCTAAGTATTGGTGTATTTTAGTGACAGAAAATATACATCATTGTCAATTACAGGGACATTATAAAGGTACTTTTATTTTGTCTTTCAGAGGGTCTCTAAATTGTATGAACATAAAAGAACAGAACAAATGTTATTCAATATTGTGGGACACACCACATAAAGAAAACAAGGACCAAATTTCATCCTACAGAGCGTCATAGGTCGTATGTACATTGCATTACATATCCTTAAGTAAGCGAATTTTTAACACAACGTATACAGTAAAGGAAAATTGAAAATCTAAACATCACCTGTAGCGTACTAATGGGGGGGGGGGGGGATGGGCGGTTGCCCAGGACGCCAGAGGTCTTGGGTCGCCAAAACAGATGATTAAAATTCGGGCCTCGTATTCTGGCCCTTTGGGCCATCGTCGTCGCCATGGGCGCCATTTACCCTTAGTACGCCACTGAACATCACATTTATTTACTTACTAGACATAGACTCTCTAATGTTTCTATTGGAAAAGCGAACATAGTAAAATTCATTTAGATATTATTTTTGGTTTTCAATGAGCAATAACGGGAATATATATATGATGCCTGTCGCCTAGTGGTAAATTACTATCCATTAGCCGTTAGTTGAAATAGTATACAGTCCGTTTACAGATCGGTATCGTCCGCGCTTCAGCTCGGATAGTAGTATACTCTTTGCGAGCAGATTGGTCTGATTACGTAAATGCCCGGGTGGCCGAGTGGTCTAAGGCGCTCGTGTTTACAGATCACTGATTTCTCACCTCTGTCCTCGTGGGTTCGAGTCTCGGGCTCGGCCAACGTGGGTATGTGAGAAAGCTTGCCAGTAACTTCCCGTGGGTGGGTGGTTCTTCCCGGGGTTTTCTCAGGTTCCTCCACCAAATATACTGGCCGCCATGTATAGCCTATCATGTGTTGAAAAATGGCATTAAACCCATAACAACCAACCAACTTAGCATATTATTATAATGTCACCTAATATATGTGCTTGATGAGAGAACATTCAGCGAATTTCACTAACCCTAATTTAAAAAAGAATCCGATAAGTCACTTTAGGCATAACCTCATTGTTAAGAAGAAAGTATAATAGTACATTAAAAATACCTGTAGATGGTGAAAATATGTAAACTGTGTTAAAAACGTACATTTTGTAAGATGAAATAGCAGACATTGCATATTATGACGTTTGAAATATCACACACATATGATACGGAATTGTGTATATGGAATCTATAATGTGCATAAACTATTGGGTTATGACTGTACTTTAAAATTGTGTCAAATAGTGAGTCACATTTAAGTTTGGTTAAGTTGTACTTTAGTCAAATAAACAACATGTTTACTGACCTTTTGTTCAAGGTCAGAGTTGTTTATCATCCCTTGAGAAAATTTCCAGTAAATCGACGCATTTAGTATTGCATTCTGGGTCGAAATATGACACGTTTCCTGTTGTGAAATAGGCCTTTTGCAAAGAGTATATAAGAGCTGGATATACGAATTATATTCATTACAATTTTAAATCCTGTGTTGAAAACATCTGTTTTTACGATCAGCCTTTGGAATCATCAGATGTTTGGAAATATAGTCGTGCTGTTATCTTATAATGTTGTAATGCTGTATAAATAATTCGACTAGAATTATTTATTGGAACATCCAATGGAGTTACCTGAAGTATTCATCAACATTTGGATTTATATTTATGACTTTCGGATGCCTGTGAACATTCATAAAGATGATCTGGATTACATTATCGTTGGTATATAAGAACATCCCAGACCATTGATTGACAATTCATTCATTACGAAGATTCATTAACTTGGAACATTCATTCACTCGGAACATTTTATAGTTTCTATATATACAGGACTTGTGATTAGGACACTAATAATTATTGGATTATTTGGATTTTAATACACGATACTGTAAGTGTATTTTGATTTTCACGTTAATTATTTAGAAATAAATTGTTTGTTGATTTTTACAAACATTGTTGGTTTCACTTTCTTTTTGTTACGTTTTTTCTTACCATAGGGTCGTAACACATATTATTCTTTTAATATTATGGTAATGGAATATTCATATTAGCAAATTTATCAATTACTAGAAATTATTAGTTTGATATAAAACTGATTAATAATATCGAACATTTTATATTTTGTAAATAATTTTTTGGGTATATTTTATAATGTTAAAACTGTTTGATTGATTTTTGGAGAGTAAATATGTAAATACCAACGACAACATTATAAGTATTTGTGGTATGGTTGGAGTTTTTTATTTCTAAGAATAAAAAGTTCCGTACCTATCATACTGAAAATGTAGAAACTTTGACATTTTGGTTTACAGATTAGCTTTGCAAGTCCAATTCGTATTAGTCTAAAAATGGCCTCGACTCTCAACCGACCGAGTCCATAGAAACTAAAACAATTTGTAATTTTGTACCAACATGGCGGCCAGCTACTCGCTTTTGCGGAACTGGACTTTGCAGTAATCAGGCCTTGTGTCAAATAGCATGAGCATCCGTCACAGAAAGAGAATACGGCATACCTAGCATATACGTCACAATGTAAGCATACGAAACATCGCGCGATAATAACTGGAAACATCCCTTCCTAGTGGACTCGTCCAAAAATGGATGTGCGTAGTAGCATGGTATTTAATGATAACATAAGGTATTCTTTGGGTCTTATTCTGTAGTGACTGACAAACACGTGTATCATGATCTATATATTTCACAGAGGTATTATATACTTTTATATATAAAAAAAACCTATCAGTGTCTTCATGCAATGAATTTTGAATACTTTTTGTTTTACATTTTTTAATATTTGCAAAAATGTTAAGAGCTCTTTCAATATCGGTTTATCAAAAACAAATTGTGTGTGTGTGTGTGTGTAATATCCAGAGTTCTCTATAACTTATCCGTTTTACGTAAGATATGTTTTGAAGGAACTCAGAATTTGAAAACAACGAAGGCGAAAATATCGAAAGCCTAGTGTAAATACGTAGAAAAATGTTAGTAAATAAATAATAATTTTTCAACACATCAATCCCACCCTATTACGTTATTGCAAATTCAAATGCCAACAAATCTATTTCATATATGCTGCTTTCAACGAATAATATTGTTGTAACTGAAAGGGGTTGTAGTCACCTCTTACACGCCTTTGTATACATTTATTATTTCATATGCTTACACGTGTCTAATTTCATGATAATCGAATGGCAAGATAAATATATACGTCACTATGTTATTTCGAGAGACGCACATTGTTTTGCAAAGTGCTACAGAATGAATGATCATGCCACTAGGTAGATACTCTGAAATGAAATTCATCATCAACATTAATATCACCACCCTCTCTGGAGAAAAGGTGGGGTGGATCGTTTTTGTCCTTTCGTGCATGGTATGTCCGTCCGTGTGTCATTATTGTTGACTAGTTCTTGTTTTGTTTTTTGTTGTCGTCATTGTTGTTGTCGTTAGTAGTAGTAGTTATTGTTGTTGTTGTTATTCGTATTATAGTTACTTTGTATCATCATAATCATCATATCCACGCCGTAACCTCAGCGAGGTTATGACGCTCTCTTTATTTATGTCGGTTCGTCCATTTGTGAGTAACATATCCTCTCCCGCACCGTATGCAAATAGAGGGTACATGTAGTTTTTTTCCTCACCTGGAAGATCCAGAATCATATGCACAAATATTTCAACTGCAGTGAAATGTTCTAAACATTTTGGCCAAGCATCATACCTGGGTTCTGGTTTATGATCCCTTGACCACTATACTCCTATCCGGCAGGATGGGGACATGATAATTAATCAAAAGTGATCCCTTGACTACCACTATACTCCTACCCGGCAGGATGGGGACATGATAATTAATCAAAAGTGTGTCTTTGTAATGGCGAACCATCAAATGGTATTTGTTGTTGTTATTCTTGTTATTATTGCTGTCTATACTTATAAGTCGAGTTCAACTGCAAACAACACAGACCCTGATCTGCCGTCGTATAATGCGCTGGCAGATCAGGATCTATACTTTTTGTTCTACTGATTACTCCTAACAAACTACATCGATCTAGATCTGCCTGAGCATTATGCAACGGCAGATCTGGGTCTGTGCAGTTTGCAGTTTGGCTCGACTTATAAGCGAGTAAGACGGTATTATTATTATTATTATTGCGATCTGATCTAGCAGACATGCACGAACAAAATGCAGAGGAGGACATGGCGAGAGCGATGGAGGAACTAAAGCGATTGAAGCTAACGCTAGGTGGAGATTAGATTGAGGATGATCTGGTGGATAATGCCTTCACTCTTGACGCTATATCTGTAGACTTGGATAGATAACTGATTTTGAATACCAATATAAGAAATGTAATGTGTGCACTAGCTGGGAGGTTAAAGTCGGTACGCCGGAATATGTTAAATGGAAGCTGGTGCATGACCCTGTCTGCTCCAAAGTACATGCAGATTCGTCAAGCTCCGTGAATGCTGCATGCATCCTTGAATTGTACGGTAGGTCAGTAGAGAATTGAGGGCTGCATTAAAAGCTCTTTAGGAATGAATGCGTCGCAGAGAAAGCTGACAGTGTTGGTTAGGCAGAGAAGATAATGGGTACAAATTTGAGAAACCCAAATGCAGACCTAAAAGGAGAACAATTGCATGTTGGCAAGGTATTTACAAGAATGGGCAGACTCAAATCAAAAAGACCGTTTTCAAGTTTTCCATGAGCTATACGGAGCAAGAAGCAGAATTTGATATGGATGCAACGAGCTACAAGAGCGATTCTACTTCATTATGATTATACTCCAGAAAGCCAAAACATGAGACGTGTCCACCTGCTGAGCACTCATGGTGCAAATTTCAAAAGGGATCTAGTGGCTGGCAAATTAGAATATCGGTTTTACAAACTTCCTGCTACCAGAGGCGTTCATGCCCGCGACTGAGACAATTATTGCAGAGCTTTCCTTTGAAAAACTCCTATTTGACGGTGTCGAGTTGCCATACCCAAAATGCAAACGATTCTTCTATTTAAATGTTGTTGAAGCTAGTACCGATACAACAAGTGCACGGCGAGTGTGCCTAAAGGCTCGCCAGAGACATAATCGGTGGGCATTGGAACTTGGGTTAGAAAAACAGTAAAAAGACCACCTGCTAGAGAATAGAGAATTTTTGGGAGGAAATATGGCAAAGTATGGACTATTCTAGGATTCACATCTCTGAGTATTATGACAGGCCAGGGAGAAAACAGAAGTGAAAAATCTACCGCAGAATCAAATATACGATGGTATTGATCTCGTGCAATCCAGTCGATGATCACGAGAGATTTCTGATTCCACAGCTTCTGTCAAATGGTGAAGGAACGATCTCGCGTGGGTAAGCTCGTCCCAGCCTGCAGCAGGATCCCTCGAGAACCACCTTATCGTGCAGACCCGTTGAGCCAAAAGTTTTGGCCCCTCACACTGAATAAACCAGTCTCGTCCTTCGAACCAACGTTACCATTGACCGCAGTGTCCGGGTTACACAAAACTCAGAGTTCGATGACTCCCAAATGAACAGCTGTACAGCTGAATATTGCTTCCGTTAAGTAGACAGCTTCCTGACAAGAATCATCTGTATTGTGACCCCGCAGAGAGAATTTGGGCTACAAGTACTCTAATTGCGGTCAAACCCACGGCTATAAAGCTCGACGTAATCGGGTTTCTCACCGCTGACACTTTGTACGTGCATCAGTGGGTGAACCGAACTCAGTATTTTTCAAATAACAAAGACTGAAACTGTACACCCGCGGGTAACCATCTAAGCGACAATGAAACCCATGTACATTTTCGCTCATATATTATACAAAGGTTTTTTTAGTAAACACAATTTCGTGACAATAAATATTGGTTGTATAATACATGCCTATGACATTAATTATGTGTATCTTGGTTCTGGATACCAGTATGTGGATTTAGCATGGGACATGCATAATCATAAATAAAAATCCGACCGGTGTTAACGTTTTAGCTAGAAAACCATTTGAAAGGAGGGTGCATACGTTTACGTTTTAGCTGGAACGCCATTTGAATGGAGGGTGCATATATATATATATATATATATATATATATATATATATATATATATATATATATATATATATATATATATATATATATATATATATAACACAGTAATTCGATCTTGATTGTCAGCATCAGAAAATCCTGATCATGACGAGACTCATGACGAGACTCCAAGAAACGAGTTCTGATATGGATTTTCTGATGCTGACAACTCGACGTGATTTAGCAATCCAGATCGAATTACAATGGTAATACTATATATTTATTCAGCTTAGTGGATACTCATACCTCCTTTTGTTATGCATAATGTTTACATATTTAACTTTGGTCATACATATTTAATTTTATCCTTGATTGTAGGATGTAAACAAGTTGTTTACTTAGAATTCGAGGTCAGGGTTGCTTTTGTTTACAATTAGATTGGTTCTCCACTAGAATTACTGAATTTTGTCATTTAGGCATATGATTTTCTAGAAAATTCTGTCAGGTGTCTTGTGTTTATATATAGGGAGTTTGGTAAACAATATGTCATTCTTGTTCTAATGGTCAGTCTATGAATAATCATCTTAATAATCAGATATTTATAGTTGTGTTGTGCAAATAAAAGCAAATTCAGAGAGAGGAATTATTTATTTAAGTTATTCATTGGAATTACTAAAGTGTTAATTCTCATTTTGGATTGATACATGACTTTGGGATTTATGTGAATTCATTCAAAGATATTCTGCATTACATCATTCAGGCATATCAGGACATTCAAGACTACTGGCATGTTAGGACATTCAAGACTACTGGCACATCATGACATTCAAGGCTACTGGAATTCATTCGGAACATTCTATATTTTGGACTTGTGATTAGGACACTTTTGATTATTGGAATATTTTGGATTTTAATTCACAATATTGTAAGTGTCTTTTGAATTTTCACATTAATTGTCTAGAAAGAAATTGCTTGTTGATTTTACTTATATTGTTGTTTTCACTTTCTTTCTGTTACATATTTTTAAGCCATAAAGTCGTAATACTTTTGTCACAGATAACTTCCAAAAATCCGTCCGATACCAACCAAATCTATCAAAATTTAAAAATTTCTGACATAAAGTCACTTTTGATGGTTGCTTGATCGTCGTACTTGTTTAACAATATCTGAGTTTGATTGCGATAACAAACGGCATTCAAGCTTGATTTATTGATTTTCTTTTGAAACCTACGACACACTATTAGGAATGCTTCTTAATGTTGCGTGTTATTGACCGAATTAATGGGGAATATGTGAATTGCCTTACACTTTCTATCAAGGCGGTACTTCTTAATTGGCCATTGTTATACAAACACGTGGAAGCAGTATTTGTTCGTGACTTGTTGGAAAAGATATCTATTACAAATGTTGCGAGAAGCAAAGAAGCAAAATAGGCAGAAGAAAATTATGATACTTCTGATCATAGAAATCATCATTATGTGCATGATAATTCCTTAATAACAAAACGGAAATAAAACATTTTGGTAGCTCAATGTCAAAAGAATATTTTAAGCAATTTAATTATAGATTGTTGGGGGTCAAGTTATATCTATAATCTTTGAGAAAGCAGGCAGGAATTTGTTATCATACCCTCTCAATGATGAACGTATTTTTAAAGTACCCATGCTAGTATGATTAGGCCAGACCAGTTCATTAAGTTCATCAAGTTATGAGGTGGAGGGCCTAGGATGGAATAAGGCATTCGTATTGCCCTCTGCTGCAACAACAACAACAACAACAACAACAACAACAAATGTTGCACTGCTTGTTTGTCCATATGGTCCATTATATTTGGTGACAAAATGACAAATTGTATGCCTTAGACATGGAAAATAAGTACAATTTTACGGCTCAGAGGAAAATGCCAGTCACCACACCCCCGTACGAAGACAAAATGAGCGGTGCCTTAGTTTTTACATTAAAATACAAGTCAGCTCCTTCTAGAACGTCAATTGACGCAACGGAACTCAAGTTCATCTTCGCCAGATAATAACGGCTAAGTAGCAAATAAAATAGGGTTTATCAGTCTATGATGCCCTAAGGTCAATTGCATAGACTGTCTGATCACATATTTCATTCCCATTTAATCTTGAGAGAGTAATCTATTCTTCTGCTACTCAGTTTAAACCCCCTTTCTTTGTAGAGACAGTGTGGTCATTTTTTAAATCGATTTATAGGTTCCAAACGCACAAGGAAGATCTATAAGAAACCTATTATACAAAATTTGAAATGGAATTGACATAAAATCACGCCACAACTGTTGTTACTCGCTAATCAACAGGGTGCTGTCGCAACCATGAAACCACCAAGAGTTGTGTGTAAAACTGATGTTCAACCATACAAATGTCACCAGTTCCCGAGCAGGGGATGTCTTTCGTTCGGTAGTACATAATTAAAATCTAAGCGCTATGAATTACAAAACCGTAACGAAAAATGTTCTCGTGCAAGAAATATTCAGGCAGTTTTTTTTACATATTAAAAAGACAATATTCCATCATGTTTTAAAAATACATTGTTTATTATAGATAGTCAATAGTTACCTATCAATTCCGAGCCCATGGTATACATGTATGACGTGGGAAAATATTCTCTCGCAGTAACAATTTAATCGTCATGAGATATTCATGACAATCAACAAAAGTTTATATTTGTTAGAAATAGTACCGGTTAAGTTTAAGAAGGCGGTTCTAATTACCAACACTGCACATTAGATATTCGAATTTCTATAGATAAGTCGTTATAATATAGATTACAAGTTCTTTTTCACTGATTAACAGGATTATGTGTGACCTTCATCCAATATTTCATTGTCTACTTTCTCAGTTATGCAAGTTATACTAATAAATTACAATATCTTCTGTTAAATCTAACTCAATATGACATTTGTCTCTAAGAACTGACGTAAAATGTATAATCTTTTCATACAATGACATCCAGAAAATAAATGAAGCAGAGTCTCTTTGGGCTTCATTATAAAAAGTACATAATGACGATTCAGAGGTTTGCATTTTAAACAATCTACACTATTAGCATAGACAATTCTTTGGAGAACTTTGAATTGAAATATCGTAAGTCCTGTGTCCTCAATAGTACAGAAGTGAAGACAAAAATATTGTTTCTCAATTTTCGTGCGAATAATTCTAATTTCAAATAGAGTTCCATTAAGTTTCCATTTCTGTACTGGAAGTCCTTTTGTTTTCATTATAAATAAGGTATAAAATGATTTTTGTACTAGAAGTCCTTTTGTTTTCATTATAAATAAGGTATAAAATGATTTTTGTACTGGAAGTCCTTTTGTTTTCATTATAAATAAGGTATAAAATGATTTTTGTACTGGAAGTCCTTTTGTTTTCATTATATATAAGGTATAAAATGATTTTTGTACTGGAAGTCCTTTTGTTTTCATTATATATAAGGTATAAAATGATTTTTGCAGTTTTGTCCTGCTTCCTGAGAAGATTTCTATTCTCATGTAGTGGAGATTCTAATTTCCTGGTTTTTCTAGAAGTGTTTTTCCAAGTTCCTGGCATTGCGTCAAGAACTACATGGAATTCTACAAAAGCAATATTGCCATTTTCCTTAATTATGTCATTATTAAAAAATACCGACCTTTCACACCATTTCTTCAGAAAGATTATATTATCATTTATATTGACATATTTATTATACAAGAGTGGCATTGATAAAATTTGCTCAGGAGTTGTAGTCATCGAATTCCGCCCATGCAACAACAAAAAAAAAAAACAAAACAAAACACATCTTTCCAACAATTGTTAAAGTTCTGTGAAACTTTGTGGAGTCTTTCCTTCTTTAACAAAAATAAAATATTGTCCCCACCAACCTCTTCAAGTATGTATATAACAAGAACTTTCCATGGTTAGTGATTGAGTGGAACAATTATTATTTGTTATCCACGTGATCTTAATTGCATGACAAAGCGACTAAATGTGTGGCATCTACAGCCCACCATCTTGATAGTTACTGACTAGAATGTTCCCTTAAATTTTAACCTTTTCCAATACAAAGAAAGTTCAAAATAACTGTTTGAATATCTTGCATGATTTCCTTTGGAGAGTCAGGAAGTACAATAAAACAGCGAACAAGCATATACAAAGCTAAAAACTTAATTGCTGTTATTTTCCAACCATTGGCAGTGTTCTAAATGACCAATTAGCAAGTAATTGTTTAATTGGTTACATTTTCTCTGTATAATTTACTACAGTATTATTATCTTTGCTCAAATCAAATTGTATTCCAGGAAACGTAACACGACCAGAATGATTCCAAGTAATATTTTGTTTGCTGTTCTTAATTCTTCACCTCAACACTATTTTGCACCAAGCCAAATGACCTGGGTTTTGTTAAAGTTCACCCCCAATCCATAGCAGCAGAAAAAAGTTATCTAGAATATTTAAAGCAGTGTTGACGGAAGTATTATCATCAGCCAATAAGAGAGCTGAATCATAAGCATTTTGACTTATCAGGTATTCAGAGTTGTTAATATATATATATATATATATATATATATATATATATATATATATATATATATATATATTGTTATGTATGATGTTTATATAATATTATAGATATTTTAGGAAATTATAAACGTTTCTTGACTTTAATATTTGCTTAAATCTTCATGTTGTTTATGAGAAAAAACATGCTTAAATAGTGTCCTTGAGTTAGGATGTTTACTTCAGATTTGAGTTAAAGGATAGTTTTGATCAACAAAATGTTTACCAAATTTGAGGTCAAGGTTGATTTTGTTTACAGATAAAACTGGAAATTCCTTAGAGTTATGTGTAAAAAGTCATGTCCATACAAGTAAAATTCCATTAAGATGACACATATTCTAGAACATTCTGTCATGTGACCAATCTTTATATATACCATGTTTAGTGGACAGTTTTTCAGTTTCGACATTTGTATCAGTCTTGTAAAGAGCTATTACAGTTGTGAAAAGTAATTCAAAATTCTGAGAGAGGAATTATTTTAAATATTCATTGGATTATAACAGTGCTCATAGACTTTTGGATTTTGGATTTTTAATTGATGATTTTGGAATTTATGTGACCTTATTCAGAGATATTTTGGAGTACTTCTTTTTCACATCAGCACATTAAAGACTACTAGTACATCAGGACTTTGAAGACCATTGGCACATCATAACATTCAAGGATACAGCCGTGAATTCGGAACATTCTATATTTAGGACTTGTGATTAGAACACTAATTCTTATTGGATTATTTGGATTTTAATACACATTACTGTAAGTGTCTTTTTGATTTTTCATCTTAATTATCTAGAAATAAATTGCTTGTTGATTTTTACTTGAGTTGTTGGTTTCACTTTCTTTCTGTTACATTTTTCTAGACCATAGAGTCGTAACAGAAATTGGGGGCTCGTCATCCGGGATAGAATTTCTTTAAAGCCTATTAGAGATATTAAAGTTATCTTTGAAATTCATATTGATTTTGTCTTGGAATTTTTTTTTGTCTTTGGCAAAGATTTTAAATAGAGAATTTTTGTGTGTGAAACCAACAAACATTAACAATGGCATCTAATGTTCAAAATTTCATTTCAAAACCTACCCAGGAGGGGTTAGAGTGTATGAGGAAGGATGAGTTGCTCGAACTTGCCAGAAAATACAGTCTGTCTGAGGCGAAAGCAACATTGACAAAACAGGAAATAAAGATTATTTTGATTCAATATTTAGTAGGAAAGGGAATTTTGGATAATGGTGCTTTAAGTTTGAAGAGAAAGCCTGTATCTGATTCTGACAGGAATTAAGGGAATTAGAGTTAAAGAACCAGATGGATTCAGAATTGGCAAAGCTTCAGATTCAGAGAGAGAGAAAAAGAAGAGAGGCAAATGCAGATGGAGAGAGAGAAAGAAGAGAGGGAGATACAGATGCAGAAAGATTAGAGGATGATACAGATGCAGAGAGAGGAGAGGGAGATGCAGAGAGAGGGAGAGAAAGAGAAGAAAGGGAAATGCAATTTAAATTAAGAGAATTAGAACTGGCAAAAAGAGCACACTCCACTCCTTTAAACACAAGTTCAGGTTTTGATGTTACTAGATATATTAGGTTAGTACCCCCTTTTCAGGAGAAAGAAGTAGATAAATACTTTCTTCATTTCGAGAAAATTGCTGAAAACTTGAAATGGCCCAGAGAGCATTGGACTTTGTTATTACAAAGTGTACTTATTGGCAAAGCTCGTGAAGTCTACACTTCACTGTCAGTACAACAAAGCACTGATTATGATGTGGTTAAGGATTACACCTTGAAAGCTTATGAGTTGGTGCCGGAGGCATATCGACAAAGGTTTAGGAATTGTAGAAAAGAAACTGGACAAACTCATGTCGAATTTGCATGAGAAAAAGAACGACAATTTGATAGGTGGTGCTCAGCCAAGAAAGTTGATCAAGATTATGATAACCTCAGACAGCTCATATTAATTGAAGAGTTCAAAAGGTGCATCCATAGTGATGTTAAAACCTATCTTGACGAGCGGAATGTGGAAACTTTGGAAAATGCTGCTCGTATGGCTGATGATTATTCCTTGACTCACAAAATTTCATTTGGCAATAAGTCGTCCTCTCAGCAGTTTTCTGGTAAAAAACCATTTCAATCTCATTCGAGTACTTCCAAATTTCACAACAGCACAACTGTTAGGAATCAAACATCTGATAAGACTGATCAGAAATCCTTATCTCTTCCTACGTGCACTTATTGTAAAATGAAAGGGCACGTTATTTCTGATTGCTTCAAGTTGAAAAATAAGCAACAGAGTAAAGACAGAGCTTTTGCAAATGCTCTTATTTCAAAGAGGTCAAGGTCACGGTCTTGTATTGAAAGCAATACATTTGTTGGGTCAAACAAACCCCAGTCTGATTCTATTTTGGAGGCTTATGAACCATTCATGTCAGAAGGTTCAATATCACTTATATGTAATTCTGCCAAGCCTATCCCAATTAAAATATTAAGGGACACTGGAGCTTCTCAGAGTCTTTTATTATCATGTACTTTGCCTTTGTCTGAGGAGTCTTCTTCGAGTGAAAGTGTTCTTGTTCAGGGAGTAGAGTGCGGCTTTGTAAATGTTCCTCTTCATTGTGTCAATTTGGCATCAGACTTAGTTTCTGGACCTGTGACTGTTGGGGCAGTGACTTCTTTACCCATAGAGAGTGTTCATTTATTACTAGGCAATGACCTAGCTGGAGATAAGGTTGTGGTTAATCCACTTGTAACTGACAAACCTTGTTTGGATCAGAAAGTTGATCCTGTCGAAAATCGAAATCCGTGCAGTTACAAGAGCTATGGCAAAAAGAGCTCTTGAGAGTGATGTTGATCAGGATATTATTCCTTTAGCTGACACATGTGTTGGTCGGTCTTTTGATAAGGTCACTTTTTCCTCAGGTATTGATCAATCAAACGGTATTGATTACAGTGTTCCTCTTTTGGCAACTCATTCTCTTTGTTCTAATCAGGGTGACAAACGACAATCCCTTGTCGTTGAACAGGAGCAAGATCCCGAGATATCTTGTTTGTTTCAGGCGGCTATTAGTGAAACTGAAGCCACACAAGTTTCAGTGTGTTGCTTTGTGAAAAATGGGGTCCTTATGAGGAAATGGAGACCACCTGATATACCCGCTGGTGACGAGTGGTCAGTGAGCTATCAAATTGTTGTTCCTAAGTAGTATCAACAGGAAATTCTTAATTTAGCCCATGAAACTCCTTTGGCTGGTCATTTAGGAGTCCGTAAGACTTATCACAAGATCTTGAATCATTTTTATTGGCCGAAACTCAAAAGTGATGTTTCTAAATATTGCAGATCTTGTCACACTTGTCAAATGGTAGGAAAACCCAATCAGAAAATACCTAAGGCTCATTTGCAACCTATTCCTGCATTTGATGAACCATTTAGTAGAATAATGGTAGACTGTGTTGGTCCTTTACCTAAGACCAAGTCAGGGAACCAATACTTGTTGACCATCATGTGTGCATCTACAAGATTTCCAGAAGCAATTCCTCTGAGAAATATAAAAACTAAAACTATTGTGAAAGCTTTGGTGAAGTTTTTTACACTTGTTGGCCTTCCTAAATCTGTCCAGTTGGATCAAGGGTCAAATTTTATATCTGGAATTTCCAACAAGTTATGCATGAATTAGGCATCCAACAGTTTAAATCTTCTGCCTATCACCCTGAAAGTCAAGGTGCTTTGGAAAGATTTCATCAAACTTTGAAGAATATGATTCGATCATATTGCTTTGATGCAGAAAAGGATTGGGATGAGGGTGTTCATTTGTTGCTGTTTGCTGTTAGGGAATCAGTTCAAGAGTCGTTGGGTTTTAGTCCCTTTGAACTAGTTTTTGGTCATACTGTCCGTGGACCATTGAAATTATTGAAAGAGAAACTTCTTTCAAACGAAGATTCAAATATTAATCTTCTTGATTATGTCTCTGATTTCAAATACAAGTTTTCAAAGGCCTGTGAAGTAGCAAGAACTAATCTTCACACTACTCAGTCAAAAATGAAATTAAGGTATGACAGAAATACACAAGAAATGAGTTTTAAACCTGGTGACAAAGTTCTGGCTCTCTTGTCCGTACCTCAAAATCCACTTCAGGCTAAATTGTATGGTCCTTATACCGTTGAAAGAAAGTAAATGACTTAAATTATATCATTAACACTCCTGGGAGACGGAAACAGAAACAACTTTGTCATAAAAATATGTTAAAGGAATATTTTGACAGAGATAGCCCAGCTAATTATTCAGTTGATTTAGTTGTACCTGTCCCACACAGCGAAGATATCAACGATGGAATACAATCAGACTATAGTGACTCTGGTATAACCAATCTTCGGAATTCAGAAATCTTGAACAATCTAGACCAGAAACTTTCACATCTACAACAACTGGAAAGAAATGAACTAAAACAGCTATTACATGATTATGAGCACTTGTTTCCTGATGTTCCAACACGAACAAGTAAAATTTATCATGACGTTGATATTGTAGATTCTGCGCCTGTGAAACAGCATCCTTATAGGATGAATCCTCTCAAACAGAACTATCTGAAGAAAGAAATTCAGTATTTACTGGAGAATGATTTCATAGAACCAAGTAAAAGTAACTGGAGTTCACCATGTATTCTTGTTCCCAAGCCAGATAATACATTCCGTATGTGTACTGACTATAGAAAAGTCAACAGTGTCACCAAAACTGATTCATTTCCAATCCCAAGAATGGACGATTGTATTGATAAAATTGGAAATGCGAAATATGTCACCAAGTTTGACCTTTTAAAAGGATTCTGGCAAATTCCATTGACGGAAAGGGCAAAAGAAATTTTAGCATTTGTAACTCCAGATGGACTTTATCAATATAAAGTCATGCCGTTTGGAATAAAAAATTCGCCTGCAACGTTTCAACGTCTGATGAACCTGATAATATCTAGTCTTGATAATTGTGACGCTTATATCGATGACGTCATTATCTACAACAACACCTGGGAAGATCATTTGGAAACCATTCGAAAATTCTTTGATCGACTCAGCGATGCGAATCTGACAATTAATTTGAGCAAAACTGAGTTTTGCCATGCTTGTGTCACATTTTTAGGACATATTGTGGGACAAGGTTAAGTTAAACCTATAGAAGCTAAGGTCAAAGCTATCTCTGAATTTCAAGTACCAATTTGTAAAAAGCAACTGATGCGATTTCTAGGTATTACTGGATATTATCGGAAATTTTGTTCCAATTTTTCCAAAATTGCTGAACCTTTGACAAGTTTATTGAGCAAGAAAACCAAATTTCATTGGTCTGGCAAGTGTCAGGAATCTTTTGACAAGTTAAAGGCCATGCTTAATAATGCACCAGTTCTTTCTGCACCAAATTTCAGCCAATCATTTCAATTATATGTTGATGCAAGTGATGTTAGTTAGTGGAGTATTGATTCAGGAAGACAAAAGTGGTGTGGATCACCCTGTGTGTTATTTTTCTAAAAAACTAAACAAGCACCAGAAAAATTATTCCACAATTGAGAAGGAATGTTTGGCTTTGATATTGGCTTTACAGCACTTTGAAGTGTATGTTACCTCAGCTCTTTCTCCAATTATTGTGTACAGTGATCACAATCACCTTACTTTCATCAACAAAATGAAAGATAAAAATCGGACATTGTTGAGATGGAGTTTATTATTGCAGGAATATAACATTGACATCAAACACATCAGTGGAAAAGACAATGTGATTGCAGATGCACTCTCACGTGCATAGAAATGTTATATTGCTTGATGTAATTAAGTTCAGTATCATAAAACATTTTTTAAGTAAGTTTGGTTATTCTAGTATTAGATGTATATTCAAAAGAAAGCTTTATTGCATAAATCTTTCTTTTTCTTTATGAGGGGAGGTGTTATGTATGATGTTTATATAATATTCTAGATATTTTAGGAAATTATAAACGTTTCTTGACTTTAATATTTGCTTAAATCTTCATGTTGTTTATGAGAAAAAACATGTTTAACTAGTGTCCTTGAGTTAGGATGTTTACTTCAGATTTGAGTTAAAGGATAGTTTTGATCAACAAAATGTTTACCAAATTTGAGGTCAAGGTTGATTTTGTTTACAGATAAAACTGAAAATTCCTTAGAGTTATGTGTAAAAAGTCATGTCCATACAAGTAAAATTCCATTAAGATGACACATATTATAGAACATTCTGTCATGTGACCAATCTTTATATATACCATGTTTAGTGGACAGTTTTTCAGTTTCGACATTTGTATCAGTCTTGTAAAAAGCTATTACAGTTGTGAAAAGTAATTCAAAATTCTGAGAGAGGAATTATTTTAAATATTCATTGGATTATAACAGTGCTCATAGACTTTTGGATTTTGGATTTTTAATTGATGATTTTGGAATTTATGTGAACTTATTCAGAGATATTTTGGAGTACTTCTTTTTCACATCAGCACATTAAAGACTACTAGTACATCAGGACTTTGAAGACCATTGGCACATCATAACATTCAAGGATACAGCCGTGAATTCGGAACATTCTATATTTAGGACTTGTGATTAGAACACTAATTTTTATTGGATTATTTGGATTTTAATACACATTACTGTAAGTGTCTTTTTAATTTTTCATCTTAATTATCTAGAAATAAATTGCTTGTTGATTTTTACTTGAGTTGTTGGTTTCACTTTTTTTCTGTAACATTTTTCTAGACCATAGAGTCGGAACAATATATATATATATATATATATATATATATATTTATATATATATATATATATATATATATATATATATATATATAGAGAGAGAGAGAGAGAGAGAGAGAGAGAGAGAGAGAGAGCAGCACTTAATAACTCTAGAGCTATTATTAATACAAATTTGGAAAGTGGGTCACCCCGTCTGACCCAACGCTGCGTAGGGCAAAATGGAGAGCAGTGTCCATTTCTTAGCACACAGCTAGATGTATAAATGATAAAAGGTTTTAAACCACAACAAGAGAGATTGATCAAAATGTAAAATTCTAAAGAATTCTCATTCTCAAAGACCAATCTATTCAATCAAAAGATTTTTGCAAATCAAGAAGAACTAAAAGTGCTGGGATGTCATCTTCCTCTGTTTCTTCAATTAAAAATAAAAAATGAGGCGTGTACAATCGCCGATATATAGACCCTTCAAAAAACGTGATTGTGTTTCACTTACTATCTGTGGTAATGTCTTCTTTATTATGTGAGCAATAGATGATGATGCGATTTTTTGGTCAACGTTTAAGAGAGAGAGATGGGTCACCAAATTTTAGATATTTTTTAGGAATACATGTGATAACTCCTTGTTTTGGTATAACTGAAAGACTATTGAACTACTAGTATTAGTAATTCACCAGACTTGGAGATCATTAATGCACGCTTAATTGTGATACAAAAAAGTACATATATACTTGTAGAATTAAAAATTGCATTCCAAGTTTTGTGGCTTGCATAGTAAAAATCAGATTTTATAAACATCTAGAATTATATTCTACATACTTGTACTCATATAGGCAAGGGCAGACAAAAAAAAAAGGACGATGGAAGAAGATTAAAGCAGGACTGCCAGATTTTACATAATTAGTGTGTATGCTGGTATATATGTGTGTAACGTGTAGATCCATTCATATATGCGTACACTATATATATTGAAAATTAGCAATATACTTTGTATTTGTATATTTTATAACTTGACCCAAAAACAAAAACAAAAAAAAAAAAAAAATCAAGTATTGCCTCTATAAGAATCATTGCATTGATCCAATTCAACGGCAGAGAACCTGGATATTTTGTAGTCGATTTCTCTTTCTGATGATTTAGTCTCAATTAGGGTAAAGTTAGGTGTGTGTGTGTGTGTGTGTGTGTGTGTGTGTGTGTGTGTGTGTGTGTGTGTGAAGGGGTAGCGGATGCAAGTATGGTATGTTGTATACGGTTTGTGGACAAGAATTCATGGCAGATGCATGCGACATGTGTCTCTTCTCTTGGCCAAGATATGCCCAGTACCAGTTATTTCATTTCATTGCAGTTTACCCTCTTTCTCTCTCTCCCTTTCTCTGTATATATAAATGGCGCGGGTTCGAACCCTACCATTGATTCAGCTACCAAACCAAAATCAAAACATATGCTAGCTGTAGAAATCTAAGATGACAGATGTAAATGTAAAAATATGAAGATTTTGTTTCCTAAGTTTTGCTTAATTTACTTCGTTTGATATGTAGAGTAGTTTTCTTGCATATCTGATCAGGCAGAAAAGAAATTTTAAAAAATAAATAAATAATAATAATAACAAGAAAAAACCCAAGATTTTTAATTTTTTATGAGTTTTGTGTTACGTGTCTGTTATGCATTGCAATCAAATCCTACAAACGATCCGACACCTAACATTAAGCCATTAAGTTCATTTGTGGCTCTGCTCTTTCTCTGGTTAGGATCGGGGCCTGTTTTTTTTTTTTTTTGTGAGGGACGTAAACAAGTTGGCGAGGGGTGTGTGGGACGTAATCCCCAGTGGGGGCCTAGGGGATAAAGCCCCCTGAAGCTCCTGCATTCTAAACGTTTTCAGGGCATAATTTTAACATCTAAGTGTAAAGAAAACTTACTCTAGGAAACGTTCCGGTTGTTTCGAGCTCATTTTTAGAGCTTTTTTAGGGGTTGGGGGAGATACACGACCCACCACCGATCCGTCCCTGATCTTAATAGAACATCGCTAATCAGATAACATATTTGCTCATTTTGACATTTTTGCAGAAGTCCGTAGCCACACCCAGTACCTACGTGGTTTTGAATACATTAAAACAAATTACACATGATTCACCTTCTAAACCATTTGCATATCTACATTATTCAGCTATCTGATCTACTTAGTGAACTCGTTCATTTTTAACTGTCTTTGTCTTCAGCATAATAATTTTTGTTAGTCTGCGACATACGACTGAATTCATTTTTGCAGTAGTAATTAAATGCAAAATTAACTATTTGTGAACATTGCGATGAAAATAAAAGTTATTTGTGCTTTGTAATAATGTAACGAATTTTATAGTTCGTATGTTCTCGTATTTCCTAATAAAGTCATGCAAATACATTCTTCCCTCGCCATGTGTCGTGATAGTGTGAAGAATGAAGACTCCCTCGCGTAACAGAATTCTGTCACGCTATGGAAGTTTGCCACGCTTCAGGTACGTTTTCGAAACATAATAAACAGTCAGGTCTTTATGTTACGATAAATAGTCACCTTGATGCCTACTTTGATAAATACCATCGTCTCTTTTGGATGATTTTATGATTAACAAGCTTAATTCCTGTCAATTCAGCTGCATTCCGACGCGCGATGTCATTTCAGTACCGCACTCTCCTGTGTGGAGGTATTGGAACTACGTAACGAGTCGGATTGCAACAAGCGTTTTGATTGGTTGATTGAATTCCCTTAGCTACCGTATTTGTATACAAACACCTCTGCAACGCTGAGCGCACACGACGTTAATGCAATCATCATCATCATCATCAACGCTGATTTTAAGTCATTTGAACACCGACGTTGCGGTTGTAATAAAGTAAAGATACTAAACAATAGCTATGGCCATGCTACAGGTATTATTGAAATTGGAGTAAAGAACCCATTGCAATAATATTACAACTATAATTTACCCTGTTATGGAAAACATTCCAAATTATTATTAATCCCCATCAATAGGTGCATCCTAAACTTCTAAACCTGTTAATTCCAATCCTGGGTAAAAGTCTCCAAGGATATATACGACTTTTATGTGCAAGAACAATAAAGTATGGGAAAGTACTAATCCTACAATCCACTAATAAAGCTATGTATTGTGATGTATACATTGTGGTGTAAAGTACAGTCATTGTTAACACCAAAATAAAATACACTTCTCCAGTATCGGATACATATCAATATCCATAGATCGGTAAACAATATACATGTATGGTATGATTGTCTGCATAGTGGATGAGTGTGGTCCCAATGTTTGTGTGAATAAATCTATTACAGTTTATTCATCCAGACTTAGGTTTCTTTTGGTCAAGTGCTAGGCTGGGACGAACCTTTTATAAAAAAGACGTTGACCATAAGTGGATAAAGAAAACGTTACAATATTTATCTAATAAAATCTGTATTCCTCTCACAGGGTCCCATTCATTAGAAATCACCAAAGAGCACACCACAGCACGTGGTATTTAAGCGGGTTAATTCTTACCTCGTGCTTTCTTTGTTACAATAATGTTTTCACGTGCAATCTTGTCACGAATAATGCATTTCTATAGGAAAACACGCTATATATTAATGTTTCCATGTGACATATGTGCTGGGCGTCGTTTATGGATTTTTGTTTTGCGAAAATGTCAAAATGTGAAAATATTTTAACTTACGTTTAGTTCAATTAAGATGTGACCTTTCTGAGACGTTGGCGTAGTCGCCCTGAACAAACTTTACCACTGGCACTTTTCTATCAAATTGCAAATAAAAATGTCATCGTCGAAAAGCATATACATAAAAGTGTTTGGACAGAGTTTAATAACAGCATGACTGCGCTCCAAACCATTGTTCGATAATGAACGGTTTGGTTTGGTTTGCGTTTGTTTTACGGTGCATCAACACGTGAAGGCTATTTAGTGCCAGGGCAATGGACTAAAGTGCCTTGTGTAGGGACACACCACGGTAGCCAACTCGGGCTAATCGGAATTGCAGGATTCTATCCCGCACATTCTGGTTCCGAGTACGGCAACCACTGATGGTGGATAATAAACTGGACAAGGCCCTGAAAGAAACCTTTTATGAATTGAAAATAAGGAATCTTTTTTAACACTTGAAAGATAGGTTTACTGAGAGTTTTAAGTTCATGTAGCTGGTTGCTTTGAGGGGATTCGCCTGCATGGGTCGTTAAACAACATTTTACGAAGTTGCTATCCTATCTAGCTCTGTCTTTTGGAAGAGTGTTTGTCAGCCTGTGGTTGCGCCATCGGAGACATGAACACAGACCACATGATGGCAGGTAGTGTTAGGAGCTCAGATAAAAGCACTTCAACAAAACTGGCTTCGAGTTCAAAATCTTCCATCTTTACCATCGAACCTATAAACATCGCAAACCATGCATGATCTATAAATTCAAATTTTGCAGGTGGAATGTCAGTTTATGTTTCTTTCCAACATCGTACACGAAAATACTATTAAAATACTCATATTTCTTTTGTAACGAGCTTCTATGTTCTTACGTCTTTTGAAACTTATTCATCTCCTTTTTTTTGTTTCCGATAATTCGTGACTTTGTAAGCACCATTTCGAAGTTATTTTCCACGTGTATCTTGTGACAAATCTGCACTGCCATGCCAATCATTCTTGATTTCAAGAAAAGATCAGACTGAGAGCGGAGGCGAAAATACAATGCTTCTTTCAAATTCCTCTGGAAATAATGAGAAATAAAATGTCACAATCTCTACCCTAAGAATTAAATCTGTCGAGTGCCAAAAGCAGCAACTATTGATTAGTCCACGACACTACTGTATTACTTATCCGCCCCAGCCTGCTCCTGCTATCAACGAAGCCATTATAAAAAAAGATGTATCAGTATCCACATCGGAAGTTTTATATGAACAAAGAGTGTCTTGTTGGCAAGTAAAGTGTAATTGGTTCATGACCCTATCTATATATCTATCTATCTATCTATCTATCTATCTATCTATCTTTCTTTCTATCTATCTATCTATTGCGCTTTCCTCTCTATCGTGCATATAGATGTAAATTTGAAATAATAATTTCATGTACATACACTGGATTGCTTAAATAAGAATCAAGGGGTTCGCGCATTTAGCTGAGTGTTAATTCCGCTTGTCTAGTGAGTTGGTTACGATAAACCTCAAGCCCTTTCTTTCGAACTTGTTCCATCGCTTTTTAGTTGGTACAGCATCGGGCTCGTAATCGAAGGGTCGCAGATTCAATACGTGCTAAGACCAGTTAGGGTCGGCTGTCTCGGTCTGTCCTTGGGAATGACAATTAGCTCCTATTTCCTCTTTTCTTGGGTGGTATGGTGTAGGGAATGAGCGCACAGCTGAGTGGATTAGGGCACTGGTGTATCAGAGCTACCCGATAGGTTCCACGCGTGAAGTTTGGCGGTATGAAAAAAATTTCCTCTTCGAAATTCATAAATAAATTCACGGATGGTAATCACAGAACATTTCTCCTGTGCAAATAAGTAATATTCACAGTGTTCTCAAATTTCCCAGCCAATATATATATATATATATATATATATATATATATATATATATATATATATATATATATATATATATATATATATATATATATATATATATATATATATATATATCCCGCCCCCTAGGATTCCACCGCATTACTATCATCTACAGTCACCTTCACACTCACTCATCGGTGGTTATGGATCGAACGCGTCAGGGGATTGTGCACATATACAATTACCAAGACAATGTGGGCAGGTGATCTGTTATTCACTTGAGCAAATTTTACAGAAATTGTCTACAATGGAAGAAAGACTAAAGAAACTATATAACACTGAGCCCATGGGTGGATAGAATCAAAGCGACAGTTCTACACTTGACAGTAAAAGAGGCAAACTGCATGGAAAAGGTTCTGGAATTATGCGAAATAAATCTGAACGTCGAAGACACAAAAACAAAAACCGAGAAAGATTCATCCCATCGTTGCAAAGTATGCATACTTTCCGCATAGAGAAAAAGTGAGAAAAAATGCTGGTCATCTTAAGAAGACACCTTTTGGATTAAGCAATCAGTTTCGAAAAAGAAGTGTATAGAACACGTACAAAATTATTTCCGATATTTAAAAAAGCAAAGGCAGTTCTGGCCATATATAAGCTATTCATAAATGGAAAACAGGTAACACTACCGGCGGTTAAAACGAGAGAACAGAGTGAAAAACAAAGGGAACATCGGCAAGGAGACGGGCACAACCACAGCCAAAACAGAGACTCAACTTTCATAACGAGCACCATGATTGCATTACAGATGATGACTAGAGAAACCCGGTCATTCAAAAGATGTAATCAGAATAGGCGAGCGAAGAGAAAAATGGATCGGTTAAGATACTGACATGGAATGTTGAAGGACTTACAGAAGACTTACAGAAGAGAAAAAAAAGAAACAAATCGGTTTAATGAATTTCTTTCGAAATTCGACCTACTGTGCTTGTTAGTAACATGGACTAAACACAACGATCACATGATTTTTATGGTTACCAAGTTTATCATTTCCCCAGACAAATTTTTAAGAAAAAGGCAAAAACATACCATTAGAGGTGTTGTAGTATATGCAAAGCAAAGTCTGGTAAAAGGTATAAAATTTGTAGAAAGTCATTTTTATTGCATTGTTTGGTTAAGATTAGAAAAGGGTTATTTTGGTTTTGATGATTATATTTGCTTTATTTATATTCCACCTGAACAATCACCAATACATAATCTTCTTAATTTCGATTTATTTGGTAAACAACAGATGGAAGTCATAAGGGAACCGTTATAGTAACGGGTGATCTTAATAGTAGAACCGGTCTAAAGGCGGATTACATAGAAAATGACTCTACCTTCATAACGCATGACGAGGTTAATACTATTGACCTTCCAATTCCACGTGCAAATTATGACCAAAACAGTAACAGTTTTGGAACTCACATACTCGCCTTATGTAAGAGCAATTGTATACGCATTGTAAATAGAAGATTAGGTGAAGATGCAGATAAGGGTCAATACACATGTTTCACAACAAATGGAGAAAGTACAATTGATTATGTCTTGACTACTGAGAATAATTTTTCCTTCATTAAAAACTTCAGAGTACATAGCTTTACATAGTTTTCAAATCATAGTCCATTGTCCTTCTCGCTAAGATCTGCAAATAATCGGCAGAATTGCATTAATATTACAATGCTGTAACATAAATGAAACCCTGATTTTAAAACTGTGTCCCTTGCCGATTTGCAACGAGACATTAGGGAATTGGAAGAACACTTTAATGTTAGTACTATTGGACTCATGGACCAAAGTATAATAGATCAAACAGCTGAATTATTGACGCTCTTTATTACAAAAAAGGCAAATCGATATTTTGAAGAAGAAAAAAAACCCTGCACTTTCAGGATGGGAAATTTAATGTTCGAATTAAAGATAATGCTCTTTGCTTTAATGGTGAATGTAGAGAAGAAAAAAAAAAAAAAAAGGAAACTATATGAAAATGCTTTGATTAATTAAAGTTTTTGTCAAACCCTATCTAAATAGAACGAATTACATAATGAAGAAAAGATAATACAAAAAATTATCCCGAACGTGTAAATTACTCTACAATAGATCCAGAGGGCAAAAACTGCATTATTTACGAAAAGGAAATCTACGTGAGTTTTAGAATCTTTATAAAAATCCGAAACGTTCCAGTCATTATTCCAATGATTGTTGTAATTTTTTATGAACATTTTAAGAAAGTCGCAATGGCCTTACCAGAAATTAATACTGGTCAATTAGAGCAGAGTATAACATACAAGACGAAGGTAGAACTGAGTATTTAAACGAACCGATATTTGCAGAGTCAGATACTCCAATTACAATTGAAGAACTTAGCTGTAAAAAATGTTAATAATAATAAAGCACAAGTTCTTGATACAGGTATGAATTAATACATTATTGAGTCGTTTCCACTTGTATCAAATTGCACGTTGAAAATTTTTAATATGATATTTAGCAGTGATATTTATCCTTCAAATTGGAGCAAGGGTCTTATTATACCAATATTTAAAAAGGTGATCCATTCGAAGCAAATAATTACAAAGGGATAATATTACTTAGCTGTATACGAAAAGTTTTTCACTAGCATATTAAATCAAATACTCTCCTCTTGAGCTATTAAATATGATATTATTACTGATGCACAATTTGGTTTTAAGAAGAATAATAGTACAGTAGACGCCATTTTTATATTCAAGTTTTTATTCAAAAACTTCTTGATGAAAAGAAAACAATTGTTTGTGCCTTTATTGATTTTCAAAAAAGCCTTTCATTATGTAGAAAGGACAAGTCTGTGGCAAAAAGTAGTAAAATGCGGAGTGACTGGGAAAATGTTAACAATAATAAGATCTATTTACAGCTCAGTGCAGTCATGTGTAAACACTTAAACTCGCATTCAGACTATTTCGATTGTTCACTTGGGCTTCTTCAAGGCGGAAACCTCTCTCCATTTCTGTTTTCTTTTTATATTAATGATCTGAAAATCACATTACAATCAAATATAGAAGCGGGTATCATTTAGAAGAAATCTCTTTATATCTTTTGTTGCTTGCTGATAATACGGTGATATTTTCAGAGGCAGCTGATGGTCTACAAGCATCCTTTGATAAGTTACATGCATACTGTATAAGATGGAATATATTTGTAAATTCTGACAGAACAAAGGTTATGAATTTTACCAAAAGAATAAGAAGACTAGACGTTTTATTTAAGTATGGAGATGTGTTTCTAGACATTGTGGATACTTATTTAGGACTTGTTTTTACCAACAGAGGCTCGTTTCGATGTACTACAGATACTATTGTTAGCAAAGGTGTCAAAGAAATGAAAGTACTTTTGAATAATACTAATAATCTACAATGTCCAGTGAATATAATCTGTGATTTATTTGACTCTTTTGTATCTACAATTGTGTCTTATTGCTGTGAAATTTTTGGATTTTTTAAGGCTAAAAATATAGAACGGGTACACAGAAAATATTGCAAGTAGTTACTAGATGTTAAACTATCTACCAAAAGTATGTTTGTATATGGAGAGTTGGGACGATATCCACTTTATATAAATAGATATGTGTACATCATTAAGTACTGGTTCAAATTGCTAAACACAGAAAATTTTATTCTTCGAAACATATACCAATTAACGCTTACCTATTGCAAAGGAAAGAATTCTAACAACTGGGTTTCTAATATGAGAAAGATACTACTGATCTCAGGCTTTGGAAAAGTTTGGTATTATCCTAATTCAGTCTGGAATTAGCCTAATTTAGTCTGGTATTACCCTAATTCAGTCTGGTATTACCCTAATTCACCCTGGTATTACCCTAATTCAGTCCAGATAACTTATTTTGCATCGCTTTTTAACCAAAGACTAAAATACATATTTCATTCTGACTGGAGTTCTGCAGTTGCTTCGAAAACTTCATATATGTATAAAGATATAAAGATATCTTCGTAACCGCTTCCTATCTTAGAATAATTGCTAATGCCAGCCATAGAAAGGCTTTAAGTGTATTAAGGGTTTCATCACATCCATTAAGTATTGAGACTGGTAGACATGTAGGAAACGAAAGGAAATGTGAACTTTGTGTAAATAATGATGTCGAAGATGAATACCATTTTGTCCCAATCAGTCCTCTATACCTCTCACTTAGAAACTCTCACTGGAGCGTTTTACGTCGGAACTCCACCGCAAAACGCTTCCATGACGATTTAGAACTTTCTGCGAGGAAAGATACACATGCTCCGGAAAATACTGCAAAACATTACCAGTGTGGATATATGTAAATAATCGCCGATTACTTAATGAAACACAATCGCGTAACTTTGTTACGAAAGATATTCACTGAAATCAATATTACCTTTAGTTGTTTTTATTCCCCCGCGAAGCGGGTGCTAATTAGGAATAACTTTTCTTTTCGAATGCACCATCCCATTGGCACCATCACCATCGTATCATCGCTATTGTAACATTGCATCATCGCCATAGTAACATCATTACATACAGCACGATGGTGGCTTCTTGAATCAACGTTATATATTTCTAATTACACTGCAAACCTGCCTCATATTCATCAATGTATGCTAGATGCTATTTTTTTAAGTAAGGTCAATAGCAGATGATTTTAGCCACAGTGGTCAGAATTCTATATGTTGCCGACCAGTTGACAACTGCTTTCAAAAAAACTAAAGAGAATTCGGACTTTTTCAAAAAGGCAAACAGAGATGAAATCAGACTGAGATTAAATCAAACTGAGATGAGATCTGAGATGAAATCAAACTGAGATGAGATCTAACTGAGATGAAATCAAACTGAGATGAGATCTAACTGAGATTAAATCAAACCAAGATGCAATCAGCAGCATCATTACTAGTATAACATAGACACTGACAGAAAACCTACTTTTTGGCATTTATATTGAGGAATGTTGTATCACATTTTCATGAGATTCAAATAGTTTATTTCAATTGTCAAACACCATATATAGCCATTATTAATATGAATGAGATATCTGCCAGTATAACATCGGAAACTGGATAATTTCACTTTTTGACTTCTTACATATGATGCCGTAAGTTAGGCCTTTGTATATTAATTTCGGAAGGTATTTCAGCCATTGTGATGAAAATGTACCTGAAATCCAAATAAGAAAGGACACCTGATTGGTTGGAGTTACACACTGACATACCAGTGTATAACTAAATTATTGTCTTAAGTTGCTGTAGTCAGGGCATGCGGGTTTTTTTTCTAACAGCAGTTTCGGTTGGCTAAGACTGTCTGTCGCAGACCCGTGTAGAATAACAATTGTTATATGTGTATTTTATGTGCACGCTATCAAGGTTTATGTGCAGGCATGCATATTTACGACACCATATGATGTCAGTTTGAGTTGCAGTCGTAAATTTCGAAAAGTCCCTTGTAACTTGACTTTTAATGCGATTAAATCCACAGGTTCAGCATCGAAGAATTTTGACAATAACATTAATCGCGAGTTATTATGCATGTAACGTTCAATATGCATTTAAGAAAAGCAGCTTGCGATAGTAATAACCTATCCTATTACAGAGGCCCGCTGGGGGGGGGGGGGGAGGGGGCAATTGAATAAGGGTCCGGCGATTTCTAAGGGCCCACCGTCAAGTCAGTTATAAAAAAATTAATTAATCTTGTAGTAAATATATAAAAAATTCCTTGCAAGAGTCTAAGTTATGGTAGATTACTACAGGTTTTATATGCAAAACTTTACACAAGTTTTTATATTTAAAAAAATTAAACTAGTTTTAGAGCCCGAAATTTCTGTCGGCAGGCCTGCTATTACAGGTCTCACGCAACTATTTAAATTTAATCAATGTCAGCATAAAAATTATTTTTTAAAAAAAATAGAAGAAAAAAAGCTTAAATAAATTCTTGCTTAACCTCAGTTTGTAGACTGTTCATAGACACATACAGTGGCAACGATAGAAACATGTTGTGCAGTACTTTAATTAACGCATAGCCTCTTGAAATGGTCCAATGTAAAAAAAGGCACATAAGCAAGATACTTGGAGTACCTTTATACATCTCACTTCCAAAAGATTCACATCCATTATTTTAATAGCCTATCAGCTCTAGTGCCTCAGTAAAGTACTATATCTATCTGCCAATGCATGACAAATTTGAAAGCACTTATCATCATTCTAGGCTTTGTGGGACCTTAAAAAAGGTCAAAAGGAAAAACATACATTCATACCCCCGGTGTCCAGCAAAATGAAGTGGGGCGGGGTATACTGGAGTTAGCGTTTCCGTCCGTCCGTCACACTTTTGTTTTCTTGATACAGGCATGTGCAACCTGCATCCCGCGATCTAGTTTTATCCGCTTATTTACATCACAGAGTGTGGCTTTAAAAATCGCTTATCCGGCCCGCGCCCTAGAGGAAGTTGCACATGCCTGACTTAATATATCATGACTCCTTTGATATACCTTCATGAAACTTGGTATGGTTGTGTATCATGACTAGACATTGTATCCTTACAAAAATGGAATCTTTCCCATCCACATTTTAAGAGTTATATAAATTTTAATTGAAAAAATTTTGTCCGTCCGTCTCACTCTTCTGCGTTTAATATCTCATAAACCGTCTGAGATATCTATGAAATTGTATATGCACTTATATTATGACATTACTTTTAAAGCAGGGGTTATTCTGTAAGCACTCGCTTACTCATAAATCTGGTTTCTGTCTGTCATGTTTTGAGGGTTACCAGGAAACCACATTGCATTAGTTACGTCATACCAAAACTCATGCATATTACTACATTTAGGCTTCATGTACTTTGCGGAATTTTCTCTTTGGGAGTTAATCCAATCCGTGCACTGATATTTAACAATATTTTGGGTTATCCCTTTCCTCATAATTTCGATTCTGCTCAACAATGAAAAAGCAAAAATATCCCAACTCAAAGTTATTGCTCAACTCCTCAACATGAAAAGAATATTCCTGCTTCAAATATATAACCTGACCTACGTCTCTTCACCTCTGCCACTTTTAAAAAAGTTTATTGCTTTCCAAACCAAATAGCAATTTAAATATAGTGATGCCTTCAAGCTTTTTGGAAGGCTAATACTTGGTAGCCTTTTATTACATTGTGTACCAGTAGATATGCGTTGAATTGTCCTCCATTTTGGATGTACAACAATCAGTCTCACCTTGTCCATTCGTGTCGATATAAGTACAGTCAGTACATATATGTTCCCTATCAAAATAACGTTCCTTATTTGAACATCGAGTTTGGGTCTAGAGCACACAGTTATATTCCATATGCTTATTGCAGAATTCGGACCGTGTGCCCCTGTCCAGCCCTTACCGGTGTCAGAATAGTTTAAGGGAAAAACTACTCTGCCAGACCTACTCCAAATAGATTTACTGGCTTGAGAAAGTTTTTTTGGCATCAAGGTTTTAGTAACCATTTTCCTGTCAGTAAAGATCTGTATTAGTCTACCAGAACAAGCATATCAGTCATGTACAATCAAAGTTCTATTATATAAGAAGTCATCATGGTATAATATAAATAAGAGCGAAAAGTGACAAAAAATAAAAGAGACAGAAAATCAGAGAGAGAGAGAGAGAGAGAGAGAGAGAGAGAGAGAGAGAGAGAGAGAGAGAGAGAGAGCGCACAAACATGGATTATCTAATCATTACAGGAGTATCTAAAGAAAAGTAAAGTTCACCTTTCATATGTCCGATGTGATTTCTGAAAGAAACTAATATCAATAATTTAAATGAAAAATCTTTTACTATATTTTTCATTTTTATATATTTTAGTTAAGATATAAAATAGTCACGATCGGTTGAAATGTGAAATCAGCATATATACCTATTGAGACCTCTATTCAGTTTCTGATTAGTTCATAATTTTGATAACAAATAGGCTTACATTTTTCACGATTATTTTATTTGTATTTGCCATTAAATGTTGATATTTTAAAATATTCGGACGTACATAAAAATAAATTCAGTTTAGCCTCCCTAAAGAATTCTCACTCTTAGATGTAACGGAATTCGTCATCAAAAACGTTATTCTGACATTTTGTACATTTTTTCTTCGTATGTAATTTTATCACATCGACCAGTTTCAACACTTAATTTATGTTTTTGACGTCCTGAATTTCAAGAAAGGTAAGTATACTTTTTTAAGGAAATTTATTAACTATTCTCCCAATACGATATCTGTTTTTTAAATGTTAAAAGTGTGTCCTTTCCACGATTTAAAGACAAAAACAAAACAAACAAACAAATAACAAATCTTGTTTGTATTGATCAAAGAGGACTGTTTTAATACATTTCTTTATGGCACTATTACTATAATTTCTATTGTTAACCATACATCATATCTGCCTACTTTTGAAGACTCGTCTTTATATGCATTATCCATTTATGGTCAAAAAGGACTGAATCAACATCTAAACGCATTATTCTATATACCATACTTGACTATTTAGTTTTCTTTCCAATGCTGAGTGAGAGCAAAAAGTTAATTATACACGTATTTATAGTGATGTGTAGTGGGTGCCGGACTAATTCTACATGTAACATATAGACTGGAGTACTTTTTCGTGACTTTTTGTATTTTCATTAGAAATTCAATTTGGAATTTTTCTATTAGATCCAGATTTTCATATCCTCATATATCACTCCCATAGATACGTATTGGCATAATCGTATGGTCAATTAATATGAATTGTAGAACTAAAGGCAAATTGAAGTTCCCCATTTCTCTTAAACCACAGATTAAGGGCCTTAGGGACTTGATCAGTAACAGTAAGACTATGTTGAATTGGAGCTGTATATTAACTCATCATCCCCTACTGTCACTCTAAGTCCTCATACTTTAATTACCAAGTTGGGTACAGTTAACCTTGTATGTCTAATAGGTACCATGAATGAGTGGTCTTATTAGTATAGACCTTTATCCTGCATGACGAATTAATATGGCACACACTATTGTTTTTTTCCCCCCGACCATATACCGTATATACTCGCGTATTAACTAGATCCAAATGCAAACAACATAGACCCTAAAACTGCCGTCGTATAATGCGCCAGCATATCAGGGTCTCTGTTATTTGTTCTACTGATTAGTCGTTACAAACTGCATAGACCCAGATCTGCCGGCGCATTATGCGACGGCAGATGTGGGTCGATGCAGTTTGCAGTTGGTATAAGTTTATACGCAAGTACATACGGTAATATTTGTGCATGATTCCTTGCCTTCATAAAGCTAATGGATTTTGAGAAGAAAACGCCTGGATATTTATAATCCACAACTACTTTTAAACTATAACCATCTAATAAGAACTGTAACTGTTTGACGTTTCTTGCTCACCCCCCCCCCCCCAAACCTAACATTATTTTGGTTTTACTATATTTAATATTTAATTTTCATTTCCAATCCTTGCAGTATTGCAGAAAACAATTTAAACTCTCTTGGAGTTTTGTTTTGCTCTTAGCTAGTATGACAGTATCATCTGTATAAAAAAGAATTAAAACCTCGAGTAACATTGTATCATCATCATGGGAAAAATAGATTTTTATTCCATCATTGTTATTTCTACATCATTAAGAAATAACGAAAAAAGTAAAAGACAGATTTTCCTTGTCGAAGCCCAATTATTCCAAGCGTTTGTTGACCATTAAACTTAATACAAGATTTTATGCCCTGATACATGTTATAAATTATCCTCAAGTATTTTCCATCAATATCGTATTTATTTACCTTTGTCCAAACACTAACTCTCCAAATGGAATCGAAAAGCTGAATGTCACCAACCCCCCCACCCAAAAAAAAAGCGAGACAAAAAAAAAAAAAAAAAAAGACAACAAAGAAACAGAAAAAAAAAAAAACCCAACAACAACAAACAAATTATTTGTGTTCCATTACTTCATTACTTTTAGGATTTCAATTCGATACTGATGCATAATCTGTTGGGTCAGTTGTAGCTGTATTAATCGCCCTGGTTTGGGTATTGACAGAATACTTAGGCTCATCAATGACCTCTCTCAAGAGCAGGAGCATATGATTGTGTTGAATAAACCGAAAGCATTGAAGGCGGCACATCGCTATTGTTGCTGCTTTCGTTAACATATTTGTCTTGCTGATGCATCAGTAGACTGTGCCACAATGTTTGGTTCGGAAGCTGTGTCCGGTGAATCATTCACAATCTCCATGTCTTGTATAACCTCCATTTCAGAATCGCGGGGCAACGAAGAACCATCATCGGTTCTTGTATTCACCTGTATACTTTGTGAAACGTCACTGTTACCCTGAGAGATCGGAATACCTGACTTTTTCGAGCCGTCGATAATTGCTTTATATGGATTGTACGCATTCAAAAAGACTTTAAAATTTGTCATAATTTTTCATTTCTTTCAATATTTCTATTGACAATCACATAGAGTCAACTGTAACAGTAGAACATTCATTACTTGCCCCGTCTGGTGTTCGTCTCTGATGCATTTTAGGTCCTTCATCATGTCCATCCGGTCCCACTAATGGCGCGAATCTACCTTAACACGCACCCCCCACCCCCAACTATTTTCCAAGAATAATGACCTTTTAGTCTTAAACTCACTGCCATATTTTGTTAATTCAAAATAAGGCTCAACTCTTGCACTAGTCGAAGGAATTGTCCAAGTAAAATAGACAAGACAATACCCCAGAAAGTATGTTGTTTTCACGTTCCTGCTTCACTTTCAGTTTGTTTTTTTTTATCTTCACTCCATGCAATTCGTCGTTGATATTTCTCGCTTACGTGACCGACATCATCGCTGGGTCCACTCGCTTTTACGTAGGCACACATCTTGATAGGATGACATACCGATGGCATGGGTTTCCTTTCGGCACATGATTCAACGTACGTTTCGTAGGTGAAAGTACCATGTGAGAGGCATATGAATTTCTGATAATACATTTGCGCATACTAAAGCTGTTGTATACGCATGCGCCACATAAACATGGAAACAGGCATGCCGAGAGTAAAGCAAATGGACAATAAAAATGATAAAGTTTAACATGATTTGTTTGTTTTGTTTGGCATTTAACGGCACGTCAACACATAAAGGAATGTATAGAGAAAGTCAATGAGAGTAAAGTATATTGCCCCGAGACAAGCAGAAGCCGACCTGGGCTTATCTGGGCACGCTAACCACTGAACTTTGAAATCTTTGAAATCCTATAATTACTTAGCATTACAAAGAAAGGTTCAAAATAGCGGTCCACTGTAGCGTACTAACGTAGGGGCGGACGGGGCGGTTGCCCCTGGCGCCAGAGGTCTTGGGGCGCCAAAACAGTTGATAAAAATTCGGGCCTTGTATTCTGGCCCTTTTTGGGTCATCAACGTCGCCCTGGGCGCCATATACCCTTAGAACGCCACTGGGGCTCCATGTAGATTTCGTTCTAACGATAAAACATTATTTTATTTAGAGTCACACTTGCATGATGTAAATACAGATCAATAAATACACAGATTGATCTATATTGTTAATGGTGTAACACGCAAGGAGTATAACAGCATCTCATTACCGAGCAGAACAAGCAATGTCGAACACTTGCGTGAGCCTGGATTGAGGTCAATACTTCCCTTAGTTCCAAGGACCTCAAGACAGCAGTCTTTGTCAGCTGAAGGGTTCTTAGACACACATATATCACAAATAATTTTCCTCTAATCAATTACCACCATACATTCACGAGACAAATTTCACACTTGCAAGGTTTTTCTTGCTTCACATTTGTATGATTTATCTGTAAGCTTTCCTAAGCCGTACATCGGTATTTTTATGCTACATGCTTCGGTATACACAGAATTATTCATATTTTAAATGAGCAAATACCTATACGCGAGAATATACCGAGAATTCCTTATGTTCAGAAATTAGGGAGGGCCCATTTTACCAAACTAATCCATGCTACTATAAAGTCTCGTGAACAGTGGCGTACTAAGGGTAAATGGCGCCCGGGGTGACGATGATGACCCAAAGTGCCAGAATACGAGACCCGAATTTTAATCAGCTGTTTTGGCGCCCCAAGCCTTCTGGCTCCCGGGGCAACCGCCCCGCCCCCCCCCCCTCCGCCCCCTCCCCGTTAGTACGCTACAGCTTGTGAATATCGTACATTATGACGTCTGCTCCTAGTAACTGGCTGATTACTCAGTTTGAGAAATATCTTTCCAACACCAGTGCCCCATAATCAAGCAATTAATCTGTAAAACCTATCAAAGGTATAAACGGAGACATAAATGCATAAATCACATATCGTAGGTTTGTTACTTTACCCACGACCCGATAATCACTCGCCCCTGAGTGATAACTAATGTTATACTTGTGGTCATGAATTACAATTGATTGATCACCCAGAATCAACAAAATAATCCGATTTGTGATTCTCAAACATAATTACATAACAATAAAATGGGAACATCGCTCTACAAATTAAGAGGTCAGACACGTGACCCGTCACTCCCATAGAACTAAAAAAAACGTATAATCACTCATCGCCTTAAAAAATTCTGACAAACATCATTGCAAATAAGCGAAGATATGCAGCACCACTTCTTCCAGAGCACACACAAACCCGTTCTAAAAGTGACAATGCAATGGTATATATATATATATATATATATATATATATATATATATATATATATATATATATATATATATATATATATATATATATATATATATATATATATATATGATGTTAATTGATTTTCGTGTACAAAGAGCAGTCTTTCAGCAATTGCCCAATGAACACTGATCTTCACAAACTGATTTTTCAGTTTACGCGTGATGAAAACCGAAGTAGACTATCACCGATGCTGTACTGATACCCAACAGTGTAGCAACAGCTTCTAAAAAATACAAAATAAAAAAACGGGTCCCTAACAGGTCACAAACGCAGGCTCGCCCTGCTTAACCACGACGAAAAATGAGGTAGAAAGATCTTGCTTCCTACAGGACCATGCATCTCTACCAAAGCCACAAGTCGCTCACGACCTTGGAGCCCCATACTAAACAGCGCTAAATTCATCGTCGCCATCAGACCATGTTAGCTGACACTGCATCCTTACAGCTACATCACTACTAATATACAAATTCTGCTGCGATAGATAACCGTTCACTAACATCTAAAACCATCACAATTTAAAATGTCAAAGTTCGTTCTCATAGCTATAACGTCAAAGACAAAATCAAACTCCGGGTCGTGAACAAATGAGGATCGTGAGGACCCTCGCGACCCTATACCGGTACTGCATTTTGGGTCGCAAAAGATGGTACTTAGGGAGGCGATCAAAAAAGTTTGGGAACCACTGCCTTAACCTAACCATTCAACAGCCACTGGGATACAGCGATTGCCAAACATTTTTTCTGTTTAACTGGCCTTGTGTCTTGCAACAATAAAACAAACAAAAAATTTTAAAAAAATAAAATAAAATAAAAACGTCCCTCACTGACCCACTTTTAGGCACTCTCTGGCACCAACTATACATAAATATACTCCGTTCCACCCTAAATTATATTCCACCGATAACATTTCACTCATAAAGGACTATATCTGCTAACCTTTAAATGGAGATTACAATTACAAATAATATATTCTTTTCAACAATAAAATATGTTTTACTATCATAGAACTCCAGTCGCATTTCGCTCCAGTTACCATAATCGATACCCTGGCTCTAATTAAAAACAACAACAACAACAACAACAATAATAACAAATTGAACAAGACACAAACAAACAACAAGAAAAAAAATTAAAAAAAATAAAAATCGAACAAGAAACAAAAAAAAAAAAAAAAAAAAAAAAATTTTCTTGTAACACGCATGGGGTATAACAGCATCTCACTACCGAGCGGATCAAGCAATGTCGAACACCTTATTGAGCCTGGATTGAGTCGATGTTTTTACTATTTCCAAATACCTCAAGACAATAGTCATTGTCAACTGAAGGGTTCTTAAATGCGCAAATACCACAAATAATTTTCCTCTAATTAACTATAGACCACTCATTTACGAGACACTAATTTCATACATGGTTTTTCCCGCTTCACATTTGTATGATTTATCAGTACGATTTTCTAAGCCTTAGATCGGTATTTGATGCCACCTACTACAAAACATAACCCAAATACCTAATACACAGAATTATTCATATTTCAAATGGCCAAACACTTATACGTGGAAAACTCGAGAATTCCATACGTTAAGAAATTAGAGAGGGTCCATTTTACGAAACTAATCCATGCTACCATAAAGTCTCGTGAATACTGTACATTACGACGCCTGCTCCTACTAATTGGCCAATTACTCAGTCTGAGAAATATCTTCCCAACAGCTACTCCTCATAATGAAACAAATACTCACTATCAAGACTATAAATGGAGATGTAAATACAACTAGCACATACCCAAGGTTTGTTACTATGGAAATAAAGTCAGTACGTAAGTATATATGTATGTATGTATGTATGTATGTATGTATGTATGTATGTATGTATGTATGTATGTATGTATGTATGTATGTATGTATGTAGGTAGGTAGGTAGGTAGGTATGTATGTATGTATGTATGTATGTATGTATGTATGTATGTATGTATGTATGTATGTATGTAAGTATGCATGTATGTTTGTATGTATGGTCGGCACAATAATGGATGTATGGTGCTGATTAAAAGTAGAGGATAACCGTTTCTAAATAAACATAAACATGAAATACTAAATGATAAAGATTAAAGGTAAAGATGTCAAAATTCTGTAAAAGGTATTAAAAAAAGCAAAGGTAACATAATCCAAAATCTGTAAAATATGGTCAAAATTTGTCATATAAACCGCATTCCATAAAAAAAAAGAAACAAGATTTTCTCTGGTGGTACGTCATAAAATTCTTTATTTAAGTTTTTTTCACATAAATAAAAATAAAAGAAAAAATTACAAATGGACCTAGTGTCCGCTAATTGGAACACATTCTTGTCGTGTGTAATGATTTCCACCATGTGAGACAGATTTGTAACTTTTTTCTTTTATTTGTATGCACTCTGGTCGAGATTCACTGTTCAAGAGGAATACGTGAGTCAGTTATGTGTGTCATAACGGTACAATGCCACATCATCTATGTAATTTGTTATATGCAAGTGATTTCACTTTCCAATGATGGGTTTGATGTTCCGAAGATTGTTTGTGGAGTTTTCATTCAACATATTTTTCCAAGTGTATGAAACATGGCGATTTATATAATATTTGAACTCAGTATATGTAATCTTCCAATCGGAAACGGTAACTGCAGAGTAGCTTTGACTGCTTTATCGGTTCTTTCATTACTCTTAATGCCAATGTGACTAGGCAGCAAACTGTACAACTGTACAGACTATTTTTTCCAGATTTAATGAGTAAATCATATTTCAGGAAGATCTGGGATATTGACAGGATGACAAATGTAAGGTTTTGCAAGGCTTTCAGTGTGGAAAGGAAATCCGAAAAGGGGATGAAATTTGTTTTTTGCGAGGTTTCAATGAAATTCAGAGAGTTGAGTATGGCTGTAATTTCTACGGTAAACATAGAGGCTTTTTCCGGTAACCGGCTAGACATGGTGCCATAGGGTGTTTCAACAGCAGTTCCATCCTTATCTCTATCTTTGGAACCGTGTGTACACAGGGACGTATAGCCATGATAGCAGGCTCTGATGTAATTGAATTTACTCTGCAAAAATAGAAGATTTGTCGAGGACATTTTGAATTGGTATATCAAATATTTTCTGAGGGGTTTTAACAACCAACGTGGTGAGTTTGTTACATATGTTTTTGCAGTGTTTGCAAGATTGATTTTTGCTGCTTGTATGTGAGAACGAATTCGTATGCGAGAAGGTTCGATGAAATTTGGTTTCTGAGCGTACAAGGTTTGGTACTTGGGCCTAAAAATACATCATATAAGGGATTAGATTAAATGGATTAATTTGGTAGTATATTGAGGAGTCAATTTCCTTCGTCTGAAATAAAGAGATGGTTAATCTGCCTAAACAAATATATTTTTCCCGAAGATTTAAAACTGCAGAACAACAACGATATGAATAGAGAGATGGATAGATAGATAGATAAGCAAATCGATAGATAGACAGACAGACTAAAATACAGACGGACAGACAGATAAGTAAATAGATAAATTAGGTGATATTTCGTTGTGTAGAACTGACATATACAACTTCATATAAATTTTAGAAAACAATAATGATGCTTATTATTCGAACTAATTATTAGACTGGTAGTCCGGTTGTAAAATTTGGGGTTTTAAAAATGTGTATTTAATTGGAAGGTACATGGTGAGTTTTTAAGATCCATTTTAGGTGTTAGAAAAGTACCCTGAAATATATGATCTACAGAGAGTTGAAACGATATCTCTTATCACAGTTATGTGAAAACAAGGATGAGTAGTATTTGGTCTAAATTAGTTACAGGAAAATAATCAAAAATATCTTGTACTTTATATAGATTTTGCTTACTAATCTTTTGTCAGGTACTTATAAAAATAAACGGATCTGTAACATTAAATCTACTATTGAAAAGGGATTTTTGTCTTAAGCCAAATGTTCTGAAATTTTGAATAATTTTGAATATTAAAAATGTCGCACAGTTGTAACAAATAAATAAGATCATCAATGGTTTACTTAGTTCTCTCTGGTTCCAGGAAACCTTTCATATGCTCGAAATATAATGGTAGTCCTTCGAGTCCGAAGAGGACGGGATCTGTGCAATCATCTGAGGACACGGAGATGGCTCTGCAGTCCAGTCTTGACTTGCAGTGTTGATGACAGATGGAACATTCGAATTCCGTTGTAGTTGCATGGACGGACTCTGACCTGTGGCGATGCTCTCGGGCTGCCTCCATCTGGCTCCAGTATTCCTTTTCAAAGTCAACGGACGCTTTGCGGGTAAGGGCACGCCAGCGATTTCGGTCTTGTGTTGTTCTTTCCAGCTCCTGTGGTTTGAGGCCGCACCACTTTAGGCTGTCTTGCTGTCTTTGAAAGTGTCTTTGTAGCGTTTGCGTGGTCGGCCTTGGTTTCTTCGGCCATGTGCCAGTTCCCCAAAGAAGGTCTGTTTGTGCAAGCGGGTGCCATCCATTCTGATGACATGGCCTGACCAGCGAAGTCGGGCCTTGAGCAGCATTGCCTCGATAGTTGTTGTGTTTGGCTTTATCCATGATTTCAAGGTTGGTAACCCTGTCTTGCCATCGGATCCCAAGGATAGAGCGGAGAGCCCGCATATGGAATTTCTCCAGCTGTTTGATGTGTCTGCGGTATACAGTCCAGGTTTCAGAAACAACCATAGAGCAGGGATGTCAGGACCACTGCGTTGTATACCTTCATCTTGGTAGACAGGGTAACATTGTGATGGTCGAGTAATCTGTTCCTTAGCCTATCGAGTGACTGACTTGCTTTACTGATCCTTGCGGAGATTTCCTTATCAAGCGAACCATCGTTGGAGATGACACTGCCTAGGTATTTGAAGCTCTCCACAGTTTTCAGTTGAGTGGCGTCAATGGTGATAACTGGTTGTAGCACACTGGTGTTTGGGGCTGGCTGGAAAAGAACTTCAGTCTTACCAAGGCTAATTGTGAGGTCGAATAGCTTGGAGGATTCGTAAAACTTGTTGAGCATTGTCTGCAGGCTACTTGTCTGTGTGCCATGAGGGCACAGTCATCAGCAAACAGGGCTTCCCGGATGAGAACTTCCAGCGTCTTCGTCATTGCAGTGAGTCGTCGCAAGTCAAAGAGTGAACTGTCAAGCCGGTATCTGATATACACTCCTTCTTGAAGATCCCGGACGGCGTTGTTGAGGAAGCAGGTAAAAAAGAGGTTGAAGAGTACCGGTGCCAGGACACAGCCCTGTTTTACCCCGTTTGAGATCCCTAAAGGTTCAGATGCATCGCCATTTGTGAGGACCTGTCCTTTCATGCCATAGAAGAGCCGGGCAGCCATATCTTGCTAGTACAGAATATAGGACTTGAAAAATAGCGTATATGTAAACACACACACACACACACACACACACACACACACACACACACACACACACACATGTATTATGTTGTGTGTACCCATCTTTTTTTTACCTGAGTAAATAAACTGTTACTCTGTATTCTGGTGGTCTCTGCTGTTTCAAATTATGACCAACCAACTTCTGTATCGTATATACTCGCTGCAAACTGCATAGACATAGATCTGTCGTCGCACAATTCTCTGACAGATCTGGGTCTATGCAGTTTGTTACGAGTTATCAGTAGAACAAAACAACATATACCATGATCTTCCGGCGTATTATGCGACGGCAGATCAGTATCTATGTCCTTTGCAATTGGACTTGACTTATACAGTATATATTTTATAATCATCCTAAGATTTAATGTGCATGGAAAGCAATTGTGTACAATAAAAAACATCTAATAATAAACTGATAGTGACAGAAAATGTTAAAAATTTATTATATTTTTGCCATTATATATGAATTTGTAATATCGTGAAATGTGTCATGAACTTTTTCTTATAAAAAAAATGATCACTATTTATTCCTCAATGTCTTTTTGTGTAAGGGCAGTAATGGGGTTACGTGTAAGGACATCAAGGGGTTACGTGTAAGGGCAGCAAGGGGTTACGTGTAAGGGCAGCAAGGGGTTACGTGTAAGGGCAGCAAGGAGTTGCGTTGAAGGGCAGCAAGGAGTTGCGTTTAAGGACAGCAAGAGGTTACGTGTAAGGGCATCAAGGGGTTACGTGTAAGGAGAGCAAGGGGTTACGTGTAAGGGCATTAAGGGTTACGTGTAAGGGCGTCAAGGGGTTACGTGTAAGGAGAGCTAGGGGTTACGTGTAAGGGCATCAAGGGGTTATGTGTAAGGGCATCAAGGGGTTACGTGTAAGGGCATCAAGAGGTTATGTGTAAGGGCATCAAGGGGTTTCGTGTAAGGGCATCAAGGGGTTATGTGTAAGGGCATCAAGAGGTTACGTGTAAGGGCATCAAGGGGTTACGTGTAAGGAGAGCAAGGGTTTACGTGTAAGGGCATCAAGGGGTTATGTGTAAGGGCATCAAGGGGTTACGTGTAAGAACATCAAGGGATTACGTGTAAGGGTATCAAGGGGTTACGTGTAAGGGCATCAAGAGGTTACGTGTAAGGAGAGCAAGGGGTTAAGTGTAAGGAGAGCAAGGGGCTACCGCAAACTAAAGTATGAACTGTAAATTCAAGACGGATTGAGTTTAACCGTTGTTCAAGAAAGACAGAAGGAAGTAAAAAATAAAGCGTTCTGTAGCTGATTTAGGATAAAATTTATGCCAGCATTGACATGTGCAAAGGAAGAGACAAAGATTAAATAAAAGAAATACTGGTTGTTTGCTAGAATTTAATATATGAAAAACGAATTCATTAATGACATAAATTACGGCCTGTAGATGTAATGTATCTTAATTGTGCATTATTCAAGAGTCCATGTGTCTTCTAACTTTGCAGCATACACTTCCACTTCCACGGGGATTTCAATACTTCTTGGATGCTGAAAATAAAGCAGAAATATGAGCTACTGCAATGGTTCTACATCATAAATCCACACCCTTTTTACTGCACATTTAAACACCACCCCCACCTCCACCAGAACTCACCCCACCCCAAGACATTGACGCAGGGGACATAATGCAAAACCCGTCGGACAGCTATGAACACAAATATAAAGTTTGGTCAGAAAATATTTGAAAAAGTATATACCTAACCATTGATTCGCTACTGGGGACGCAAGGGGTGGGAGCCAAGGATGAATCTCCGCTCACCTTGCAGTTGGCTACCACAAGAGCAACATGACAACAAAGTTTCAACAAAGTTTCATGAATTTCCACCCTGTTATTAACGGAAGGACGGACTGACTGAGAGTACAACAATAAACCCCGATGCTTATTTGAATAAACATGGACCGTATTGTTTTGTTTACTGAACAGATATAAAGCTTCGAAAAATTCATGTATCCTAAAACCTGGAATCCTTTTGAGCACAAGTTCATATGACGGAAAATCTATTATGCAATAATCGGGAATCCCAGTATACCTTTCGAAGATTATACTTGGTCTCATTGCTACAGAATAATAGAATATTTAAAATCATACATTTGTAGCTTTTGTGGACATTTCAGTCACAGGAATTTAAGTTCTAAATACTTGTTTGCAAACAAAATGTATACTGCGTCTGCGGCACCGCCTTTTCAGTTGTTCAAGTGTGATATTGCACCCAAATTCACAATCACCGTTGAGGCTAAAACAGTACACCATAAAAATGCACACACACACACACACACACACACACACACACACACACACACACACACACTTATATATATATATATATATATATATATATATATATATATATATATATATATATATATATATATATATATATATATATATATAATAGACACAAAAAAGCGCTGAAATCACAAAGGTTTATATAACTATTTCCAATGGAGTTAAAGCTTGAAAATGTTTGATGGTTTGTCTTCAACTTGGTGTTTCGTCTAGTTGACTGATGATCAGTCAAGTTGAATCCAACCAGACGAAACATCAAATATTTTCGAGCTTTAATTCCATTAGAAATTGTTATGTAAATTTTTGTAACTTCATAGCTTTTTGTGTCCATTGTTTGGTTTGACTTGTCTCTGTTTTGTGTTTGCTTTGATAAAGACTAATTGAGAGTCGAAAGCGTTCATAATGGTTAAAAACTAGTTTTGCACTGTTCGTTATCAGTTTATTGCATATATATATATATATATATATATATATATATATATATATATATATATATGATCATCATAATGGAAACAAACTAAGATTATTCATATTTTCAAAACGAATGGTGTTTGTCTCATAGCTCTAATAAGTTCAATTTGCTTCAGTAATCAACTATAAATCAAAAAGGCAAAAGCAATCCGATTTTACTTAAGAAATAAAAACTGATTTTCATGTAATTTTATAGCAACCTAAAACTTGATCATGATGTTGGTAGATGTGCCTTTTAACGACGTTAACTGGCCCCAACACATTTCAGTGTATGTGGATATATAAGTTTGCTTGTCTGAGGTAAGTGTGTCAGTGTATGTGGATATATAAGTTTGCTTGTCTGAAGTAAGTGTTTCAGTGTATGTGGATATATAAGTTTGCTTGTCTGAGGTAAGTGTTTCAGTGTATGTAGATATATAAGTTTGCTTGTCTGAGGTAAGTGTGTCAGTGTATGTGGGTATATAAGTTTGTTTGTCTGAGGTAAGTGTGTCAGTGTATGTGGGTATATAAGTTTGTCTGAAGTAAGTGTGTATTTTTCTACTCTTTTCATCCCTCTGTATGTCTCCATGAAAATAACAGTTGCAATTGTACCAAAGAACCGGTTCAAAAAGGACGTGTATTTTGAACGACGGACAGACAATAAAAAAAAACAGACACAAGCCACCAAATCAATATGTTCCCGAAGTATCTGCAGTTGTGTCACAAAGTTGTCCTAATCAGTCCTTTTTTCTAGCTATTAGTTTGCTATATTACACGTGAAGTTAACAGCGGTATGGGTCTTTTAGCTGTTGATGGAATATTTTCATGTTACAGAAAAGATGATTAATTGTTTTAGTCTGTTTCAAATCTTTAAAGTACTTACGATATTTCCAGTTGAATCCGATTCCCCCGCCATAACCTCCGCCATATCCACCTCCGTATCCGCCACCATAACCTACGCCATATCCACCTCCGTATCCGCCACCATAACCTCCGCCATATCCACCTCCGTATCCACCGCCATAACCTCCGCCATATCCACCTCCGTATCCGCCACCATAACCTCCGCCATATCCTAGTCCGTATCCACCACCATAGCCTCCACCGTATCCGCCCCCGTAACCCCCTCCACCACCATATCCCAGGCCGTATCCACCTCCGTAACCGCCTCCATATCCACCTCCGTAACCGCCTCCATATCCTACTCCATATCCGCCTCCATAACCTCCACCGGACCCGCCTCCATAACCTCCGCCGTATCCACCACCATAACCGCCTCCGTATTTCTTAAAGAAGGCATTGGCGGAGGCCAAAAGGGCAGCGAAAAGCAAAACTACGATCTTCATTTTGGATGGCTGCAAAAGGAAACCCATTTTTATTGAATTCTTTCGTATGTAAATGGCACTATCTGTCATGTAGCTTCTATTTAAAATATGTCATTCTAAGAGTTTTAAACATCTTTCAACTGTTTATAATGCATTTAGCTTTCAAAATGTTGGCACATCTGGCACAGATTCAGTACAGATTATAATACACAGGTTCATAATTTTCTTCTTTACTTTCCAACATTTAAAGACCTTTAACGAGCAAAAGCCATTTACGTGTATTTTGAAACTGACTGTGAATATAATCTCTTTACCACACGTAGACATTTTCGATTTCTGAATCTTTCGGCTGAGTGACTGAGAAGATTTAACAAACATAACGAAACGCCCGCATATACATACTAGAGCAAAAGAATGTCGCAAGGTATCATTTTCACAACCCTGAATGTCAATAAATTTATGAAATCATTGAATTCTGGGCATATTCAAATTGGTTGATGGTACATACAGAAATTAGGGCCATTATTTGGACACATCCCTCAAGGACGAACCTTGCACAGCTTTAAAATACGGCAAAATGATGAATATATAGCATCTTAAAAATATATTTTATTAAAAGATTAGATTTTTTTTTATTCCATCCTCATTTTTCTTCCTTTCTGCGTTCGCTTCTTTTGAAGAAAGAAAATATTTGAATAACGCATGTATTCCTCTCAAATCCGACCTTTACAGAATGAATTTAGTTTATTCTCTCATGTGTGCATGTGGTTATACCAATGAAGATGTTGAGCATTTATTTTTCCTATTGCCACTTATGTAATAATCAAAGATCCCAGCTCTTTCGCTCTATCTTTCAACGCACTCATTGTGTAACTCTAGATTTATTATTGAAAGGGGAAGTATAACTACCTTATATACTCGCGTATAATTCGATACCAACTGAAAACTGCACAGACCCAGCTCTGCAGTCGCATAATGAGCCGGCATATCTGGGTCTATGCAGTTTGTAAGGACTAATCAGTAGAACAAACAACATAGACCCTGCTGTTTGTATTGGACTCAAATTATACGCGAGTATATACGTAAGTAAGAATTAATTTCTGTAATATTCTTACACGTCCAAAAATATATCCACGAAATAAGAGGTTTTTCATACTTACAAATATATTCTACGTAATTAATCTATAAAATAAACGAAATGGACAACAGTGGCTGTCACCAGAGCAATGTCTTTTCTCCCTCTTCCTTTCTCTCTTTCTCTCGTTTTATCTTTCTCCCTCTGTCTCTCTCATTAATTGATTATTTACTTCACTACATGCGTAAATGTTTCTTCTGTTTTCCTCTGAAATGTTACATGACTTTTAATATATGAAATTTTTTACCTTGCTTTCCTCATGTACTCGAATCATTGTAAAATGAATGTCATCTTTCGATCATTTTTGAATGTTTTGGAAAAGGAATTAGATGAGTTAGACAACTCGTACCCAATCCCATATTCTTTCATACAATGACAATAAAATATGTTTAAATATGAATAATAATAATATTAATATTCATTATAAAATATAACATTTTACATTTTAGTGGTTTTTAAACAATATTTTGTGACAATTTCTCGAGAACTCTCGATAGGTTAAAACAAATTTTAGTCCAGTCCATTGCAATGCGTACTTCAATAAAACCATTGAACAACAATAAAATTGTTAAAACTAAATGATACCTCTAAATGGGTATTGTGGATAGATTTTGTCAACTGTATATTTTAACATTATTTTATTTTACGTTTGAGTTCCATGTTCACAGTATCTTGTGTTCAATAAACATATGATGATTAGAGTTAATAAAAGATCCAACGTTTCCAGCTAATTAAGTTCTAACTCACAGGAAGAAATAACTAAAAACAAACAAATAGGCAACAAGAAAGCCGAAAGAAACCCTGTACTATCTACATGTTTGAATGACAGGCGAAATCCAAAAAAAAAGAGAGTTAACTAATGAAATAAAGATGGAAAACAACATCAGAAATGTGCAAACTACATGGATATATATATATATATATATATATATATATATATATATATATATATATATATATATATATATATATATATCTAATATAATATTTATATATATATATAATATATATCTAATATAATATTTATATATATATATATATATATATATATATATATATATAGAGAGAGAGAGAGAGAGAGAGAGAGAGAGAGAGAGAGAGAGAGAGTAGTAGTAGTAGTAGCAGTAGTAGTACTTACCTTTGGGAGACGACGGTCTTCTCTGATTTCACAGTAATCTAACGCTGTATTTATACAAAACTTCGTCCACTTTTTGAGCCGTAAATTCCGCGCTTGATATAATTACGTAAATCAAATTGATTTCTTTTTAAAAAAGACCAGTGGTTAAAAGTATGTAATATATGACCACATGCATGCATCAATAAAACCCGGATCCGTCTCCTAAACAAAGACAGTGAAATCAGCAATTTTTTTCCCCCTAGCAAACCCAGATGTAAATAAATCAAAAAGCAAAACAAAGCCAGTAAAAGTCTCAAATGTCATTAGGTGGTAAGATTGGTATGTAAAATGAGAAAATATTTTCATCAGGAGTTCAATGTTTGTTTTTTAAAGTCCACATGTAAATTCCAGTTGAATTAATATAAGACGATTAGATGACCACTTGAATTAATTTCAAACTTATTTGATCAGGAAAAGTTCATCTTGATGATACGTGCTACTATTTTATTGCTAAAAAAGAATAAACGAACTCGTAAGCAAACAAATGTTTATGGATGAAAAGTAATTTCTAATTTATTATGTACCTATTGAAAACAGCTTGATACCTTTTTCCAAACCGATCTTCAATTAAATATTCTTGGAGACAGCCATGGTTTGATTTGTATTAATGTCAGTTATTTGTATGGAGCAAGATCTTAATATAAGAACTAGTCACTTTTACATTAAAAACGACGACGACGTAGTAGTAGTAGTAGCAGTAGTAGTAGTAGTAGTAGTAGTAGTAGTAGTAGTAGTAGTAGTAGTAGTAGTAGTAGTAGTAGTAGTAGCAGTAGTAGCAGTAGTAGTAGTAGTAGTAGTAGTAGTAGTAGTAGCAGTAGCAGTAGCAGTAGTAGTAGTAGTAGCAGTAGCAGTAGTAGTAGTAGTAGTAGCATTAGTAGTAGTAGCAGTAATAGTAGTAGTAGTAGCAGTAGTAGTAGTAGTAGTAGTAGTAGTAGTAGTAGTAGTAGTAGTAGTAGTAGTAGTAGCAGTAATAGTATTCTAAGAAGAAGAAGACGTAATATCAGCGGCAGTAGGAAGACATTGTCGTAACAGTAGCAACAGAAGACAAGCAAGAAGAAAAGGACGTAACAGCAGTAAAAGAAATAGTAGTAGCAGGAGTAGGAGTAAGAGGAGGAATGGTGGCATCAGTGTTTTGTGTAAATCTATGCTATTTTATAGGGTTTAAACAAAATATGTACTGCACTTTAAAACATGAAAGTGAACATTTACACGCAAAGCCTTTCATTTCTCCCCCTGAAAATATATAAATTTTGATACTTGAATGGAATAGTTTATGTCTACAGAAAAAAGTAAAGAATTAAGAAGCCTTTATTATTTCCGTCTTTCTATCTTTCTTTCTTGTTAAAAAATTATTTCAGTTTGATATTTAATTAACACGCAATTAGTTTTGCATTGTTTCACGGACAATTGTATAAGTTGTGTGTACTTTTCTTGGCAATGATACTTGGAACGTTGTAAATTCATGAAAGAGAACCGTCATTTCTTACACACACACACACATCCTCGCAGTGGCGGCGCGAGGGTTCAAGGCGCGAGGGAGGAATGTTCTTTAGTGGCCCCCCCCCCACCGAGGCGCCTGTGGACAATGTTCTTTAGTAGCGCCCATACTACTTTGCCACAGAGAACAGTTTTTATGTCATTTGCCAACCTCCCCCCTCCCCCCCCCCCATCTAAGCCCCCCGTTACAGCTGCAAAAAATAAAAAAAAATAAAAAAAAAAAATGAAACTCCCGACGGCGCGACCCTTCGTCTGGCGCCCGGGGTCAATTGCCCCCTGCCCCCTCTCGCGCCGTTTTACATACTTTTTATTGTGTGTATTATGCCATAAAAGAAAGTATTAGACGATGGATATTCGAATAATTCACACAATTTGTGTATGTCGAGATAGAAGCATTATTATAGAATATAAAGGGGACATATATTTCAAACAACCATGATTTTAATAAAATAAATAGTTTTCTGCTCAATAGAGATGATTTTATTATTGTTCCCCTCTCCCCACATATGGCTAGTGAAAAGCTGATTTCATTTGAAAAATATTCATAAATTCAGCTCAAGCACTAAATACATTTTTCAGAACAGATTATTTTTATAGCTAAATCTTCAGGTTGCAATGTGTTGAAATGAATACAATGTATAAAAGTGTATTTTATTTTTCTGAAGGTGATGGATTTATGATATGTTGCTGTCCTAATGAGCTGAAAATTAATTTCTTCCTTCAGTGATTTTAAATAATACAGTAACTATTTCATTTGTAGTCCTCCATTTTCTGATTGATAAATGTTGATAAATGTGGTTCTACATAGGATTCGTTGATATATTGATGGGAAGCATGCATGCATGCGAAGATAGATAGACAAAAAAAAAAAAAGGAAAAATGTTTTACCTATTTTTAGCAAAATTCTAGAAAGACACATTTTCAGTTCAATGTCTGGGTTTTTATTTAAAAATTATGTGATTACCCGTGTCAATCAGGCTTCCGCCCAAATTATTCCTGGGTGACAGTACGCACTGGTTTGATTGATCCTTGATTAAAGAATATTGATGACGGGGAATTAATTGGTGTTCTATTCTTGGGCGTTGGACATACGTAAAGCTTATGATACCGTTAATCATCAAGTTTACCACATACATTATTAGCATATGATGTAACAAAATCCTCATTGCAATGATTTTTATCTTATCTCAATAGTAGATTTAAAAGCTCTGAGTTGGAAAGGTATTGTTTCGGATTTTAAGAAAATATCCATTGGAGTACCACAGAGATCAATCGTGGCCCTCTCTTTTTCATTTTATATAAAGGATTTTCCAAACTACTTGAAACGTTCATCAGTGTCTATGTATTCTTTAGCAGCGCCCATACTTTGCCACAGAGAACAGTTTTTATGTCATTCATCAGTGTATATGTATTCTTTAGTAGCGCCCATACTTTGCCACAGAGAACAGTTTTTATGTCATTTGCCAACCTCCACCCCCTCCCCACCCCCCATCTAAGCCCCCCGTTACAGCTGCAAAAAAAAAATATCCATTGGAGTACCACAGAGATCAATCGTGGCCCTCTCTTTTTCATTTTATATAAAGGATTTTCCAAAGTAATTGAAACGTTCATCCGTGTCTATGTATTCTTTAGTAGCGCCAATACTTTGCCACAGAGAACAGTTTTTATGTCATTCATCAGTGTCTATGTATGCAAAGGTTACATCACAAAATGTTAGTAATAAATATGTTAGCATTGTTGAGAGGGAACTAAATAAAGATTTACAATGTTCTATGAAATGGATGTATGACAATAAACCTTAAATTTACAGAAAACACAGTTAATGCTTATCTGCTCAGAACAATGAGCAGCCAAATGTAGTGAATTGTACTTAGAAGTAAATGGTACAAAATTGAAACTGTTAAATGTGCTAAATTTTTAGGCATCTTTAACTGGATGCCAGTAAGGGATTAGGGTTTACATTATTTTTTTTAGAAAAGCTGTTCTTTCTTTCAAGGTTTTAAATAATTTAGCGCCAGAGTATCTTCATGTTTTTTTTACTTTGCCAGAAACATTAGCACAAGGAGTACATGGTCGAGTGAAAACAATGATTTATATATACCAAAAGTTTGGACAGAATATTTTCAGAAATCTTTTGCTTACGTCAGTACAGTTTTATGAAAAAGTTTACAGCATGATATCAAACAAACATCTAATGTTTTAGCTTTTAAGAAAATATATCCTTACAAATATTTTAACGAGCAGTCCCGATTTTATGACTGCATAACATCTGCACGTGGTAGCTGTGATATATCTATGTGATACCAGTATGTTAACCACGTATAATTTGTATTGACGTCTGTTATATTTGTATTCCGTTATGCCACAGATGTTAACCTTGTAGATTCTTTACTAATTATATGTATATTTGTTTTAATTGCAGAGCCATACTGTAATCTAGCTCTTAGCTAACTTTGTCACCCTGGATTAATAAACGATATTATTATTATTATTATTATTATTATTATTATTATTATTATTATTATTATTATTATTATTATTATCATTATTATCAGTGGTGGTGCGAGGGGGGTGGTCGGGGTGGGAGTGGGGGGCAATTGCCCTTGGTGTAACGTTAGTGTAACGAGGGACAATTCTTGACAAAACGTATATTTAGGAGGGCGAGGAGGGTTGTTGGCAACTGACAAAAACTGTTCTCTGTAGTAGAGTAAGGGCGCCACTAAAGAACATTGCCCCCGGGCGCCTCGAACTATTGCGCCGCCACTGATTATTATTATTTATATTATTATAGGAATGTATATATATATATATATATATATATATATATATATATATATATATATATATATATATATATATATAGAGAGAGAGAGAGAGAGAGAGAGAGAGAGAGAGAGAGAGAGAGAGATGGATAAATCAAAATATATGCACAAGAAAATTGGGTGAATATCTAAAGAAAAAAGAAAGACTTGTTTTGTTTGCTAATTATTTAAAACACAAATACATTTGAGAATATTCTAGAGAATGTGGTTCCTCTAAAACTGAGACATATTTTTTTCATGCCAAACATATCCGCTCAAACATTGTCCTTGTTATAAAAGCACATCATTTATCCGTACAATATATGCCAGGCGCATCTTTATGCTTCTGATGCAGTAGAGACTCCATTGATGTGTTATGAAAACTGAATTACAGGTGAACATGGGGTAGGCATAGAACGATTGATGCAATGGTGCAATTAAAATTTAAATACATAATTTGTGTATATATATATATATATATATATATATATATATATATATATATATATATATATATATATATATATAGTTTTCACGTCTTATTCACATGCAGTGGTGTAATGTGAGTTTATATATGCACATCAATGATTTTTAAGTCACTAATACGTACGTTTGTATGTATCTGACACACACACACACAAATATATATATATATATATATATATATATATATATATATATATATATTTGTGTAGACATGCACGCGTGTTGTGCAATTGTGGTCTATTGCATGATAAAGCTTTCAGCATTAATGTCTGTTTATTATATATCTTAGATCAATCATTTTGTCCGTATTTATTTAACACCAGACTGGATGAGATAATTTAAGGATAAAAAAACAACACAACTGATATTTAGATGTTGCACAAATAAAGCAATATAATTTTAGTTCTTGAATTAAATCACGTTTTAGCAACAGTATTAGTGTAGGAAAATTTCACAAGTGACATTAACTTGTTTTGTATGTTCTCTAAAAAATAATTTATAGTGACATTGATCGGGCACGAATTATGACATTTTGCACGGAAAATATACGTCGGTAGTAATTTGTCATTATACGTGTTATTTAATGATATGTAAGTAGGGCATCCATGGTTTTTAGTTTAAGGTTTGATTTTTTGTGCCTGAAACGATAAGAACACGTGTTTTAACATGAGCATCTTTCTATATACAACTCACTGAAACATACTTAACTTTCTACATTTAGCCCAATATTTCTCAATCTGCTTGATTCTAGTCACTGTAATATATCTCAATAAAAGTTTGCCGAATATGTCACACAAAATGCCTTTACTATTATACCCTGTGCCCGAGCAGGGCTCTGAGAACCAAGGGTTCTTATTCTTTTAGTTGTTGTTGATGGTGACGATAACGATATTGATTTTGGAACTCGTTTTTTTTAAACAAGGCGTATCAATTTGATCTGGGGTTTAAACCAAGACCGTCAACGGCAGAAGTGGTCTGTCTCATCTACGATTTTACACCAAATACAGCAAATTTTATGGATTGCTTATGCGGCTCTATGTGCTGCACTGAGTCAGTGTAGTTGATACATATTTATTATAATCTCTTTAAAGTATATGAACGTTAGTTGTCGTTGATACAGTCAATATAACTCATCGTTAGTTGTCGTCGATACGGTCAATATAATTCATCGTTAGTTGTCGTTGATACAGTCAATATAACTCATCGTTAGTTGTCGTTGATAAGGTCAATATAACTCATCGTTAGTTGTCGTTGATAAGGTCAATATAACTCATCGTTACGGTCAGTATAACTCATGGTAGTTATAACAGAATTCTTCTTAAGAATCTTCTGTTCTGTGTTAGGATACAAATGCATGTTTAACCATCTGTTCTGTGTTAGGATACAAATGCATGTTTAACCATCTGTTCTGTGTTAGGATACAAATGCATGTTTAACCATCTGCTGCGATGTTTCTATTATTTTAATTTCTTACAAGTTATTTTTACTTCCCCGACCCACACATGTTGGAATGCTATACATATTAACATAGCAAGTACTGAATTATCTGCGAAGAATATAGTAATTTGCTTAATACGGCTGAAATAAAATCTAGTGACAGCTTATGTGAAAAAAGTTTTATTTTAGTTTCTGCTGTTATGGGTACAGTACTGAGATGAAAAATAAGAAAATAAAGTATAACAAAATTTCATGCAATATAGTAAACACAATTTTATATCAGGAAGAATAACCAACGAAAAGTTTGGGGTGACTTTTAGGAGCATCATTTTGAACTAGTTAATGAAGGGGCAAAGTTTATCAAACCTTAAAATTAATTCGAAAATTGCTGAATGAAATAAGATCATTTGTCTGCATATCGTCTTGAGAATCAATTATCTCAAAATCTTAAAGAAAAAATAAATTCGACAAGAAAACTACACTCGATATATTGTGTGAATTGAGATACAAGGACCTTTCAGAAGAAATAATTATAAACCATTTACTTTGTCAATAATAAAATGAAATGCTAGAACTACTACAATGGCGAACAATAGGAAATCGCTCAGCTTTTTATTGTATGTCCTCACCCACTCCCGACTCCCACTCTTCAGAACACGAGGTACAGGGTCGTCACAAAATTCCGTCAGAAATATTATGTTTCCTCCTTTTATAACAACAAATATTAAAAAATGTCACTGTAATTGCAATTTATGTATATTTGATCTCTGACCCCCTCCCATAGACTCAAGGGGAGGGTCCTAAAAATTATACCCCTCTTGCAGATGGTCACCACATGGGCAACCTATGTGCCATGTTCGATGAATTTGAACGGGTCGGTTTAGGAGATGTGGTTACGGACAGATGGATGGACGGACGGACATACCTTAGCTGTCATAATATCTCCTCGCAAAAGCGTGGGGATACAAATTATATCAACTGTATTAAGACAAAAATTAGGTATTACTGATTAACAAGATATTCCAATTTATATTTCAGTATTCAAAACCAGCTACCTTGGATTAACTTGAAAACGTCAACTTGAATTCACACTCAAGCGTACAATTTACGTGAAGAGTAATTAACAGACTGATTTATGTATAAAATATGTTTTAAATATTGTAGCTTATTCATTTAATATTGCTTGTAAATATGGACATTGTACTCGATACAAAGATAACAAATGCTGTGGTTATTATTAAAAAAAACCCCCCAAAACCCCCCAAAACTCCAAACAAAGAAGTACAGTACTCCCTCAATATAGTGCTGTCCACGGGAGCCATATAGTATATCGTCTGATAGAGAGACCGCCATATATAATTAAATCCATTATACGTACAATTTTACTAGTACATAATGAAATGGGGTCTATGGCCATACACACCTTATAACAGGAATCGTGTTATAATAAAGAACCTTATAGTGAGGGAGTGCTGTACGCTGAATTTACTATTTTTTGTGAGATACCAACATTTGTGGATTTCGTGGTTGCTACAAATCATGAACATAAACATCGAATGAACTATGATCTTTCTGTGAAAACAATAGGACCCCTTGTCAAAACCATAAATTTATGTAACTACTTAAGTATCATTTTTAAAAAAAAAAACATGAAAATTGATACCCTCGAAAAAAATTGAATTCACAGCACTTGAAATGTTATAAAATATTTTGCAGGTGCTGTTACACACACACACACACACACACACACACACACACACACACACACACACACACACATATATATATATATATATATATATATATATATATATATATATATAATATATATGAATATTACAGCTTCACATACTTTAATATGCACATGTCCTCACTATATATTTACATTTCACCTTCCATATCAAGGACAAGTTAATGATATATATTTTTCTACATTACCTGCCCCACCTACTTGCTTTATGTTCATCTGTTACGCTTGTATGCTTGCACTGTTTAGCTTATATCGATATGTACATATGATTTGCCCTTGTTCTCTGTTCTATTTCTTCTTCTTTTCATGAAACCTCGTCTATTTTTTTTTCTCTTTCGTTTTGGTTGTGCTTTATAAATATTTTGAGGCTGAGGAGTTTTGAGTCTGAGTGCTCACTCAAACTGAGGAGTTTTGAATCTGAGTGCGCACTCAGGCTGAGGAGATTTTAGTCTGAGTGCTCACTCAAACTGAGGAGTTTTGAGTCTGAGTGCGCACTCAGGCTGAGGAGATTTTAGTCTGAGTGCTCACTCAAACTGAGGAGTTTTGAATCTGAGTGCGCACTCAGGCTGAGGAGATTTTAGTCTGAGTGCTCACTCAAACTGAGGAGTTTTGAATCTGAGTGCGCACTCAGGCTGAAGAGTTTTGAGTCTGAGTGCGCACTAAAGCTTAGAGTTTTTTGACTATGGGACCATAACACTTTTCAAAATAAAGCGGATCTTCCTAATTTCGGTAGAATCCCCATTGTCATAACTAGATGGATATCCATCGTATCAGGAAAGCTCAGGATATTCTTCTTACCCATCACCAAATGTATATCCATCGTACCATCACCATACGGATATTCATTGTATCAATCAGCATATGGACATCCAGACTATTCTTATATGTACCGCATCGGACACGATATGAATATTCTTCGAACCTACCAACATATGAGTATCCATCGTACCATCACCATATGGATAACCATCGTATCCACAATAAATGGACATCAGTCGCATCTACTAGCATATGGACATCCACCATATTCACCACCATATGGATATCCGCCGTATCCACCAGCATTAAAGATATCGATCTTATTCAACATCATATTGTAGTTCATCGTATCTAACATACCCACTACATCCGCAGTATGAATATCAACTATATCCGTACCCACCTTAGCTGCCAAACCCGTAAGGTATCAACATCTGTATTACCATATTCATACGGATTGCCACATTAACTACCTAAATATCCACCATATCAGCTATATCCACCCGGATAATCGTTGTACCGACGTAGTTAAGCATGCTGAATCCACTATAAAGCATAGCAGACAATGTCTACTATGGAATGTAATAAACCATGGATTTGACGAGTGGCGCACAATCCAGTAGGTGCCACTGCACTATAAAGTGCCTGATGCGAACGTTCAGAAATTCTTCCAGAATTCCAGGGTCAACTGAGATTATAGACGATATAAAGAAAATTCACGCTGGATCATAACAAGTACTGATTGGAAGCGAGATATATAATTGGGTAACTACAAATGTCGTGCTTTATTTTTGAAACGGAGATAAGCATTTTAAAACTTTTGCCATTAAAAAGCTTATAAAGCTGGCGGTGCGCATTAGAAAACTTATGCGTATGACTAGCAAACGACTCTCTGTGTTTGAAAATTTATCACAAAAATAGCTGGGGAAAAAAAGTGAATTTTAAAACTGGAGAAGCTCAATCAACAAGTTGTTCGTGTTGAATAATTGATATTTAAGCAAAGCTCAAGACATTGAAAAACGGAGGCTAAAGTGGTGGAAACAAGATAGGAATTTTCAAATTCACATTTGTAACCATCGCATAATTTTATTTCAAGCGTGGAAATACCAGTGCTTTCGATCTTTAGGCATTCCGCTGATGCGATTGAGAAGAAATTTATCATTATTGGTAAAACAATCGTTATCTGGACATGGCATATCTTCACCATCCTCCCCTTATGTAAAGACTCCTACTGAAAGTATCTACAAGTATTCGCAATGATACTGCTTATGCTAGTAACCCAAGGACAAGTCCCTCAATTTATATGCTACATATACTACACTTTGTTGCTATGGTAATGTACCAAATACTGAGTGGAAAATTTAAAGTACCAACGGTCACCTTTACGCTACCTACTTCACACAAATATAAAATTTGGTTGAACTATTTTGAGCTTTTCGAGAGCTATGCTGCAGAAAGCAAAATATTTATGGACCGACGGACGGATCAGGAACACGTAGGCATACGGACATATAGATAGCTATACCCCCCCCCCCCGTACTACATATCGGGAGAGTACAGATGTATATCTTTAATAATGAAATTGTCTTTTTCATTGCTCCTTTCCTATTACAGCTTAGGCAAATAACTTGAAAAAAAATAGTATAGTTAGATATGCATGAATATGAATATCGTTACAAGACAAGGAATCACTAATTGCATCATTTTCAGTGTCTTCATCAAAAAACGACACACCTCGATCGAATGTCAGTACATCAGGCGCATATCCGATTTCAACTCTGTTATATTTTCCATCATCTCCAAGCGTCTTGAAAGTAACGATCTGTTTTGAGGTTATTATGTGCGCCAATTGACCTGGCAGATCTAATCGAAATGTAGAATTAGACAGGGGAGAAAGGGATCCATGAAGCAGTCTGCCGTATTTTAGGTCATGAGTCCCATTCTCGAAGACTGATATGAATACATTTCCGAAAAATTTGTGCCCATACATGCCAACATAGTGGTAGATGGGAATATTTTTTGTCGCTATTTTGACCGTTTTTGTCGAGTCCTTGTTTCCAGACTCTTCCACGTTTGAGACAATGAACGTAGTTTGCAAAGGGAAAGCCCATGACCTAGCCGGACTAACAGAAGTTTCTTCAGTAGAAGTCCTAGTTGTTTTAGTAGATGGAATACTCGTGATATTTAAACTCCTTGTTGTGTACGTGATATTCGAAACCTTTGTTTTTAATTCATCCTCACCTTCCTGTGTAATGGAAGGAAATTGGCACACATTGTTGCTGGTTATCCAGGGCTGGTATCCGAGAAGTAGGTCGGAAATAAAGTATAAAACCGGACGAAGACTGTACCCTCCCCAATATTCGTCAGGACCGTTGACATTGCCAAAAATCCCAAACTCATTGTCCGGAAATAGCAAGAGTCTCGAAGCGTAGGAGTACAAGCCACCACTGTGACTAAGCTTCGAGTAACCTAAATGAAACGGGGGAAAAATAATGGTTGCTAAATTACCAAACAACTGTCGAGAATATAAATCTAGATAGACGTATTGAGAAACTGCGAAGAGAATTAAATTTTGTACATGGATGATCTTAAAGGAGAGTTCATTTGGTAAAACCTTTATGAAACGAGTTGAATAATGTATATGCCACGAGCTGCTTGCAGCGATTAGTATATTGTAATATTCAGCTAGATGCATAAATTTCATCTCAAAGTAACACGATTTTGGGATTCTATTCATCACATAATTTGCATATCTCTATGACGTAGCCACATGATCTTATTAAGTGTTACGTCACAGTGTTGCGAACGATTTTCATAACATGACGTTATGAGGTGAACGATACGTGATAAACACTAGAGTGACATACACAAAACTGCAAACGTGTTTTGTTCTGAGTAAGCGGAAAGAACGAATTTGATAAGGCGTAGGAATACGTCGAGGCCGTCAGGCAGTGACGTATTCATAAGTCATATCAAACGATTTCTCCACCCCTACCCACCCCGACTCAGAACAAAACACAAATACGATTTTGTATTTATTACATACCCCCTTTTTACACTTTCTAAATATGTTTATCTTTACTGCATGAATGAAATTCAAAAGAATAGGGATTTATAAAAGTTAAATTAACTGCGTCTAAAAATATCTACGAGCGGACGTTAAAGAAGACACCTAAGTAGTTCGAATCTGGTTGTGTGATACGGAAATACGGATTGAACAGTTGTATAGGACAGACCAAGCATGTAAAATTAAATGGGTATGTAATAAACATTCAGAACACACCAAATCATTTGCATATAAATATTTGGACAATATCTATTAACATTTATACATTTTGATTTTGCTAAAGATGCACAAAAAGGATCGCACGATATTGTACTATTGACTTCATGCATGCACGATTACATTAAATAATAGCCTTCATTGATATTCTTTTCGAAATTGAAAAAAAAAAGTGTTAAAACCAATATATGAAGAATCAATGATTATGTAACAAATTTCCCTGAACGAGTTCTTTACGGATTCGAATATTACCGTCTGTACTCGCGTAAAATGTTGCTCCAAATGCAAACAACATAGACCCTGATCTGCCGTCACATAATGCGCAATCAGATCAGGGTCTATGTTGTTTGTTCTACTGATTAGTCCTTACAAACTGCATAGACCCAGATCTGCCGGCGCAATATGACACTGCAGATCTGTGCCTATGCAGTTTGCATTTGGTATCGTCTTATACGCGAGTAAATACGGTAGACACTAAATTTTAGGCGTCACAACAGCACCAAGTTTATGGGGTCATAAGTGAATTCTAGCTTTCAAAAATATAATGACTTCAAGAGTATATAACACTATATGAAACAACTGCTGAATCTATAGTAGCTTTTGCGTGTATTTAAATTATATATTAAAAAGTGTAGTCGTCCCAATAATTTATCCCCGAGTACAGTCCTGAAAAAAATATAAAGATGCATACAAGTGCCAAGATTTTGACAGGTGATGATAAATTACACAACCTTTTGTAATGGATCCTATTGCGCTATGACCGTTGTGAATTTTAAGGTCCAGAGATTCCATTGTCTTCCTTTAATGGCACATTCAATCAATTTCATTTACTGTTTTGCTTAACTGGCCCATTCATAGTAAGTACTATTTTTTTGTTCACAATTCTTCAATTTCCCTAAACAGTAATAATAAATTAATTCGGATATCACACATATACGTCTGACGAAAAAAAAAAAAAAATCATTATTAGGGGCGCCAGCGAGATTTGGGGGAAATTGAGAAATTGAAACTCATTTATGGGCAAAATACTGCACTTGTTAAGTCTTGTTTGCTAGTGAGAGGTATGTATGCTAGTGGAACCTTGTATTCTACCAAAATGAACTCTTTGATAAGCAGACAACCAGACGATAGTAGTCGATGAAACAGTTTTATATTTTGGATGGCTGTTGGGCAAACCAACTATCTGAAGTGTAAAGCTGTTCAAACATACAGATTTTTGGTTGTATTGTTTCAAAAAGTAAGCTTTAGCAAAGGTAAAACCATCAAAAAATTGTATGCAACATAGGTTATATATATATATATATGTATATATATATATATATATATATATATATATATATATATATATATATATATATATATATATATATATAACCTATGTTGCATAAAATCCGTTTCTTTCAAAAACATTTTGTGCCTGAAGAAGCATATAGTAAATGCGAAACTAGTCGCACAAATTTATCGGCGTTTGTGTTGTTTCTTTATTTCAAATCTATATATATATATATATATATATATATATATATATATACACAGGGCTGTCGCAAGTTTGCGCTGGGCATCCACCATCACTCGGAAAACAAAATACCGCATACTCTGCGAAATCGACCCCCACCCCCACCCCCCGCGGCGGTCGCCTATATCATCAGCTCCTCACGACGGCCCTGTATGTATAACGCTTAACAACTATCAGTGCAAAGCTAACTTGCCTAAGCGCTTTGATTCTCATCGAATCTTTGTCGAAAGCAATTACAAAACAAACAGTAAGCACACACACAAAAGAAAGAATTGAAATTACAAAACTTTACATGATTGTATTGTTTGAAAATTGTAGATATCAAACGTTACTGGTTTGATCTCCGATGATACAATGATAACTTAACTGGTATTGACTTACAAATGGAGCATCAAGAGCGCCATCTTTTTTCTTCACATAAAATGGTGTAAGCATAGATTATAGCCCGGATAATTTAGTGTATCTGTAATAACAATAATAACCAAAACCATAATCATAATAATATAATTATACCAACAAGATTTACAAAAACAGTAGTAATTATAGGTATGTGAATGAATAATGAACTAATTGAACAATTTATCTAATGGAAAAAATATGGGTTCTAAAAAGATCATGATTGCATTTGCGTGTGGCTGCACGTTTGGAGTCTTATAAGTTTAAACCGTTAGATTCAGTGTTCTTAGGCGTCGTATTCAGTTAAGATTCCTCTTATTTCCTGGTTTCAGAACTCCAATTGCGGTTGTGGGCAATTGTAGTTAGGCTAATAACACTGAAAGTATGGCCAGAGGAAGAGAAGTGTTCTGCTACTGGACTTCTGTCCAGCTTCTGTGTCATCAAATCAGATATGTGAAAATTGATCCTTTTGTATAGGTGTTTGGTTTCTCCGACATACTGAACACTAAAACCAAATGGCTTAAACCAAGAAGACTCGAAACGGGCTCTCATACGCAACCAGAATCAGTATCTGTTTAGGGCAGTATTTTCAAATAGATAATTCCTTGAACTAATTCATTATTCATTCACTTATCTATAATTACCACTGATTTTGTAGTTCTTGTTGGTATTATTATAATTATTGTGGTTATTATTGTTATTACAGAATCAATGAATTATTATGGATATAATCTACAGATACACCATTTTATATTAAGAAAATAGATGGCGCACTTGCTCCTCCTTTTATAAGTCAATACCAATTGAGTTACCATTTTGTCATCGGAGTTCAAACCAATTAGGAGCGATAACTACAATTTTCAAACAATATTTCTATTAGCCCTACGACCATGTAAAGTTTTGTAAACTCAATGCTTTCTATTGTGTTTATTGTTTGTTTTTGTTTTGAATTTACCAGCGACAAAGACTTAATGAGAGTTTAGGTTAGTTAAAAGCTCGTTTTACACTGTTTGTTGTCAGTTTCTTACTTTTATCTTAATGAATCCCTTGCTGGAACAAGTGCACTTGAAAAAAGTACTGTAATTAGTTTTCAGCAGTATATATATATATATATATATATATATATATATATATATATATATATATATATATATATATATATATATATATATGGATAGTATCAAAATAGTGTAAAACGACTGTTGCAAGAAGCTTCTGACGCTTGCTGAAAATGAATTATAAACAAGTATTCAACACGTAATTATTCTGGGCCTCAATCCTACCTCTGTATCTAGACTGGAACCATCCCATCCCGTATGTGGTGACGTCATCCGTGACAGGATTCCGCGGTTTCTGCAAGGACATGATTAGCTGATACAGCTCTCCTACAGATACCTGACCAATCATAGTGTCTCTTAGGAGTCGGCTGCTAACCAGTCCTTCTCCTGCAGAGTTGAATCCCTTTGACAACAGGAAGCGTATCCATTTAGACATGTCTGTGGCTGACGAACAGATGGTGCCAGCTGGACCTATAAGATGGATGCTGTAACGAGAGCACAATCGAAATTATACAGTTCTCCGGGGAGAGGGACATATTCTTACCCTCTGGTACGAAGAACTGACAAAGCATAGAAAGTATCTGCTAAGTTATAAAATGAAAAAAAATTTGAATCACTGCGTTTGCTTTCATTGTCGTCAAGAGAAGTAGAAGGAATTATTTATCACGACATCCATTTCTTCTGACAAAAACTGGCCATATTGTTCTATTTTATCACGTGTCTTTGCGTGATGTAGACGTATGCACGTATTTATTGGTACTTACGCTAAAAGTTTGATACGCAAAAATTAAAGGATAACAAATGAATAAACAAACGACACAATTCGAAGGAAAATAAATTTGGTCTCCATTTTATGCTTTAGCATGTAAATTGGAGTGATGTATAGATGGGTAAATATTTGCAAGTACGTTGAATAAAATTTCAATGTACAGAATTAAATTTTGTATATCTACTGATCAGATAAGTAAACGATTTATATCCTAAAAAATCCGAGAAAGCAGAATGTACATAATTACTCGAAATAGAAATAGGTTTGTTTAAATTTGGACGGTGAAATACTCTGTTTACAATTGCTACGAAGTATGTTTTTTTTCTATTAAAAAATGAAACATGCTATTTGTATATGAATGAATAGCCTCAAACTTAATTTTGATTTAACAAAATTATCCCAGCCTTGAACAGTAATTGCCTTAAAGTGCAATTTAAATTTTATAGAAATTTTTCTTTAAACAAAAGCGCGTACTTGAAAAGGGATTCATCCAAGATTCCGAATTCTGCAGTTTTTAAGTCGTAGAAATAGGGACGCGCATGGTTGTCCACCTGGTGTAAATCGGATATGAACAGGGTATCCAACATTCCCAAAGGCTTTAGGATACGAGCTGTCACGAGGTTCTCCCACGTGTCATTGCCAAGGATTTCAGTAACGTGACCAGCAAGCATGTACATAAAGTTGTTGTACTGGAACTTGTTGCGGAATCCGTCCGTTGCCGGCAGGTACTTGATTCGTCTGTAATGAGACGTTGTCATTGAAATATCATTCTAAGGAACATGATGTGTCTTCTTGTTTAATGACTTTTTAATTAATCAAATTAGGTAACTTCCGATGCACGCTTTGTATAACTGATACATCAACTAACAAGAAATCAGATAGACAAGTATAGTACTCCTACTCCATTGATTTTGGCACAAGTAGACATTTACATAGGCACTTGATTCAATCAGTGGTACCCCCTCCCCCTCCTCCCAATTAATTGTTAATTGGGAGTAGGGGGAGAGGGTACCACTAATTGAATCAAGTGCCTGTGGACATTAGCGAGGGATCGAGTATACCTGAAGACTGGTTATAGTCATATACTATATAATACACCTGTATTACAATTAGTTGTTGTTTCTTAATTTTCGTTATTATTATTTGCTTCTTTTTATTGTACTAATGCATTACTAATGTGTACTTGCGGTGGAGATTGCATTAATTCCTCCAGACTAAGGGACCAAACCGTTTAATCTTGGGGTGGGTGGAGGTGTGTGAAAGGGGAAGGAGGGTCTGAGATTTTCTTTCCAACCAGGTTTTTTTTTCATTTATCTCAGGATAATTTGTAATAAAAAAAAGAAGGAAAGAAAGAAAGAAAACCTTTTATTATGGAAAGAGTCAAATGTAGACAATTACCGAATTGGTAGCACTGTAACATATTGTATCCCATTGCTATTGTTGTTTTTCATTCTTATTGTGTTTTTTTTATCGCAAGTATATCCTGGCGTAGAAAAGGTACAACAAATATCACATAGACAAAGTTTAGAGAAAATGACCGAAAATATATCTCGCTCATGTACCCTGTGTGATAACATTGTACGTCGTCTATAACTGATACAGCTAACAAGAAATCAGACACACATGCACAATACTCCCTGGACTGTTCTTGAAATCTAGAATTTGCGATTGTTTTCCGGTTACAATATGCCCACTCTATTCCAGTGTAAATAAATAAATTAATACCTGATTAGCTTTGTTCTGGTGATATTGAAGGGTACTCCAGCTTGTATCACAAGATCCGCGGCCATTAGCCCAACCCGATGACTGAGTATGTCTTTTAGTGTTGTCTTCTGACTGCGGTACTCGTCAACAAACTCGAAGTCAGAGCCCAAAATTTCCTGCAAGGGAGTATCCCACGTGATCCTATAAAAGTAAGAACGTTTTCAAGATAGAATCCACTGAGTCTTCAAAAAATGAAAAGTATACCGAAGACACCACAAAAGTATAGCAGGTTACCTTGATATCCATTCGTCAAAAGAGGTAATATTGCCAGAAATAAAGGTGCAATTTGTTTTCTTCGAAATGGAGAAAGGGAGCCGAAAAGACTCTTTAAAAATATATGTTTTACAAAAAATAAGTTACTTTGAGTTCTTCTTTATTACTTAGGGACCGACCATTTAATTTTTTAGGGGGGGGGGGCAAGTGGCGGCGAGAGGGATCGAGGCGCCCGTGGGCAATGATCTTTAGTGGCGCCCCTACCGAGGCGCCTGGGGACAATGTTCTTTAGCGGTGCCCCTACTTTGCCACAAACTCCCGACGGCCCCCTCGCCCGGCTCCGGGGGGGGGGGGAAGAAGTTGCCCCTCCCCTCCCCCTCGCGCCGCCGGGGGGGGGGGGGGGGGGGGGGGGATTTTGTTTTGAACTAGAATATTTTTTTTCTTCTTTCTTTTACCTGAAGATATTTTTTTTTGGAGAAAATAATGAATGTAATGTTCTTTTTTTTTTTTTTTTTTTTTTTACAAATCAGATCAGGAATCTCAATCTATTTAGAGGCCGAATTTATAAAAAAAATCCCATGCCACCCAATCCAGAAAATTAAATGGCCGGTTCCTTATTCAGTCATAATGTAAAAAGGGACATCTTGCGGGCGCTGTTTCAGCGTTATATATTAAGAATTAATTTGAATAGGCGAGATTGAAATTTATATACAATCATTATTCATGTAAGGGAGGTAATATTGGAGAAACCGATATTGGCTGTATCAGTACTTGCTCGAGTAATTTCCCTTAAAAAGTCTCTCTCTCTCTCTCTCTCTCTCTCTCTCTCTCTCTCTCTCTCTCTCTCTCTCTCTCTCTCTCTCCAAGCATTTGCAATATCACAGGAATAGCTAGGCATACTTATGTGCTCATGTGAGTGCATATTGTTGCCAAGTCCGAATATCGTCTGACCTTTTCCTGCGGCATACTGTTGTCGCTTTAAATATGCGCAAGCAAAATTAAGCGACATATATTGAAACCTACCTGCCTGATATCGACAAGTTGAATATTTCTCTTCTCATTCAAAACAATTAAAACTTATTTCGTCTCTTTAATAAGCCGACGCACGATTAAAATTTACGGTGTTAACAAACTGGACACCGTACTTTTTCGATTTCTTACATTGCATGGTCACGTGATCTAAATTTTTTCTGGACTTAAGAGGTCAAAGGAGCATGTGATACAAACAATCTATATAAGGAAAAGGCCGACTGCGATCGAATATTGATGATGCGAGTGTTGGCTCTCATGTGACCAAGCAATTCTGCATGGAAGAGAAGATTGTTCATAAATACTGGATAATTGGATCATGTGTCGGCGTATCAAAGTTACAAATTATATGTTAATTGCCATGTCTTATTCTACTTAGCCATATCAGGCAAATAGGGTTCGATGTAATGCAGTTTAATTTTGCTAGCCCCTATTTAAAGCGACTACCCTATGCCGCTACCGCGTGATTGCGGCAAATTCCATGTTTTCGATTGGGAATGTGTTCTGACCTTTCCACCCCAATATAACTGTTCAAACGCTTAAAACGCGGTGGGAAAAGCCAGAGGAAACTCGGAATAATTGTCGCCAAAATTTACATGGAAAACGTGCTCTTTTATGCCTTCCGCATGCATGTTTAATATGCCTTGCATACACATCTTTAGTACCCTTGCTATGCTACTAAATATGACTTGCCCCCAACTTGCTCGTGCGAGAAACCAAAGATTAGAGGTATGTGAAACGTCTTGATTACTTAGACTTCTATTTTAATCAGTCACATAGCAATCTTTGCGTAATTGCATGATTATCGTGTGGCTCGAATGTAAAAACCAAAAGCAATAAAGTGAACGCGCAGACTATAATGACATTGTCTCATAAATAGTTTCCTATGATTTCCTATGAGGTAAATTTTTAATGTTAGAGGTATGGGTAAGTTATTCCATAGTATCTCAAACATTATTTGCATAGCAAAGGTGTCATGAATGTATGTCCGCCTAAGTTTATGGTCACGCGTGTTATAGGTATCTGTCTAACTAAGACTAACTCTGAATGGACACTTGCTTGCCAATTCTCAAAGTAAGTACTTTTTGCTGCAAAATTCGTGGTCGGCGTTTCTACTGATTTTTAACAAATACTTATTTGGGTCTAGCTTGATCAGCTTCTACAACTGTCATTTCCACGATTTCGTGTAATAGGGTCGAAAATGTAAAATGTAGAGTTTTACTGATTTTCAATCACTGTTGGAGAGTGGATGGGTGTGAAAATAAATATGTGAAATAACCTGAGGAAATGTTTGTTATGCAAATATTTTATTTACAGTTTTTCCATCCTCTACTAAGCATAACAATATATACATGCTGATAATTGCATTGTAATGTATTGCAGTAGGTAGATTTTATAATTCACATTGCCTAGCAATGTTTAGTGCTACCTCAGAGATGAAACAACAGGAAAACAATAACTCAAACTCCCCACCAATCAATTACCAAGAGTTGTCTCCCTTGAACACCACGCTAGGTTGCATGTGCTCGCATTAGGGCAGCTTGGCGACGTAATTGTATTATTTTTGTAATGCCGACCATAGTGCTACATTGCGAAAACTTCGACTACTGGAGAAGTATGGACTAGTTCAAGAGCTGAATACATAAAATGTTTCATAACATTACGAGAATAGCGAGGAGTATTTGTGAACAAGACTATAAAATATCCAACAGCTTACAAAAATTATTTTAAATTACAAAAATTCGTTTAAATATTATTTTTAAAATAGGGAACGATGTAAATACATATGGTATTATTTTCACCCCTGAACAGCTTACAAATTTCCCTCTTTGCCATCAGACCATGCCAGTACTAGAATCGCACAAAACATATAAATGTCATATATTTCAATTTGGTAACAGAGAAAACTATTTCAGAACTGACGAGTAGATATCGGTCCAGAGACGCACAATATTGTCATACCCACAAACTTTAATGAAAATAACAATAATATACTACACTTAGAGGTAAATATATTTGGTAATATTGCTGAAATAATGATATCCTCTGGTAAAATTTGCCGGATATACTTTTCTTGAAATTCATTAGCAAATTTAATTCGTACCAAGAACAATGAGATATAAACATAACCAAGGAAAAAAGGCATTGTGTTTTTGAGTAAAGAGTATTTATTGCGATTTTGTGATAACACTGACCGAATAACATTTAAATAGTTGCAACGGATCAAGTTCCGCTAATAATCAAAGGTGTAAAACTGTTATCTTTAACAGTTCGTAAACACTAACCCAGTCTTCTAAAAAATAAATCCTTGCCAGTGCACCGACTTGAAGTAATGTGTACTTGGCCTTTATCATTTTGTTTCATACTCAAATATATTTAAGTCATATGGGCAACACTATTTCAATATGTTTCGTAAAAGTGACATTTAGCGTGCGAAATAAGGATCTGATGACTTTCAGTTTATGATTCTGTATGATTCTAATTTAATTTGACTAAAATAACATACATGGAACATTTGAAAATATATTTATCTACAATATGAAGTTAAGTAGAATACAGTTAAACTTTAAATTAGGCGATGTAAGATAAGTACAATAGGATACGTAATAAATAAATAAATAAAGCTGCTTTACTTTCTGTAAGGATCTCCTTGCAGATCCGTGAGCTGTATGGCCAGAAGCGTTGAGGTGAAAGCTTTAGTCAGGGACCCAATACAAAACAGTGTGTTGTTATTCACCGTCCTCTGGAGTCCAGCCATGCCGTAACCCTTCGTCCATACCGTGTTACCCTTGACAACGGAAAGCGTCATTCCTGGTGAAGATACGGATACAATTGAAAATGTAGTCAACCTTGCTATAGCAACCAACTGTATATAACAACCTTTTGTGTTTTCATATACCAAAATTTCGAACTTCAATCATACGACGTCTTTGAGGACTTTTATTTTCACGCTGCTGACTGTCTGGTATTATAGTCTTTACTATTTATTTCTAATTATGTAACATTTTATGTAACATTCAAGAATGATTTGTTTTCGTGGAAGACTGGTTGATGACGAATAGAGCAAAAATAAAAATCCCACGAACAGAATTTGCTATACAGCAGGTGAAACCAGGAAAACGGTACGAAGACGAAACGGTACGCGTCTGGTAAGGTACTGTGCGCAAAAGGTCAGAAACGGTACGAAGATGAAACGGTGCAATAGCGAAATACGTTTCATTTTTATACATTGATCAGCCGTAAAAAAAAAAAAAAAAAAAAAAAAAAAAAAAAAACATCTCCCTTAGCGTGAGTGGCAAGACTCGTACGTATAAGACAGGACAGTGACTCTATTGTTTATGTTGACACAGGGGAATATTTGACATCAAACGGGCCAATATTTGACGTCAATTATAATTCTATTTAACGAAACTTGTGTGACTTCGAGAAACACTAATGCTTGACATGTAAGACTTTTATAAGTTTAATATTTATAAACATCTTTCTCTTTGGTGTCCATCATGTATTGAGACAGATGTTTTTTGATAGTGTGTGCATGTGTTTTCAGTTTAGGAACATTTATTGTAAAAGTCTTGCGTGAAAAGAAATGTCTTGTATACAGTCCTTAAGGTAATCAACTATCGTAATGATCATCACTCTCTGTACCTTATTTTGGGCATGACTTCTAGGTGTTATTTTGGACATGACTTCTAGGTGTTATTTTGGGCATGACTTCTAGGTGTTATTTTGGGCATGACTTCTAGGTTTTATTTTGGGCATGACTTCTAGGTGTTATTTTGGGCATGACTTCTATGTGTTATTTTGGGCATGACTTCTAGGTGTTATTTTGGGCATGACTTCTAGGTGTTATTTTGGGCATTACTTCTAGGTTTTATTTTGGGCATGACTTCTAGGTGTTATTTTGGGCATGACTTCTAGGTTTTATTTTGGGCATGACTTCTAGGTTTTATTTTGGGCATGACTTCTAGGTTTTATTTTGGGCATGACTTCTAGGTTTAATTTTGGGCATGACTTCTAGGTTTCACTTTACATTTTTTTTGGTGAATTTTCATCCAACAATGATAGATTGCAGAAAAATGAGAATAATACTACAGTAAAGAAACAATAAAAACTAAACAATGATTTTTTTGTAGAAAGCATACTTTTAAGATTTTTTTTTATTAAAGTATTCGGATTAATTTCAAGTACAATGTATAGCTTTAGCTAGAGATATTTGTAAAGTTCTGAATATTTTGTTATAACCTTTTTGTATCTTTGAACCTGTCAAGAAATTTAATGCCGCTCGAGAGACAAAATAACGTTATATAAAACGATCTGCATTTGCATGTGCAGCGCGCCGGGCACTTGCACATATATGCGTGTGACGTGATATAGGTAAATGACAGTGGTATCAAAATGTCGGAAAAGGAGAACAATTCTGCTACTCTGTAAAGAACATACTTTGAAATCCGGGTGTTCTTGGGGTACACTCTGACTGATATCAAGGCTGACTTGAATAAAGTTTACGGATGTAAGTCTCTATCATATCGTGAGATTTTGAGGTGATTTTATCGTTGTAAAGATGATTGCAAATCCATGGAAAATAACCACGTTCTGGAAGACCGTTTTCTGCGATTGGTGAGCGGTCAGTATCTTATGTGAAAGAAGCAATTGTTAAAGATATTCGATACACAGGGGAAGACATTTCTATTATCACTGGCATTATTTCGTCAGCTATTTTAAATATACCGAAGAACAATCTGAGGCTCAGAAAGGTTTGTGCAAGACGGGTCCCGCATTTGTTTACGGCTGATCAAAAACAGACTAGGGTTGAAATAGCAAAACAGCTAGTCACGAAATATGAAAAAGCGACCACAGACGTTTGAATGAGACAAGTGATGAAAGATGGATTTTTTTTTAACACGACTGAAAATAAGATAATAAAGCTTAGATCGGAGAAAACGAGCAGAGACCACAAATCACTCGACGTAGTCGTACTGTCAAGAGAGTTTGGACGCATTATTTTTCGATGCAAAAAGGCCCAGTCCTCCAGGTACCTGTGCCAGACTCTGCTAGTGTCGAAGGACATTTGTATGCCGCCAAAGTGTTGCCAGAATTTGTGGAACGCTACTGAATCACACGTCCGCGCATCGGTACCGGAGGTATCCATCGACCCCATGACAACGCACCGGCACATAAATCCGCCGTCGTGACAAACTTCCTGAAGGAGCACAGCATCCAGACTTTGCCACATCCTCGATGCAGACCTTATTTAGCTCCAATTTATTTTTGGCTGAATCTCGTTATCAGATATTCGCTGAGGAGTAGACGGTTTGAAAGCTGCCATGTTTTTGGAAGTGCAGTTTTCCTGTGTTTGAACAAAATACCAAAAACACAAAAGCGAATACAAAGTGGCATTTATACTTGGATAATCAGACTGAGAAAGTGTGTAGATGTGCATGTGGATTACTTTGAAGGGATGCACTGACATAGTGTTTACTAATAAAGAATTTGTTTAACAGCGCACCGCTCGTTTACAATGTTCAGTTCCGACAGTGAAGGGTAATTGTGAAAATGTTCCAATGACAGGGTGGTTCTAAAAAATAATATGGGTCTTATGCATGATTTACGTTCACTTTTGTTATAAAAAATTGGTGTGATTTTCATCACTCATGCAGATATTGAGATATTTAGCATAGTAGCATACATACTTAAACACGTACCAATAGTTGGATAGGAAGCAGAGCTAGCCACACATAGCAGTAGACAGGTGGGTTCAAGGAAAGTAGAATATCTCAAAAACAGCCTGGATGTCAACTATTTTGAATTGAATCAAGCTGTCTAGTACACAATGCTTTTCAAAATTATCACATAGGGAAAGGGCTTACATTTGCACTGTGAGCATTACTTTGTGTAAAAAATGACCTTCGAACGTAAAAAATGCATGTATGAATTTGGGGATGGGGTGCATAAACTTCTTTTGCTACAAGCTTCCATTGACTTGTCAGGTTAAGTGAATTATATTCTTAAGTTTTGTTTTATTATAGCTATCCAAAAATATGGACCTTTTTGACCTCACTTGTGTATTTTATTTTTAATGTATTTTTATATTAGGCAGGTTGATGCGGCATCAAATTCGTGCATAACAACTGTCCCTTGCGCCCCTAAGTCAAAGTAAATGCAAACCAAATTACACATTTAGTTTTTGTGTGAATTTGTAAACTCTAGGCTCATGCTTATTTATCTCATGCCTTCTACCTGAAACATTAGGGGTGGTGGTGGTATCAAAATACTACTGAGTGAGATCATACAGCCCTACATTCCGGTACTTGCGTAGATTAAAATTGTTTTCTTAAACTGACGAGTAGCTATCAGTGCAGAAGCACATTACGGTGCGCAGACAGGATAAACCAGTACTATTCGGTTCCGGAAGGCGGAAGTGAAACACTCGGGAACGATCATATATATATATATATATATATATATATATATATATATATATATATATATATATATATATATTTTTTTTTTTTTTTCTTCCCTCATTGGCATTACTATTGGTCCAAGGTCAATCTTATTGGCCCAAGTCTGGTTGTATTGAACCAAAGAATCTCCTAGGGTATGTACAAGCACACGAGATAATATGACTGAGCGAGGACAAGGTCAATACAAAAACATCCATTTCACAACAATTTTATTAATGACTTTTCGATTTAATTATTATATTATCCTCTTCAATTTCTTTGTGAATTATCATGCAAACAAAATTCTGTTTTGAATCCCAAAAATATCTTTATGATAATAACAGCCATTATAAGTGTCGCTTATTTGGGAAAAAAACTAATTTTGGAGCTCAGAAAAAGCAATAAAATCAACATAACGTTTACTAAGGATGAGAAAATCCGCAAAATTACCGATTCCGCCACTAATCCTCAAACTCGATGAAAATGTCGTTGTTTGTGAAAAAATCCGCAGGTGTTGTCACCTTAATATAATGGAAACTATTGACCCATTCGCGGAAGAGAATCTGCACTGCTTCTACACATTTTGAATTCACGACAGATGATAGATAGATGATTATAACTATTATGCAACGAGTACCAAATTTAATATCTAAAAAAAGTATGGCTGCTTCTAACCCCGATGTTCCATAACCATTGTTTACAGTTGGGCTTTCATCCCGTGCACGAGTCCACATCACATCTATGGATTTAACATCACAGTCATTGTGATTTTCAATCAGTAATTGGCATATGCATAAACAAGGAAAAACTCTTTAATTTACATAATTTTACTTACCTATACATACATTCTGATTCCCGTATATACATGTGGATGAGTACAGAGGGTCTGCACAAAACCAGTTACTACGCGAATGTTATTTATTTTTGACTGCAGTATATTTTTAGCTAGTTGATGGAACCATTAGCGCGTTGAGTATGCAACTAACAATACTACAGCACAGAATTATAACAATAGGCAAGCGTGCATTAACCTATTCGGTACGGCAGCTGATGCAGACCCTCTACTATAGTCGTACATTGGCATCGTTCTTCATATTTGATAGATAGATAGATAGATAGATAGATAGATAGATAGATAGATAGATAGATAGATAGATAGATAGATAGATAGATAGATAGATAGATACTGTAAAATTAGAAATATTACTTGAGGGTTTCATTTTGTTTTTGTGGGAAACGAATATCGATGAAAATTTCAATTTTCCAGTACTTACCAGTGGACAGATTTACAGATTTACCAACTGCTTAATTGCTTTTCTCCATTGATTTACTGACTGACGGACAGTTTTATATATATATATATATATATATATATATATATATATATATATATATATATATATATATACTGATTTCTTGATTGATTGGTCTATCGATCGAAGAATGAATTGCTAACTGTGCTACTAACCTAACGAAGAAAGAGCAGAGTATGGCAGAATTCATGTCTTCTGACAGTTTCCTTGAAAGTACTCAAATATATACATATCCGTCCGAGTTATGTGTATGTTTCATTGGATAAGACTTTACAAAGGAATTGCAAGATAATCTTTACGTGATGAATATTTGCAAAACGAGCAGAATCTTTCATTTATTTAGGGATAGTAGCAAACGTACGAAAAATATGTAGTTTTGCTTAGCTGCATCATCTTTCTTCAGAAAAAATATTTGCTTGTCTTGAAAATTATCATCTTTGTTGAATTTTTATAATTTTCCTGTATTTGAAGTGGATATAAACTTATTTGGTATACAGATCTAACCTTGACTGTGAAACTTGAAGATATCGGTTGATGTATTCCACCATTAACTAATGTTACATAAAGTTCAACATGCCTTAACATGTTACCTCGATAAAGTAAAGACCTGTCTTAAACAGTCGCTTTCTTACATCCCCTTACACACAATTTGTGTCAAAAATAAACATTGTAAGATGCCTTTTTTTCTCACTTCGAAGTGGTGTTTGCTTCAGACATGTTTGACTGTTTGTACTAAAATCTAGAAAGCTGCTGAATGTTTACCTTACCTGGTACGTGCTTGCATTCCATGATAGTGTTAACAAGTCTATCGATATTTTCGGCCTCCCATTCTGTGAAAATGTCAGCTACCTCTGCCGCTGCTGTTATCGTTTCCGCCAAATGAACGATCATTCCCGCCAAGAATACATTAAACAACAAATAACAATCCGTTCTGAACATAGTGCATAAACTAACAAGTTCTAATTTTAACTATCAAATGTGAATATTTCTTCTTGACAAAAATGTAGCATTCAATTGAACTTTACTGTAAAATCCTGCTTGATTTTTGCAGGCGATACATGAAACCCTTCAGCTCGCGTTCTTATGTTGTCTGCATTCATTGGTTAGCAGTTGTCTAAATCGCTTCCGTTGAATCTAAGTTGAACTTCGGCTTCATTGAATGGAGCCTCAGTCGTTTAGTACCGTTGAGCCGAGTTTTACTCGATGTCTCTGGAAGGTTTCGAAGTTGTGGCCTTCTGATCATTGCCTGTACATAGCATATCTAGCCGAAAAATTCAGAATAACCATGGAAGCAACTGGTTAAGTAGCTGCCGATTCTTGTCTAACATCATTTGTACTAGCACCTGCGACTACATCTGTGATACCTTATATAGCTGTGAATGAGTATGGATATCACTCAATTCCTGTACATCTCTGAAGTGGAGAAAGTGCATACGTGCCAATGTAAACATAAATCAAGAAGAAATATCGGGTTTCTAAGAAAATTTTTCACAAATAGAAAACCACCATGCAGTCACTTGTCTAGGTAATCGAAAGCGTTTATCGTCTGCTGATGGCAAAAATAAGTGTTGAAGTAGAGAGTTGCTTACGTCAATAATTCTAATCTAGTGAATCTTTACATTACTTCAACTGCCGGAAAATACTGTTGAATGCACCCTATCCGGAAATTGTATGATGGAGATGAGAAAAAAGGGTTGAATTTAACATTACGTGACAAGGCGATGTTGTGTAATCTTTTACAGCAGGAGTGTTTCCGATTTGTATAACTTTGTGTCAAATTACTCTTATGGCGAGATAATCGAATGTTAAGAACAGAAAGTACAGAATTTAATTGTGTCTGTTTCCTTAAGAAGTAAATTTCAATCCATCTTTTATTTTAATTCGGGCAATAACGTAACTCTTTTATTCTTGTTACCTCTTTGAACGATACAAGTTTATTACATATATACATATCTGAAAGAAAATTGTGATTTTGATTTCCAAATGATGGCAAGCAAGGTGAAACCTACCTATAAAGTACAACCAAGGGACAGGACATGTCCTTTATAGACAAGTGCCCTTTATATGATAGTCGACATGAGGCTCCCATAATGCATATATTTACTGCAATACAAGTTTTTATTCCTTTAAATGATATATTAAATGTCAGATCCGGATTCATTGAATATAGACGTTTTTATTAGCTTGTTAATTTAAGGTCCGAAAACGTGTCTTAAACCGGCATTTAAAAAGTTTGCGGTTATCTTTTTATGACTACATACATGAAGGAAAAATGTGATTTTGGGGACTAAAATCGGTGTTCTTTGTCCACGTTGTCCCTTATTTAAATGACAATTATGCAGGCACCTCATTGTGGATTCTGAAAGTGCCCGTTTTAAAAGGTATCCTTCACATGGATGTCTTTTTTGATAGATTTTACTATTTTTATATTCATACAAGGAAAATATAGTAGGTACATTGCTCAGATGTCGCCATCTTTAAAACATTCTTACTCCAGAGTTATATATATATATATATATATATATATATATATATATATATATATATATATATATATATATATATACACACACACACATACACGAGTTGTAACCATTTTGAGTTTCAAGTCAATACTTTAGCATGAAAGGATGTATTAATTGATTTATTAGAGTCCTACATATTTTGATAGTATATGACTGACTAGGTGCAAAAATGATATTATCTGTTGAAAAAGCCTGTCGTTTTGTCATGAAATTATGGGTAATAAAATACCTTTGTATAATATATGAAAGAACATGTACATGGATTTCGTTGCCGCGTACAGCGTTACCTGGGGGTGTATAGTTTCAGCCATAACTATTTCAAAATACTGAGTTCGGTTCATCCATTGTTACACGTACAAAGTGCCGGCGGTGAGAAAACCAATTGGCCGTGGATTTGACCACAACCAGGGTTCTTGTAGCCCAAATTCTCCGTATCGTCACAATACAGATGAGTTTTGTTAAGAAGCTGTCCACTTAACGGAACCAATCTTCAGCTGTAGAAGTATGTAAAATTGAAAATGTATTCTTTCTTGCTATCCGTTCTATGTGATAGAATTGTTTTATATATTGGATGTTTCGGAATTTATTCAAAATTTTATAGAGGGTCAGACTCATGTCTCATAATGACATGTTTTTTTTGATAGAATATAGTCTGGTTCAAGTTAGCCACTTTTATAGCTGAACAGACAAGTTGAATTTAATTATATGTTGCAAGCATTCAATGATGAGAATTGTTCGAGTTCTTTGAATCCAGTGTGACTGTTCTTGCCGGAGACAGATTCATGCACGAACGTGGTTATTATAATAATAATCTCGTACAGTCTTTCTCTATGAAATAATTTAATGCGTAACGAAGTCGATTCATGTGCCCGCATGCGGAATATATATCATTATATTCGTACTTAACAGTGTCTCATGCATTGCGCGGCTCAGTAATTGTATTTTTAGCTGTTCACGGGGAGTCGTCGAACTTTGGGGTTTTGTGTAACCCGGATACTGCGGTCGATAGTGACGTTGTTCCGAAGAATATAATTGGTTTCCTCACCGTGAGGGGCCAAAGGTTCTGGACCAGCAGTTTTGCGGGATAACGAAGCTCTCGAGGGATCCTTCGGCAGGCTGGGAGGAGCGGACCACACTAGGCCGTTCCTTCGCCATTGGATGGGAGCTGTGTACTCGGAAATGTCTCGTGATTGTCGATTGGACGCCACGAGATAAATGTCATCATACAGATTTTTGAATCAATCTAATTCAATGTCGCTATAGGTGTGAAATCAAATTCAATGTCACTGTATGTGTAAAAATCAAATTCAATGTCATTATACGTGTGAAAAATCAATCCTACACCCATCATACTTGTTGACGAACCATATTTGTTTATAAATTTCATACATTGATCATATTGTGTCTAGAGATCCACGTGTCAACCATACTTGTTTATAAATTGCACGTATTAATCATAATCATATTTGACGATAGTTCCATACGTTGAACATATCCGTTGATATACGGGATAATTTGTGTTTATTTATTGAAATTCCATGCTTTGATCGGTACCATTTCGGAACGATATCATTTTCTTGTATCCATTGTTGAACTTTGTGCTCATCATGTTGCTATATTCATTGTTGGACTTTATGCGGATATATGGAACAAACTGAGTGTCGTGTGTCCATATTAGACAATGTTCTTTATATACAAAATAAGTGTCGTGTTCTTAACAAAGCACAAATCGCATAAGTAATTTTATTGGGGATTCAGTGAAGTATCTTTAATGCGATAATTTTCCGTTATATGTGTGTGTCCTCTTTTGGTAGGTTTCACCATACGATCCACGTGGTGGTAGTATTTAGGGTAGGTTTCATGATACTAACTACGTGGTCGCAATTTTTAAGGTAGGGTTGCTCCATACTATCCACGTGGTCGCAGTTTTTACCGTAGGGTTATACCATACCATCCATGTGGTCGCTGTATTTACAGTAGGGTTACACCATACTATCCACGTGGTCGCAGAATTTACGGTAGGGTTATACCATACTATTCACGTGGTCGCAGTATTTACGGTAGGGTTATACCATACTATCCACGTGGTCGCAGTATTTACGGTAGCTCATAAATATAGCTCATATTAAGTGCACTGGTACACTGGTCTTATACTGTAACGAAATCCATGTGTATTGTGTAAACTATAGACAACTGTTTTATGTCAAGCAAATTGTTTGAAACGGTGGTAATTTACACCATCTTATCCTTAAATTAAACAAAGGGATGTGGCTGATTACAGCTGTTAAGTAAATCGTTGAAGTCTTCATAATATTCAAGGGTACTGACACCTGGATTGTTCACATTTTAATTTGCGTGTTATCACGTCGGTAAATATTTACAAGCTTTCTCGTGCTGAACAAGATAGTTTTTTTTTCTTGAGTTTTAAAACCTTTACTTCAACCTGAACACTCCCGTGACGTGTAATTGTTATACGAGAAGCAGAAAATTTACCAAAAGTAGAATTATAGATTTTATATTGCTTCTTGAAATAATTCCCTCAATAGCAGTTGTACCCATTCCTGGACAAGTACCTAGTTTAGTAGTCTTCTTTTTATTTATTTTTCATTCATTCATCTCTCTTTCTACCGGTTATTTCTTACCTTTCTTCTTTCTTTCTCTTTCCTTTTCTCTTGTTTTGTGTAACGTAACATTTTGCGAGGAAATGTATAATACATATTTTTTCTCATTATTTTCGTCATAAGCCGAGAGATCCATTACTCGTTTTTTTCGTTGATATAAACCTGGTATTTTGTTATGTTGTGTGTTCTTTTTTCGTTTCGTTTTTGATTGGTTCGTGTTTCATTGACTTTAAATTACCTCGATAGGTAGGGACTCTTGTACACACATATACATACATGTATGCATGTATACATATAACTGGACGGACATACATTTCTATTTTGTCGACGACTGAAAATCTTCTAGCTCTTCATAATTACAAGTAAAACATTCCTTAAAACCTTTCCCAAATAATGAAATATATATATAGGAACAAGTCAGAGACGATAGCCTAGACAATGAAGTGCACGGAACCCACTCTCTAGGCAAGCGGAATTTAACAGTCAGCTATATGCAAAATCCCACTGGATTTCTATTTTAGATATGAAAGGCCAGCTTCTTTAACTTGTTGCATCGTGTTTTGTCATGTTTGTTTTCTGTATACCTTTCCTTGACAAACGATCTCATAAAGATCTAGTATATTGGAAAGATTGTTATCTTCTAGCTATGTATCTATAAATGAACGGCACCTATCGCATAGCTTTCATCAGCGCCCTTAATCACTCGGCCATGCACTCGTCACCAAATAATGGTGGAACAAGGCCGAAGGAAAGGACTCGAGGTGCACGAGAACTTGCTATCTAGGCATGCGAAATTTAGCACAGTTATAAGCACAAATCCACCTGATTTCTATTTTAGAAATGCTAGGTATATACATGAAAGTATGTGTTTAAATTGACACATGTATACCAAACAGGAAGGAAAACGCTAATCCCTGAATTCCACATTAAATGTTTGGATACATGATAATTTGAAAGAAATTTATATAGAATAACACCAATATAATCAAACAGGTTAGAGAGTTGTAACTCATTCAATGCAGGAAATCGAACCTATGTCGCGATTAACGGCATCTAAAATATACGGTCACAAGCAACCATAAAGTCTAATTTTTGCTTTTAAATCTGTTATGTATTGTTAAAATCTTACCATGATGTTTTCATCTGTTTCGTAACAATTAGCTTGATGAAAGTATCCGACACTGCCGCAACACACTGTGATAGATTTTTGGTTTTGTACTTGTGCACGTAACGTAATGATTGCACAAAGACTTTATACTTTGATTCAGTCTAGTTATTCCTTTATCTGTTAATCCATTGCTATCTTGCAGAAAGAAGAAAATCCAGCCTCTGTCTCTCTCTTTGTGTGTGTGTGTGTGTGTGTGTGTGTGTGTGTGTGTGTGTGTGTGTGGTCACCTATAGATGTATTAGCTTCGTCAGACAGTCAGACAATTGATCTACATAGGTTTTGCCCATACATTATTGACCACAATTTTTGTTTCCCTTGAGGTATCTCCGGTCATGGTGTGGTGGAATTTTACAATTGTTGCAGATCAAATTAAACTGCTTCATATCGATGCTATTATTATTTGATTTGAATGCATAGTCATCCAATACAGGTATTTTGCTTTCAGAAGGCAGTTTTAGTATCTGAAAATAAGCATGACATTTTTATACTGATTTTACTATTTCTAGTCCAGTTTTGTCTGTTAACTGCCGGTAGAAAATCCCGCAACCAGCTGTTACCATCACCGCTGCCAAGTTGAGTTCATTCTGACAGAATCTCATGTCCCATTGTGATCTGTATCTTTTCATAGTCATCATTGTTAAGTTTTAAAGTGTTGTTATGAAAAATTTTGAATGGTTTGCATGTAAAAAAAAAATGAGTTTCATTGCAGTAAAATTTTATTTCATTAAATAATTTACATTATCAGGATTTACTGTAGCGTTAAACTGAGTGGCAGGACAATGGTAAGGTTATATGCTTGTTAGTTTTTCTTAAATATGAAGTCCATCCCTGGAGGTGAGGTCTCCTGAAAGGAGAACACATTAGCAGTAGAGTCTTTACCACTGGGGTCCTCAAATGTTTGTCTTTGGTTTACAAAAGCAGTATAGTGTCTGCGCATTGAAGAAACTTTTAGTAAAGTCCATTTATCTACGATCCAGTGTTAGCTTTTGATAACTAGTTAAATTCACGAATTTAGTATAAACTTGGCTTTCTTTATGCAAATATATTGATCATCTATTTACTGTTTTGACACAAACAAATGTAATTCTGATTTTTCTCTCATTTGTTAATTTCCTCTGTTGTAATGCCAGCTTAATTTCTTTTTTTTTTGCAAAGCCTTTACATCTCTGGTATTTTACAATTCGTTTTTTTTCTCCCATTTCCTGTGAGATTTTCTGTTACATTTGTAAATTGTGGACGTTCTGTTGATATATATTGTCAAGGAGCCGAACAGATTGATCAATACTGTTGATGAAGTTTCTTGCTTGCCTGCTTTATATGGAGTCATATCGATTGATATGCGGTGAGTGTTATTATATCCGTCAACCCATTTTTCTTTTTCATTTTTAGTGAAATACGTCCACATTCTAGTCTTACGGTCTGTATTTAAACTTTTAACTACAGATGGTTTTTTATCTGATTAAGTTGAAGATTATTCTGCATTTTCCTTTTCCAACAGATCTTTAAGGTGCTTTCTGTAAAAGTCCCTTCCTTGATGAAACTTTGTTTTAGACTTTCTCTCTTTCAATATTTCTATGAAAGCGTCGTGTACGTCATCTCCCATTTTGGTTTTTACTTTTTCAGACTAAACGTATTTTGAGAAAATAACTATTACTGCCAAGATGATTTTAATCGATTGTTCTATGTTTCCTATGCTAGCATGTCAGCAATGTCAACGTGACAAACTCTTTTGTAGAGAAATCAGTCTCGCTTGCTTGCGTAACTTGTAGGTTGACTGTTGAATTAACCATTCTTTCAGTTCATCGTACTTGAGTTTCTTTGTGTGCGTTTAATTTTGCTCACGATTGATTGATATCTGTGTAAACAATTGGATTTTCAGGGTGGCAGTATATGTCTTTAATACTGTTACTTATCTTGATCTGCAAAGTCCACATTTGAAACGAAAAAAAAAAAATAAATAAAAATATTAATAAATAAATTAAAAACATAAAAAATCAGAGAATACTTTACGCTTAGTTATCTTTTGCTGCTATCAGCAAGCCAAAAGGACACATATAACATGATTTAATTTTCGATAATGTACAAAGCTTTTTAAAGTCTTTCAAACACGTGAACGATTTAAGATTTATTTCAAATTTAGCCGTTTCCATTGTTAAATATGAATTAGCTACTTCATATGGCGAATCACCAATTGCAGTTTTAAACCTAACCTTGATCTCCATATATTCCATCTCTGTGTATGTTCAATTCTTCTAGATTGACTTTGTAAATTTTGCTAGATCTTCAAAATGTAGGCGACATTTAGCCGAGTAGAAATTTGTGTATTTATTCACATTAAATACATGATTTATTCCTTTTACGTACTGCACTGCTTTTACGCTTTTGCTGTCAGGGCAGATGCTGCTATCTGAATGTTATCATCATTAAATGAAACCTATAAATATGCTTCTTTTCTAAAATATTGCATAATATAATGTATGATGTTTGAAATCAACCAATCAACATTTGTATTCTCTTGAATCTGTTTTTGTAACTGAACTAACTATGACAACACCTGTTCCAGTCCAAGCTCTGTGAAAACTGTTGAATTACATACACTGTAGTTATTTTGTGTGCCATGCTAATTATCCAACGGTGCTAGAATTCTATAGTACTGTTTTGGTGAGTGCATGATTGCATGTATCTGGATTTCAATGGTGCAGAGCCAGGGCAACATCATAAAGGGATTGTTGGTTTGATTGTGGTAAAGTAACAAAAAATAAAAATATGTACGACGAAGTCAGTTTGTGTTCAACAACAAGAATATTTTTTTATTAAACAACAAAGTTCACGTTCAAAGGTTGTTCACAATTAAGAATACATGAACATTTACAATATTTGATTATTTCTCGTTATTGACATAAATGAAGTATGGGTTGTATAAAATTAGTCATCGTTTTGAGTAGAAACTTCAATGAAGAATATTCATACATGTGTCTTCTTTACCAAAGTTATACATTATGTAGTGATGCAAATTGACTAAGTACATGGGTGTAAGGTTGACAACCTGGGTGGACACTGAACCTAACCTGGTTGTGCAACCACCTGATTCGGTGGCCAAGTATAGTTAAAACTAAAATAAATAAGGCAAGTATCAAATAGAATATAAACCACTCTTTTTGCAGGTTGTTTAAAACCATCTCTTCAAATTCTTTCTTATACTGTATAATGTTACTATTATATATTTGGTCAGAATCCAGGTTGTGAGCTCAAACAGGTGACAATTTTGCCACCTTATAGGTGGACTGTCATTATAATGCTTGTAAAATTATGGGGTTTGTAAAATTACCATTGTGGGGACTTCCATTAGGTTGCCTCTCTCAGCCATGCTCTTTCTTTCTATCTCTCAACCATAGTTGTTTAAACACCACCAGACAGACAAACAAAATGGCGTTCTAACTGTTTTGATAGATTGCAAACATATTCCTTGTAATTTGCGTTGTGGCGATTTATAATCCTAACCAACCAATCAGGATCGAGAATTTCGTCATTCGGCTAAGTTCGTTTGTTGCCGTTAAGCTGAGTACAGACTAGAAGCAAACCTCTAAAGTGATCGAACGAATCGGACACGCTCGCGTGGTTGCTGGTATAATAGTACCAATCGCGCAAGCCCAGATTGACGGAGCTGAATGTGTAGGGAGCACTGTATTCAGAACTGAACAACAAAAAACTAGCTGTGATTGGTGCATTATGTAAGAACTGTAATTTCTGTCAGGCTTAAAAAAAGTAGTCACTTGGCAATATGTGAGATTATGTTAAGTTATATCTAGATCATGTTTTGTATTTTTTATGATTTTTTAAAAATGTGATACACATCAGTGAAAATGTAACTGTTGTGACTAGATAACTCTTACCCCTGTCTAGTTGCAGTAGAGTTATCTCTTTTTAATGCAATGGAGTGCCTGGTTCTGTCCTTGTCAAATTTAGAATCTAACATTGCTCTATATGACAGTGTGACACGCATTCTAAGGTAGGATAGAATGTTAAGGTAGGAGAGAATGTGCATTTATTTCACCAAAAGTTAACATTAAGGTCTATGGAAAATAGATGGACCAAATGATGCCCATAAAAGACCGACTGGAGACTTAAATCTGACAAAGCTTGGAAGGGACAGTCAGCCAAAGACGTAGGGAGTATGAGTGTATGTAATTTATGGGTTGTTATGAAGAATTACTCGAGAGTTCTGGACATGAAGTTGGCCATGGAGAGCGTGTTCTAAAAATAGTAACCGAACACGAGGTTTCAAATTGCTACGGCTAAACTAATAATTTCTCCACCATTATAATGAAATATTTAAGCTCTGGTTTATATGAACATAGTGTTACGACTCTACGTCTTAAAATATGCAACAGAAAGAAAGTGAAACCAACAATGTAAGTAAAATCAACAAGCAATTTATTTCCAGACAATTAAAGTGAAAATTCAAAAGACACTTACAATTTGTGAATTAAATTCCAAATAATCCTAAATGTCCTAATCACAAGTCAGAATGAATTCCAATACCCTTGAATGTCCTGATGTACAACAAAGATGTAATGTAGAATGTATTTGAATGAGTTCATATAAATCCCCAAATCATGTATTAATCCAAAAGCCAATGAGCACTTTTATATTTCCAATGAATATTGTAAATAAATAATTCATCTCAAATTATATCTGGTTTCAACAACACAACTAAAATAGATTCTTTACAGACTGATCTTTTTGAACCGAAATGTTAGAATGGGAATGAATTTGTTTACCAAAATCTGTATATAAATACACATGCCTACATGACCTGTGCTACATCACAATATGAGTAATTCTATGGAAAAATACTGGCCTACCTGACATATGTCACAAAAGTCTAATTGCGAAATGCCTATGAAAATACTATGTAAACAACTGGACAAAAGTTTTGTATGTATTTTCAAATAACCATACAACTTACGATTATGGACAAAAATTAAGTATATAAACATCATACATAACAATAGTGAATAATAATTATTAATATCTCAAATAATATAATTTAATGCATTTCCGATTTTTTTCTTCTTCTTTTAAGAAGAAATGAAATTACATTAATCAATTCATAGCGGTTCATGGCTAATATGAAATTTGACTGTCTGAGTGTGATCATTTATTGTGCGCGGAAGAAGATCGTACTAGTATGTTTCCTAAATGTGTCAGCAACTTGTTAAAAATTGTTGTGAAATAATACCCACGAGTCATTCAATAGTGTCAGGAATTATTTTAAAATATTTTGTGACATAATACCCTTGAGTCATTCAATAGTTCTATAAGTATGCTAGAGTAGTTAGCATATGCAGAGGGATGGAATTTGAATTTATCAGTGAATTATTTTTTATTATGCGTGGGGGAGGGTCTTACCAATATAACATGTATAAGTGTTCTAAGACTCTGAATATGGTTACTACTTTATGCTGTATTTATCTTATATCATACGGCCAAAATACGCAGTACAATTACCAAAATGGGAACATGAACCTTAAAACACACAATGTACCTTAAGTCAGTGAAACATGAAATATAGATCTCAGTAGCTTTTATTCTACAATATTGGTGAAGTTATAAATTAACTATTTGACCAAATGACTGATTGCTTGATGGATTTAATAAAATTCTTATTTCCTTGTTTGCTATTGATATATCCAACATCATTCGGACTGTAGACAAACTTTGATATAAAATGTAAAACGAGTGGAAAAAAATGAAATCGATTCCACGAACACCTAATAAACACTAAAGGTTCAAGGTACAAGTAAATATATAGTGTAAAAGTCATACAGGTGATTTATGCGTTAAATACCGACTATTTCAGTAACTGGTGTCGTTTTTTATAATTTGATTAATCATACCTTTGAAATGGCGATTATTCACCTGATTTAGATCCACATACATCTATATTACTTTGGAAGGTCATTATTTACACGCTCCGACACATTGATCTGTATTTATACCATTGTACTCACTTAAAAGTTGAGTCCAGCTGAAAACAACATAGATCCTGATCTGCCATCGCATAATACGCCCGAAGATTATGGGCATTCGATGTAAGTTATACTGATTACTCCTTTCAAACTGCATAGACCCAGATCTGCCGAAGCAGATCTGCAGTTGGATTGAACTTATAAGCGAGTACATACGGTAACTGTATGCCTCTTTTATAGAGCGGATCATAAATATCACTTAACAAGTTTTGAAAATTAATCGGAATCATTTTTTTTGATGATAGCAAAAGGATATATATTCCACGTATAATTTCTCAGGCTCGGTATAGTTTGGTATTAAACAGCTAACGTGCTAGGCATGCTGCGTAGGATATTTGGCGACTAACTTTATATCCATGAAGTGATCTAAGGACGAAATATTTTGGTTAAAATTTAATTCCGACAATCGTAAAATCTAAAATGCTTGTTTCTCCAAAGCATACATTTTTGTCTTCACTGTAATGGTAATGTCTGCAAAATTCACTTTAATGTAACCGATGCCATTCATGAACAAACATACCCATTTATTATGTCACGATATACAGAAGCACAAACGTAATGATGACTGTCAGGTATTTGTCAAAGGAACCTGATACATTTTTATTTATTTTATTTTATATTTTTTGCTTTCTTTTGTTCCTTGTTGCCTTCTCTAATCATGACAGAACTGTTTAGGTTGAACTATCATTTTGAAAAGTTTGTCTATTGTTTGAACTCGTTCTGTTCATAACATTCGTTGTGACTATACAATGGGGTATATATGTAAACCTTGCTAGAAAGCGAGCGCAGCTACGGTAATGTAGAATCATTCACGATTAACCCTGCTTGCTGATTGTAAACATAGCTAGGAAGCGAGCGCAGCTGCGGTAATGTGGATTCACTGACGATTAATTCTGTCAGAATACTGTAGTTGGGTCTTTACTATTTGTATGATTCTTAACTGCCTCCTATTGGAAGCAGTTCGTCAAGAAGCAGAGGAAAAGAAAATATCTGCTCTCGTTACCTGTAGAAACTTGGCACATGGCGCAATGCTAGTGAAATTTCAAAGAAGAAATCTGTATTCTACACATTCTAATGCATATTGTGTGACGTAACACATTCTAACATATCAATCTCTTCTGTGCAAGAGAATATGACTGATTTTCCGATTAGCTGAGCTGCACACCCCCTACTGTACCAAGAAAAACCAAATCTTCAGTGCTAATTCAAAGCTTATTATCTGTTTGAAAAATGTAAGTTTCAAGTGTTGTTCTGTGTACAACCCGGCTCTCTCTCTCTCTCTCACACACACACACACACACATATATATATTTATATATATATATATATATATATATATATATATATATATATATATATATATATATATATATATATATATATATATATATATATATATACATATATATAAATGGTATCTTGTGCTTCCAGACGCATTGTCGTCTTGGGAAAAGTAGGTGGAAAATTTAAATTATTTGAACTTTAGCCAGAGTATGAATCAGTTAAAGGAACTTTTTCCTCCTTTTGGTGGGCGAGACGTCAATATACATCTTACGTAATCGACAAAGCTTCTCTTGATTAAATGCCAGACTTGAAATAACAAAAAAATCTTTCCATAGCTCTTGTATTCTCATATGGAATACCCTACTTGAAAATGTCAAAACGGAAAGCGATTTCTTAAAATTTAAAAAGTATATTACCCCACAAAACAATAGCGTTCCTTCTTATTATCTTCCTGGTGATCGCAAATACTGTTATTCACACTAGGATCAGAAACCAATGTAGCGACATTAAAAAAGATCAGTATGACAACCACCTGATATATAATCCCTTATGCAACTGTGGGGTAAAAACAGGAAGTGGATATCACTATTTTCTCATTTGCACTAGACACACAGTTTAAAGGCAAAATCTAATACTTAGTCCTAACGCAATGTTCGTTCCCATCTCCTAAAAAGCTCTTTTATTTGACTCACCTGAACTCGAAACTGGACAAAATTTTCAAAAGTACATTAAGGATACAAGGTGTTTTAACTAATGTTTCTTCCTTAGATTCTAAATATAAAGGGATTATTATTTATTTTTGTCTCAGACGGTACAATGACCAATTGATAGTCAATGTAGGCGTATTACTTACTAAATACTATTCTTTCCGAAGTTTGGTAACACCATTTTTTTTACTTGCCTTGGATATATTTTTTCCTTTATCGAAACGATCTTTTAATTATCAGTTATTTTATTTTTTTCCTTTCTTTCTGCCGCTTGTCATGTTTGATTAATTTGTACCACTATATTTGTCTGGGGAATGACTTATCTATTGTTGTGATAACTTGTACCCCGACCCCTTTCGCATAATGTAGCAAATAAAATATGTTTAAACCAAACTTTTGTAAATTTTGTAAAAAAAATACAAAAAATATATATAAAAAAATAGTCTTCTCCGTCTTCTTTGATTTTCTTGTTCTGAAAGTGGTATTCTCTGCTGAAGTACTCTACGGAGAAAAATATTGGAAACCGGTACGCTCCTCTCAGCTGATACTTTTCAAACTATAATCTGAAATAGGTAACATTTAGTACAGATCGAAGCTTGCTGGACACGTGTGTTCTGAATCGCGTCTCGTAATGTCATGGAGATTTGGTGCATTGTGTCTCGTGCGTGTCTTTCGCCTGTGAACAGTAAGTTTCAGAGTTAGAAGAAATATTTTTGATACTGTCGTTGAATTACAAATAAGAGAACAAATGTTTTAAAGGTGAATATGTCCCATACCCAAGAACATAATCAAAGACGAACTTTACGAACACCTACCAATTTTTCTTCGTTCTTTACCGTAATGATGCATGCGCAAAATAACGGAAGATAATGGCGGAGACTATGCACTTCAGGTGCCACTGTTTTCAAACTGCTATGGTATAGTTTGCAATACCCTGTTTTGCATATACGCGTTATCTAAGAGTTAACTACGCGAGTGCTTTGGCCCAAATCCCATCATTAACGAGTGTAAACGATCCAGACTAAATGTGGCGGCTCAGACACATTACATTGTGATGTTGGTATATTATTTACGTGCTAGCCTGGGTTACCCTGCCCGTTTTGGCTTGCATCGAAGTAAAATAAAAACGTGTGGCGCTTGACGGCGCTCTGAACGTTGACTAGGTTAGTTGATTTTAAAATTAAAACAAACCCTGCCCATTGACACTATCAGGGTAAGCTGAAGTAAAATTGTATTAGTCATGAAAAAAGTTGTAGGATCAGTTTAGTTGTATATTAGCCTAACGTCATTTTGACGTTATGTACATTATGATGACAAGAGTGACGTAGAGAATAAGAATCATGAGACCAGCATGCATTGTCTTATATATACAAAATCCGCAAAAAGGCGTTGTTTTGACTGTATATTCCCAAGACTTCTCTATGCAGATGCATTCTGGACAGGCTGAGACTACTCACGTGCTACCTTATAACGTCCTTGTGTTCCATCACTGTAAGCAAAGAATCCTAATGTACCATTCCATCGTATGGCTTGTGCATCTTGTGGTATCCATAGCGCGGTAGACACTTGTTGTATGGGCATGAGAGTTTAGTATAATGATTGCTCTTGGTTTGAACACCTTCGGCTTAAGTTTTACCGATTACGTTATTTCGAAATATATCCACGTATTCTGTTTTCTTGGTTGTTCTGCTAACCATTTATCTGACCAATGTAGTTCTTGGTCCTTAGCTTCTACATCTTGATACCAGTTTGTTTCATCGAAGTCTACTGCATGAGCAAAAAATGTTTCCTTTGTTAACAAAATATTCGTCTGGTTCTTGTGTCTTCCCATGGCGCGTATGGCTCTGTGCCTTCTTCTGGCTCGATTCCTTAGTGATTTCCATTCACGTGCTCAAGCTAGTTATCTTCTAGCTGCGGTCCGTAATCCCTTTTGATGTTGTCTTCAGTGCCGGTCTCTTATTGTTCGTCTTCCTTTCCTTCTTCGTCTCGACATTTAAATAAGCAGATAGCTCTAACTGCAATCCACGGGAATATGAAAATGCTTGGCATCTACTGGAAAGCCACTTATTCTGGTATGAGATCCATGAGTGGTCACAGTTGTGACACCTGCTTGGTATGTTTAGACTTCAAAATCTTCTCATTCTGCTCCAATGTTGTTCCAGCTTGGCTTTGATCTGGCCAAAAGCCGAGTAGCGGTTAAACTGCCGTGCCGAATGAGCAGTCTATGTATAGAAATATAACAGATTCTAATTCCATTTGTATGATCTCATCATAAGAATAGTAGACAAGATATTAATACGTGTGGAATTTGACAAAAAAAAAAAAAAAAAAAAAAAAAAAAAGGAAAGAAAGAAGGGATGCTGATATGTAAATATTGATAAAATAAGGACTTTTTGAGTCACTTTTTTAGTTCAAGATATATTCCGTAAAAAAAAACCCGTTATCTGTTGCAATTTCTGTGAATACCTTCAAACGTGACGTGTTAAGCGCAATATAAAAATAACAAATGTATGGAAGACTGAACGCAAACAATCAGACCCAAGTGAACAACCACATTCACTTCCTAAATCAAAACTTAAACTGTCTTTTAGGATGAATCAAGTTACTACAAAAGTGAATTTGTCATAAACTTGTTCTCGCAAAGCAATAAAAATTACTAAGGTACTTCCATTTTCGCATTCATGGAATTTTCTGTGACAATATTTAATTTTTGTTTAACATTATCAAATAATAAATTAATGCAATCTGTATTCTATTGTTCAAGAAAATTTAAACAGTTTGCAATTGATTGTATACGTTTCCACCTGGAATGAATAAGTTAATAAATAATGATGATGTCTTGTTCTAAATTTATTTGATTCAAACTTTCTTACCATGCAAACTGTAATGTCATAAAGTTGCAATTGTAAGGTACTGGGCGATTTTGGAAAATATATGACATGTAAAAATTAATCAACATTAAAGAGCTTTATGAACGTTCGTACCGTTTTCTTGAAAGTGTACAATTCTATATAGAACATTATTGAAAAGACTTTCATTTTGAATGGTCACGACAAAGAAATGCATTCACTGAGTTCCCCCCCCTCCAACCCCCCCCCCAAAAAAAATTAACAGGATATATGATAACACGAACTTAACTTTGGTTCACACACACACACGCACGCACACACACACACACACATACATATATAGTGTGTTATGTAAAGAATCTGGATGTGTTAAAGCATTATTTAGACTTTATTTTATCCATTACTACCATTTTGAAAGTTTGCTTCGATCCTATACCAAAGATCACGTGGAAACACAGAGTTTTACTCTGTTGTTTGATTTTATGTGGGTTTCTAAATGAATTAAAAATATTTACCTTTGTCAAAAGTACCAAGCATTATGATATAAGTTTAAGTTAACTTAATATGATCGACGTGGATCGACGTGGATTTTATTTTGGGGAGGGGTGGTGGTAAAACTAATTTCAGTTATATGATACTTACCTGCTACTCTTGTATTGCTTTCCTATACCGAATACCAAGTCCCCAGGCCAAGTTAAATATTCCCTCCTCCAATTAGCAATTGGAGACTCAGGATTTAAAAGAACATGATCCCAGAATAATACCTTAGTCATAGCCAACATACGGAATATTTTCAGACTTGGACTGAGACTACAGGACTCAGAGCCGGATGGGCGGAGGGAATCTTTGCAATAGTAGGTAAGTATTATAAAATTAAAATTATTTTTTTTCCACCCCCACCCCCAAAGAATACACTTTAATAGCAGTAGTACAAAACCTGCTACTATTGCATTGCATTTTTTACTAGTTAAGTGGGAAGCTGATGGCCTTAAAAAAAACCCCGCTATAATACATACATTTACTTTTACGGTTGGAGTGTTCGCTACTGAAAGCTGGTAGATGGCTTGGCCACATGTTGTGATTACACGATTGGACCCAACAAGTAAATCCCTTCGCTCTGGTTTGCCAAAGATCGATGATAAAAGGACCAAAGGTAGTGAGAGAAGTGCCAGAAGTCAGGTCTCATAACGTCATCCAAAGAGGAGTGATTTGAGTAGACCCAAGGTGCAGCAATAGCCCTAACCTCATGGGCTTTAAATCTCATGAAGAAAGATCCCTCTCGGTGCGGGACTGATAGGCTACCTTGATAGAGAGGACGCTCCACATGGAAATGGTGGCCGCCAGAATATTAGAGGAAACCCTGAGAGTAAGTAAGAGACGATTCCGACCCTTCCTTCTCCATTTAGAGGAAGCCAAGTAAAGCCTTAAGGCCCTAACTGGGCAAAGGAGCCTATCTTGATTATCCCCAGCACAGATACGACTGAAACTGGGACTATCAGTAGGAACTGGAGCTACTGAAAGTAGCAGATTCTTAGCCAGGAACTCTGGTTAGCAAAGACGAGAAACAAAATCATAGTTTCCATTGAACCGTAAACAACCCTTTTCTACTGACAAGGCATGAATCTCACTCCTTCTCCTCGGTGACGCTTATAAGAGTGGGAAGACTGTCTTAAGGGTAAGATTTTCGAAAGAAGCTTCACTCAAAGGTTCATAAGGGGGTTTAGATAACGCCCATAGAACACACGAAAGGTTCCAGCTAGGCAATAATAAGCGAGATACCAATCTCTGAAGCTCTAAATATCTTATGAGATCAGGAAAACGAGGATCCAACCCAATGGCGGAACTCCTAGAGAACTTGAGAGTTTTAGAAGGAGCTGCTCTACACCCCTTGATGGTAGATACAGAACATTTAACTTTCCTCGAAAAGAAAGAGAATAAAATCTGCAAATGCATTTAGAGGGGGACAGATAGGATCAACGCGTTTCCTACTGCATCAATTACAGAATATTCTCCACTTTGCATCGTAAACATTGGAAGTGGATTGACTCCTAGCCCGTGCGATGCAGTCGGCAACCTTGCTTGAAAACTGGTTTTGGTGGATTGATCGTTTGAGATGAGCTAAGAGTGAAGCTGGAAAATTTGAGGGTTGTTACTTAGGAGAGACCACCTGTACTGCAACAGCAGGTCACCCCTATGAGGTAATCTCCTGGGCTTGTCTACCAACTGGTTCCTATATTACAAGGAAAACAAAATTGCATACTGCTACTTGGAAACATGCACAGATACTATTATACAGTGATGTTATCGTACATAAAACCCTTCTTCACTAAACATTCAATAAGTTTTGAGTGATGTATCGAATCAAACGCCTTCGAAGAATCGATAAAAAGGATAAAATCTGCAACAAGATCTACTAATGCACCAAAGTTTGAAGAACTAACATGTTATGTACCCCTTTCGGAAACGAGACTAAGATGCATTGATTACCTCCCTTTCAGTTGAGAATGATGTCAGTCTGTTATTTACGATGCCGGTGAAGACGTTTGATACTACTTCATAGTACACTGAAAGCTGAGCACGTGAGATTGAAAGTAGGTACACTCTGAGTGTGTGTGTGTGTGTGTGTGTGTGTGTGAGAGACAGAGAGAGAGAGAGACAGAGAGAGAGAGAGAGAGAGGTTGCAATAAGGTTCCGCTTCAGAGTTTTTGAGCATTGCTGAAATCGAGGAAAGCACAGGGAAAATTGTTTGCTCAACTATTCTGAAAATATAGAGAAAGTTAGCATACATTTGCATGTCTTTCACTTACATGGACTGACATTTACTTGTCATCACCATTTGATGAACCGTATGCTGTCTGAAGAAGACAATTGACAACAGTGAATGATTCTCTGTGATGGAGAAATGAACTTGAGATAGAAAGAGTACATCAGCTTTGCCTGTTATTGAAATACAATAATGAATGTTCACAGTGTAGCTATTTCTATTTTTTTCATGTCAAGTTAAGAAATTTAAAAATATATTTTTAAAAAAACTTTGAAAGATCACCGGTTCGTTTTTATAATGTATCTCTTAAGTTTAGGCAGTGAAAATAGCCATGCAGAGCTGGCATTATTCAATTAGATGCCGATCTGAAGTAAGTCCTAGCAGTGTAATCTGAAATCTTATTAATCCTCATCCTTCAGTTATAAAAATAAAGAAAATTGTATGGTTTTATTATTTTTTTCACAGCAATGATTACAAGTGAGGAAAATTAGGGAAATTTCTTTCTTTAAATTTAAACCCTGTGCAAAAATGCAAAACTCCAGAGCGGAACCGTAAAAATGGGGTGGATGGGTGGGTGGGTTGGGATATGAGAAACGTATGACTTGAACAAACTTCACTTTACCATTGTATGTGGCCAAAAAGCGCTCCGGCGGACATTAATTAGCTGGATTCTAGTAACATATACAATCCACCTAATTACAGTTAAAGGCTCTATTCAGAGGAAACAAATCCATTGTTTCGGATCAGAACATTTATTCACTGTCCGGTTGGATTCTTAGGCTTCAGTGAAAACGGTATTTGAAGCATCTCTGACAGAGAACTGTGAGGTAAATGCCGCATGATGCATGGGATGATTTGGATAAAATCCAAACGGACTAGGAGAGAATACAACAGGTTGATCTGATTCAACATGTCCGTGAGGTCGAACTATTCTACTATGTTCCAACTGGCGTTAAACCGGATTGACGTATTTTTTTCTGGTTTTGCTGCTTTGTGCTTTCTCTCATAGCTTGCTTTTGTTCGCCGAGGCTAGGGAACTTAGAATGATTCCCTCCTGTGTTGGAGGAGAATCAAAGGCTCTGCATTAACTCGAACTTGGCAAATCTGTCCAGTGCCTTCAATATGATATTTGTTGGGATTTGGCATAAATTAAACGGCTTTGAAGTTGACTCTCGAATATGTTGTGACTTTCTTTCTATGCTTTTCGTTTAACTTTCACTTCCGTCTTCATCGCATTTAATTCACCTATGACTTTCAGGTTTGTTTGCAGATCAGTCTAACTAGAAATGAAAACACTTTCACAGGAAATACTGGAACATTTTTTGCTGTCCTGACCTATTCCCATATGGCAGTAATGACAAAGTTTCTTGGAATTGTCTCATCACACTTCTAAATTTATATCTCGTAACAACTTGGGATATTTAGCCGTGATCTCTTCTGATTCGAATTATTTTTCGCGAATCTCTTGGTCCCTTTTTATGTCTAATTCTGTCGGACTCTTGTATATATCACATTTATATTCGTTGCTGACGTTCAGACCTCAGCGTGCTTTATCCTGATTGGGTTGGTACTTATGTTCGCATTATCGCACAAGTTTGAGAATCCGTGGTGAGCCTTCCACAGTGTGCGCGCACAAGTGAAGTTACTCGGCAGTCAGGCCTATATTATTGATTATAACTATACTACTTGCAGGAGATTATTGATCGCCACTACACTGTGCAAAATATTTTCTCTGCAGCAGAATATTTGATATTGGCAGATAATATTTTATACTGGGAGAGTTAGTCTGAGAATATTTTATATTGGCAGAAAATATTTTATACTGGCTTTAGTCTGAGAATATGTTATACTGGTAGATAATATTTTATACCAAATGCGGTAGAGAATATTTTAATATTAAACAAATACCCAGGTATATATAAATGGCGAAAAATTCACAGATTGATGTGCATAGTATTTTAAATGAATATTTGAGTATATCTGAGTCTGGGATTAATCTACCAGATCAATGGAGTGTGCGTAACGTTCCAGAAAAAGATTAAATCGCTGTTTCGCTTAAATGCATCATACAGATTTGTTAAAGAGGCTCAAAGATGTTGCATGATTTTTCAAACACGTATCTGGAGGATCTTGATAAATTACTCAACTTAGGAATCATCTTGGCAGAACAGCGATGATTACTTGGCCGAGCTTATGAGAAAAAACCTGAAAAAAACATTATATGCATTTGTGCAAGAAACAATGAAGTCGCTGACGTTGACTAGACCACCTAGTACATATAGTGGAACGAGCACACACAATAATTATAATGACATTGAAACATCAAGCGAATATTGTAGCAGTAGAGAATAAATTAATTAGAGAGATACATTTAGCATTAATATATGGAATCGCCAACGACATGTTTTTGTAAAAAAGTGAAATATTTAAAAGTTGAAGAGTCTAAGCCAATGGCGCACTCTTATGAGTTTCATAAAAAGCTATTCACATGTAAAGACAGAAACTATAGAGTCAATATAAAAGCAGTGCCAGGTATATTTTGTTATCAAAAGTAATTGCACAAGATGCGGTCATGTACGTGTTGGTGTAATACTTTGTAACGATGAGCGTGTAATGACTTGGCCAAATATCGAATAGAAGAAAATTATATTCAAACACAAAAATCTATTTGAGTTTGATCTTCCTTTGCTGCCGCCTGGTGAACGAGTTTGTTTACAACGCACTGCCAAGAGCTTGGAAATTACTATCACAGATGAAAAGTGTTTTACAGCAAATGGTCGTACAATCAGATACTATCCCCTGTGAGTATTTTACAACCCCTTATATCTGATGGGGATCACATACGCCTGCAATTACGTACACCATCAATAGAAATCACAGATGATTATATCTACAACTCGATACCGATGGAGGATTTAGATAATATGTCTATTAGAGAATAACACACACACAAATATATATATATATATATATATATATATATATATATATATATATATATATATATATATATATATATATATATATATATATATATATATATATAAAGTTTAATGGCATTAGGACGAAATCAATGCAAAGGTGTATGACTTGGAAAATGTGAACTCTGCGGCAGAACATGTCATTATGAATACTGTAAATCACATTTGCTCGCGTTACGCGTTGGTCCGGTGCTCGACCATGCCTACGATGCGGCATCGGTGTAAAGTCTCGTAGCCAGTTCTGTCGACCATGTGGAGCTAGCTGTTCGCTAGTATTATCGTGCGCGCCGTGAATTATTTGTATGTGCAACAAATACAGAACCTATTGTTGTAGAAATACCCGACACTGTTAAGGAAACATCCGACAACGTCAATATCAAAGCTGTTGAAAACGATACCGTAGTAAATGAAATAATAGACAGGATTGAAGCAATTACAGTTTTCAAGCCCGGTAAGGTAAAAAATACTGAAAATATTTTAAAGACGCAATTTGCAATTAGACAATGATTTTCCCTTATATCATAATATGACGAATGTGATTCTACTAAAACAACTCGCGCAACAGCATGGGATACGAATACCCAGCCGTATGCGGAAAGCTGATATACTTGAGTTATTAAGACCCGTAACTGAACCCCAACTAGTTGTACAACAACCAAGTACCCAGGCAACAACAACGGTACGATAACTGAGATAATTCGCGGGCGAGCCTAACATACAAATACCAAGAGGCGCAAGAAAAGCTGACATACTTGCGTTATTAGGTATTATAGTCGAACCGCGCCAGACCGTGCGACAGCTTCGTGAAACTGCAGTATGATTCAGGATTTGAATTCCTCCACGAGCCCGACGAGTCGAAATTGTAAATATAGTCTAAGATGAACAAAACCGTCGACGCATTGCCGCTGAGGCAGTCGAGTACGTTCATCAACAAAAAGTTCCAGAAATAAAATTATATAAACGCGCGATTATCCCAAGTATATACAATCCAAGCAGAGACGTTATAAAACGTTTATCAAGCATGCATCCGGAAATTATATCAACAATACAGCACGTGGGTGAGACAGCGCTGACGTCCGGATTTAAGGTTTACATTCTTCTCAATATGGAATTTACCAAGCTGGTCATATTACCAAAGGAGAGTTTGTACCACCGATAATATTTCTGGCATGGCTTTGGAGTGATATTCTTGTGATCTTGAACCACACAACACTGAGATCATCAATGATGAAATCTATAAAGATTATGCAAGGATCCTCCAGAAATTTGAAAAATTCTCCAGAGAAGGTTCATGATAGATGCTTTCCAGATGTTTACAAGTTCAGTTTCATTTTTCCCCATACGCGCCTATTCACGGATCGAGTTACATACCAACGCCAGAGTGTATTCCACCGCGGTCAGTAATCAATATGAAAAATGATGACAATCGATGTTTTGAATGGGCAATATTATCCGCGTTATATCATGTAAACGATCATACAGATCAGCCGCTAAACTACCGACAACACCTAAGTGAACTCGAGTTTGGTAATATTGAATTCCCCGTAAAAGTTACTAACATTAGCAAGTTTGAACGGCTCAACCCTGATATCGCCGTAAATGTGTTTGTTTGGGATAAAGTCCCGAAGCCAATTCAACTATCCCCATATGCACGCGAGCCGACTTGAGTTGAATTGTTATTTTAAGAAACATGGATGATTCAGAGGTAAAGGATCCATTATGTATGGATAAAAGATTTCCAAAGATCTTTATACCAACAAAGCAAAGCATAAAGGGAACAAATTTCCATGTGATCTCTGCATGCATGTGTTTAGCACACAACAGCTGCTCGCGGACCATGAGTTTTACTGCGGTGGAATGAGCGAAAAGCCGCAGCGTATAATTATGCCAGAACCCGGCAAGAACATTTTGAAATCCCCCGCGGTGCAACGAATGATGAAAGTTCCGTGTGTGATTTACGCGGACTTCGAATGTTTGAATGTTCCCGTGAGAAGCTCTGCTTCCTCAACCGAAGGTTCTAACAATAAAAAAGCCTCTACAGTCCAAGTTGCTGAACAAATTCCATGCGGTTTTTGTTTCATTGTCGTCAGATGTGATGGACAAAATGATCCACCAATATTGTATCGTGGCAAGGATTCGGTTGAAGTGTTTATTAATTTCCTTGAGAGACCGCGAAATAGATCCGACGACAGTTCTATTTGCCCGCAAGCATGATTATGACCAATGATAACACACACTAGTTTTCCTCTGCCACTCATTGCTGGATTTGTGATGGTCCCTTTGGGACTGACAGTGAGGGAACTGGAAGTTCCAAAGTTCGCTATTAATCTCATATCACTGGTGCGTACCGTGGAGCCGCACACAGCACATGCAATCTACAGCTCCGAATTTGCCGAGGTTAAACAAGAATTCCTGTAGTGTTTCATAACCTGCGTGGTTATGATAGCCATTTAATAATGCAGGCAGTAGCCACGGCATCAAAAGCACCAATAAGCGCCATCCCCAACAACATTGAAAAATACATGACGTTTAGACTCGGACAATTACAATGTATCGACTCCATGCAGTATTTGCCTTCATCATTGCACAAACAAGCAAACAGCCTTGCAGCAAATGGTAATGATCGTTTTAAGATTAGTCGTCGATACGGAGGTGCTTTTATTGAAGCATTAAATTATGAGGGCAGTTACCCGTATGGACCAGACCAACACGAAAAAAGATTCGCCTTACTACTTCGTAAAGGAGTATATGTATATGAGTGTATGGATTCTTTTGAAAAATTTATTGAAACTAAGTTGTCCCCATCAGAGTTGTTTTTTTCAACTCTGACGCCTGACAAATTAAGTATCATAGACGCAATACATTAAATAAATACCTGGTCCGTATTTGGTTGTCAAAATCTCGGTGACTATCACGATTTATATTTGAGCACCGAAATGTTGCTACTCGCGGATGTTTATGAGGCGTTTCGCGATACCGCCACAAGAATATACAAGCTTGACCCCGCGCACCACTTAATGTAACCGAGAATGGCATCTATTCATTGAGCGCGCATTTCGGGATGGAATTTCTATGGCAAGCCATCGATACGCTCGCGCTAACAACCCAAACGTGGACGGCTACAATAAAACTAAACCAAACAGTTACATCATGTATCTTGATACCAACAATCTGTATGGTAGGCAATGATACAGCCCCTGCCTGTTGGTGGGTTTTGAATGGATTGATCCCACACACATAGACGTGGAAAAACAAGTACATGAGTAAGGCAGCAACGGCGACCACGGATACTTCTTTGAAGTTGACTTGGAATATCCAGATGAGCTTCAGCACACTCATAATGATTATCCTCTTGCACCAGAAACGTTAGTGGTGCCACATGGGTGGTTGTCCCCGTATCAGTGTCCAATCGTGGATGAACCCAAATGTATGTTCACTGAATGTACCAAGCTTGTCCCGAATCTTCGGACTAAAACCAACTATCTAGTCCATGTACGAAATCTGGAGTTGTATTTGCGATTGGGAATGCGTGTAAGCAAAATTCATAAGTTGCTTGGATTTCGCTAAAGAAACTGCTCATGTGTGAATTCTATTACGACATGATACAGCCGTTTTACAACGATCGAGTGAAAAGATGCTTTACACCGGTACAGATTCGCTTTTGTTGCACATAACAAACGATAACGTATACGATGACATTTTGTCGCCACATTTACATAATGAATTTGACACCAGTGATTATCCCAAAGATCAACCGCTACAAAACAGCACTAGCAAGAAAGTTATGGTTAAATTTCATGACGGGTGCTCGGGTAAACCTATCGAGGAATATGTGGGACTGCGCCCAAACATGTATCATTTGTGTTTGGATCCGAAAACAAAAAGAAGGCAAAAGGAGTTTCCAAGGTTATTGTTGAAAAAGATCTCAAACATGATATGTATGAGTAATGTCTTCGCGAACGACGCGAATTCACACACACAAAATATGATTAGGCCGCGAAAACATCGCATACGTGTATACCGATGCACCAAGGTGAGTTTGTCTCCGCTTGATACCAAGCGATTGATATTTCCTGACGGAATTACCACTTACGCGTTCGGATATCATGCGATTGCAAATCAATTTATGATTGATGCAATTAAATAGATCTTTGTGGTAGTTCTGTATTCGCGGGAACGACTTGAAATTCCTCTCTCTCGCACAAATGTTCTGCCTGATGGTTGAACCGCAGAGCGGTCTAACGCTTGTTCATCCACAGGTGCCAAATGATAACCTGTTGGTTGCCTTGGAAATTCAATCCGATCCGAGATAGATAAATACATGGACGGACCATACCGGGTCAGTAGCGCAATGTGAAATCATTTTATCGGTAACGGTGACAGTTTTTACCGAATCGCATCAGCGGGTTTTAATCCAATCGCGTGTGTAATTTCATTATTCAAGGCTACTATGACTGATTGAAGCCGTATTACCCACTCGTATGATCGCTCTACGATCTGAGACGGAACACTCTGAGTCCGAGACCTCATTAACAATTTTTGCGCGTACTGATGTCCGAATAACCGTTCCGCAAGTGTACCGTTAAATCGTTCCACAATAGGTTGGTCACGATGTATATTATCATGCTCAACACGAACCCGCAAATGGTTTTTTGTCAACAACGCATCAATGGCTCCGAGAAATTCTTTACCTGGATCCACTTGTAGTAACTGTGTCCATGTTAGTGTTCCGTGTGCGTAAATACGTTTAAGCGATATCTACGACGGTTAACGCGTATTTGTATGTGTGTCCATGTACCTGACCATGTGGAAGAAATAAACACTCAGCCTGGTGAACTACGTTAGGTGTTTGGACACAAAACCAACCATAGGAAATCTTCCTTGGCACGGGTAGGTAAATTTGTCAAAACGCTTGTTTACCCAAACATGCTCGAGCAATACCGTGTTTGACTTTTGCCGCGTTTGCTAATTTTTCAACAGCAGCTTTACCTTTCCAATAATCGCGCGGACTGTAATATATTTTCGATAATGTCCGTTCAGCAACTATGCTCTTTTTATCCATGTTTGTTTGTTGTTTGTTTGTTATACTAATATATTTTACCTCCAATAAGTGAACTTTGTTCACCACCTAGTGGCCACGAGACGCTTTGCCTAGTGAACTTTGTCCACCAAATACAATCTTGGCCTTCATACCTCCTTTGATGATTCATCTAGCAATTCTTTCTCCGAGTGTAGGATTAATAGTGTTCAAATCATGGATGAGATCTATATCAGCACGTTGACGCGAAAGAATATCATTTGATGCTTGGTAAGCGAGATCATGTCGGAAACATGCAGCATCGACGCGGTTGATAGGTGCTACTCCAGGCTTTGGTTGGTTGTTAGAATCAAGTTATATATCTAGTCGTGTTCCAGGTCCACAGTAATTGTGTCCAGGAATGTATTTTTCACCATGGTCTATTATGTTTGTCAAAGACACAAGCGACCGTCCTGATCATATCAGATACCACTGACCCCGCCACCAATGTAGTCACTGGAGACAATCCCAATTTCAGCGGTGGATTTACACAGCGTCAATCCAAGCTTAACGCGTGCGGGGAGTTTTCCTGCACGATTCCACTTTCACACATATTCCGGTTTTGTAGAGACTTTCATAAAGTTATTTTCGGGGCCAAACACACATTCACGTTAAACAGAAAAGGTAACGCCAAGGGTTTGAGGCGCTCGGGGGCAATCTTCTTTAATGACGACACTACCGAGGCGTCCGGGGGCAACATTCTTTAGTGGCGCCCCTACTTTGCCACAGATAACAGTTTTTATGTCAGTTGCCAACCTCCAACCCCCATCTAAGCCCTGAGACCGGGGGCTTAGATGGAGCGGGTGGCAAAAAAGCTCCCGATGGCGCCCCTCCTCTCTTGGCACCCGGGGGCAATTGCTCCCACCCCTCCCCCCCCTCATTCCGCCAATGGTCGCCGCCGAGGGTAAAGTTGTGCTATCCAAATTTGCACTTTTGATGCCATCAGTGGCCACAAGCGCGCGTTTAGTGTCAGTTATGGAGTCTGGCGGAACATCTGCAATTTCGTTTCTCGCAATGACGACAGACTCTAAACAAGGTGAAGTTCGAGGAGAATTCTCATAGAAAAATAAGTACTCGACAAGGTGTCAGTGCATCAGGGCACGTATTTATAGCATTTCAAATGGTAGAGAATCTACACAACCAACTGGAAAGTCCAATGATATTTGCAAAACTGGGAATGACTGAGGTCTCGCTAAGGTTAAACGGTCACCAAGAACCGACCGAAAACATTTTGCTCGACTTTGACAACTAACAAGTCTCTCGTGTGTATGATCGACTGTTAAAATACCTGTACCGAGACCAAAACATTGACAGAGGCTTCCAGATTTCCCAGCACGATTTTCGTACATTGTACTCGCTTTATTACTTTATCCTCGATCATCTAGACCTGGTTAAACAGTCTGTGGTGGACATGTACTTCAAAGCACGTGTAGGAGGAGCCGCCGGTGATCCCGAGTTCAGATGTATTGCTGTGATCCACTCTGACAAGACTTTTTTATTGCAGGGCTTAAGTGGTCGAATGATGGTTATTGACGTGCCTGTAGAAAATTTATAGAATTGTCTCAAATTCGTAATTGAACCTGTTACATTTGTAAATAATAATGGCTTATCATAAAGTTAAAGTTGGCCTTAACTTAAAGCAGCTGGCGAAAATAAGGAGCGCAATACAAAACGATTGCGGGGTCACATTGAGGCTTTCTCCGACAAAGTTAACTGGAATTTTTCCCGTGTGGTTGAACCAAACACAACTTAATCAGCTTAATGCAGCGAAACGAAAAAACATCTCGGTGACATTAAAATTATCTACGTCAGAAGTGGTACAAATACAAAAGACCGGTGGAACATTTCCATTTCTCGTGGCCATTCCAGCGTTGTTAGCGTTGCAAATGCAGTTGTGTCAGGGGCTGTCGGAACTGCATCCGTAATGGCTCTGAAAAACGGAGTTAGAGGCGGAGCCTCCCGAGGCCGCATAAAAAAGAAAAGGTATTCGATTATCCAGGCGTAGAAGCCAAAGGTTTCCAAGCGGAAGTGGCTTTCGGTTGTGGCCTCGTCGTTGACGTGTCCATTGACCAAGTTTGATTTACTCACAATGACAAAGTCAGTCAAGCATCTCCGATGTGTTTTTATGCGGGATGAACTTGCATCGATGATTCCGAGCACGCGGGAAACTGGCACTGTTAACCTGGATTAAACAACAAGACCTAGAACTCATTGGGTTGCATACTTGGTGACACCCAAACATCTATTATATTTTGACTCGTACGGGTTTGCAACGCCACTTGAAGTTGTTGATTATTGAACCCAAGACAGTGGACAACAACCACTGTTTTATTCAACGCTGCCGTTGCAATCTAGTTTGGACGGGCCAATATGCAATCCTATTGTTGTTAAAACGTTGCGTGCACTTGAGCATTCACCAACTCCGCAAACAATTATTGATTTTACATTAAAGTATCTTAATAATATACAAAATGCCTATTAACATTTACGGAAGCTCAACTGACCGACGATGCGATGTGTCGATCTGACCAGGTAAACGGATTTGACTGAGTTTATCAGCTGGGTTGTTGTTGGTGCTGACCCACCCGAGCTTGTGATTTTTGAAGATCGAACTGGAAAACTTAGAACGCCCAACGTGGACAGTCAAGATATTGTTGTAAGGCTGCGAGGCGCTGTTGCGAAAAGCCTAACTGAAATCACGGAAAAAGGGCAATCAGAGACACTGGTGTGTCGATTAAGTTTATCAAAGACCATGTTGATGCTGCTGCTGCTACAACGAAACAATACGTGGATGAACAGATCGCAGACGTGCCTTTCCTACCATGAGTAGTAACACCATAGGGCATATTCGGAGGCATATTAACCTACGAAGGAGCGGAAAAAAAGACTGGTATAGCTTGTTTTCATTTCTGATGGGGATGGTATTGATATGCCTAAACTTCACATCTTAAAAGTGCGTGAGTCTGGGTGGTATTTGTTTATTATAAACGGATCTAGAGGGGACTGGAGTGGAATGACAATACTGTTAAATGATCACATAATAATAAATCAGCTGTGAAACATTACCCTAGAGGTGACAATGATAAAGAAAGTTTTATATATACGGTACGAATATCATTAGTCGCCAGAGATGCAATTCAGTTCGAAGGACTTAACCGTCTTTGGCGTTTGTGTTCAAGATTAAAGTTGAATCGGTTAACCAGTGATGCTAACATTGATAGTGACTTTGTTCCACTTGTCGACTATTATCTGCTTCAAAATGACGTTATAGACCCTCGTATACGCTTACGTATTAATTAATACGTGTCAATGCTCAAATATAATCTTGTTAAGAGCCAAATATATATCAACAGTTGGGACCACCCTGATGTAGCGATGCCAACTCGTGGTAAGCTTGGCCTAATAGCATTAGCATGTGAAAATGCCCGATTGTTGACTGCACCACCGGACATGAAAACACTCAGGGATTGTTTAAACAACGATGAAGTAATATTCACTGCTGAATCCACCCCGGTTACATTTTCCAACGAATATGTTAAACCAACAATAACTCAAAGAAGAGTAAAAAGATCTCGACTGTTATTCAGAAAGAAAGCACTTGTCTGCGTAAAACTTCTTGGGCGAAAACGATCGTTAGAGACACAAAGCACAAGCGTAATCGGTATGTTTCTAACTGAACATGCTGTCCAAACTCAGGAACGTGATGTCCAATATCAGGAACGTACAATTGCTGGAGACTTAAATATTTATCCGAAAGATATTTTCTATGATTGCATGGCAGTTGTGCCAGTGAAGAAAAGTGCTTGGTTGGAAGTGCATGCGCATGTTGCACCTGAACAAGGCCAGTGTGTCCAGCAATTAGTCTTCACAATGATAATATAAATAGAAGAAATATAATGGACCCTCAAACGTACCGACGTGAGAAAATAATTGAAGCGGAACTGCAACTGCGAGATGAAATCGTTAAGCGAACCGCGCTACTTGTGAAATACAAACGCGTGTGCGTGGTTGTAAATGTCATGGTGCTGCTGGAATTGTGAGCATAGCAACTATCATAGGTACACCAATCGGAATTGTTGTCGGAGCCATTTCAATAGTAACTGGTGTCGTTGGCGGTTCCAGTAAAATAATTTCGTTACGGCTAAATATTTATCCAGAACTTCTCGCAGCGGCACAAAGTTGTCTTAATACGATTAGTAAATTATACTAGATAGCTATCGAAGATAAAATAATTAGCATGGCTGAGTTCGAAATGGTGCTCGTGCACAGATACGCGACCAAAAACAAGTGATTGATTTACAGACAGTTAAAATCGAGTAACTGTTTGCAAAATCATTTACGCAACCAAAGGGTATAGTTGTTGTATTTTTATAATTATAATTTAAAAATTAATAATAGCTAGCAGCCGATTTCGCTACGCAAAATATTTCACGCTGGCATTAGAATTGCAGTCGGTATAAAGTATTTTTTGCCAGTAAAAATATTCTCAGGCTAACTCTGCCAGTATAAAATATTCTCTTCCCATATAAAATATTCTCAGACTAACTCTGCCAGTATACAATATTCTCTGCCAATTCCAAATATTCTGCTGCAGAAAAAGTATTTTTACACAGTGTAGTGGACATCAATAACCTCCTGCAGTAGCATAGGTATAATCAATAACATACGCCTGACTGCTGAGTAACTTCACTTGTGCTTGCACACTGTGGAAGGCTCATCAAAGGTTCTCACACTTGTGCGAAAATGTGCTCGCGTATGCAAGTATCATCATTGAAAAAAAACAGTTATGGGGAATATAGAAGCGGTTTCGGGTTTTGCAAACCAAACTGGTCACCTCGGCCTAAAATTCCAATTGTCCCACTGTTGATATGTTTTTCCGTTTTGGAGGAGTAACTATAACAAGATTTTCAAGATGGCTGCCAAGGTGACCATATTGGATATTAGATGTGCACCATTGTCATTTCGGACCAACTAGACATTGTAAAAAGTCTTCAAGTGAAAGGCCAGTCTCGATATGACTAGCCATCTAGGAAAAATAGATCTAATAAAATTTTCCGGATGGCCACTGGAGGTCAGATTGGCACCAATTTCGTTTACAAACAGCTAGACATCATATGAAGTCTTCTGGTGCAAACCCCATGTTGATATGGTCATTCATTCAGAAGTAGTGATAACAATATTTTCAAGATGGTCACTGTGGTGGCCATACTGGATGTCTGAGCGGCACCATTTTGATTTAGGACCATCTAGACATCATAAAAAGATCTTTTAGTAAAAACCCATGTTAATACGACCATCCATTTAGGAGAAGTAGCCCAAATAATATTTTGAAGATGGCCGCTGTGGCGACCATATTAGACATCCGTTGGCATATTTTCATTTAGAACTAAATAGACATCATACAAAGTCTTCTGGTGAAAATCCCATGTCAATATGACCTTCCATTCAGAAGAAATAATGATTACAAGATTTTCAAGATGGTTGTCTTGGCGGTCATATTAGATGCCGTATCACTACCATTTTCATTTAGCTCCAATTAGACATCATAAGAGGTCTTTTAGCAAAATCCCCATGTTCATATCATCATCCATTCAGTAGGAGTAGCGATAACGAGATTTTCAAGATGTCCGCTGTGTTTTCCATATTAGATAGCAAATCAGCACAATGTTCATTTAGGACCAACTTGACATCATAAGAAGTATTCAGGTGAAAATCCCATGTTAATATGACTTTCTGTTTCAGGAGAATTAGCAATAACAAGATTTTGAAGATGAGTGCAGTGGCCGCCATATGTAACGTCATATCGGCACCATTTTCATTTAGGACCAACATCATAAAAAGTCTTTCTGTGGAAACCCAATGTTGATATGACCATCAGTTCAGGAGAAGTAGCGATAACAAGATTTTCAAGATGGCCTCTGTGGCGGCCATATTGGATGTTCAAGCAGCACCATTTTCATCAAAGACAAACAAGACCATGGGATGAATAAGTGTGTAAAATTTTATGGTAATCCTCTACGTAGTTCAGGAGGAGTAGCGATAACAAAGTTGTGTTAACGGATAACGGACGACCAGCGAAAGACTATTCCATAAGCTCTTCTGGTCTATGACGAGTAGAGCTAATAAGGAATGTAGTGAAACTTTCTTTATTCATGAAAAGACTAATGCTTGAATCAGACAAAGAACTTCCTTTCATATTCATCTATTTATTCAGTATGGAACAATGTCTAGTAATTGATAATACAGCGCCTTCGTGATCCATATATAATACTGGATATTTTCATTGATAAATAGTGACTAAGGTTATAGAAAGACATGTGTGTTTAAAAACCGCAAACTAAAATTTTGCTTTATCGAACTTTAATGCTTGCATGTTTCTCAGATGTTTCAGATATTTGCAAATTTCATTCGATTACATAAATTTTTACTGAACATTCATTATTATAAAGGGATATAATATGTGGTTTGTGAAGTAAAGAAGGACTCAAACCGTATGGAATTTTGCATTTATTAATATATCATTGTAGAGAATTCTTTTTTAGTGAATAGGTATTAAAATCACGAAATTGTGCATTAAATCGTAATCAATAAATTTTCATCGTTCCTCATCTTTCATACACGTATCCCGATATATTTCTCAGCACTATAAATACTGTTGGTATTAAAACAAATAAAGAAACCAGTGACACTTTACAATGTGATATGTCGGGGACAGGAGCGGTTTGTATATCAGACTGGTTCATATTTCGTTGTGACTTTCAATTTGTGGTCTACCTTGCCAATGAAAACCACGAAAATTGATGCCCAACGAATAATAATGAATTCACAGTAGTTCATTATAGGGGCTTATATTATGACATTAAAATTGATGTCAGTATGTTGAGTTTATTACACAAGGAATATTTTCTAACAGTGAGATGTGAAGAAAACAAATAAACTTATAAGCACAAGAAATAAAAAGGTACAGGTTTCCAGAAAGCATGATAACATATGCTTGTAGCTAAACATAAGTCATACCAGTCACAATATAATGATCTTGCAGCATTTATATGCTGTGGGAAATAATCTAATAATTACAGCGGTTGAAACATTTTTGTAGGATTTCCACTTTCTTTATAAGCTTCTACACCAGAATCAATTTTGTTGATATAACAAAAGATATAAAAGCTACAATATTTGTTCTCAACGTGCTCCTTTTATAATGGCGGTAAACAAAGCCACTGCTCTTACATACCTTTTGAGCTATGGGTTGCTTTATTATGTCATTGGTGCATTTTTGTTTGGGATTTGTTTTTACGAAACAATGTTAACATGGACAGTGCTAGATCTCTTGGCTGATGCTCAAGTGTCTACACTTTCCGCTATTTTATGCCACATCCATCGTTATTGAAGGGAAAAAACAGAAGAAGCGTTTCCTCAAGATTCTGGAGAAGGGTTTGATCTTTGCTGAGACAAGCCTAAAATGATTCTACATTTTCAATAATTCTTGGCAGTTTTTAACATTCAGGTTGATTCTTATTTATGTTGCCAGTTGTTCCGTAATGTTATTATTTATTAAATAGCAAATCGAAACATTTCCGTAGCAACATTAAATATAAATATATTAACATCTGACAATTAAATACAAAAACATATTTTCCACACATGTATCCTTAACATAAGGTCAAATAACTCGCACGTAAATGACTTTAAGTTTTAAATATGAAAGGATAAAATTCAAAATAAAATGTTGTTGTTCACAAGACGTAATCTCTTTTAACATATATATTTGTGTCTGCCGCTGCGTCTTTAACTCTTTAGAAATATATTTCTAATTATTTTGTCGAGGATTTTAATTCTGCATATAAACAGACTGAAAGAAACAATATATGACAAAAATCATCCAGGGCGAATGTTGCCAACATTAAAAACAAACTTCCAACTTATCAAAGGCACTGATAAGTTCAAGAAATCTTGACACTCTGCAACCTGTAACCAACGTCCAATAACTTTGTAAATATTATTAAATTTGAATATTTAACCTTTGCTTTGCCCCCAGGCCCATGCAGATGCCACTTAAGCAGATATGGTTACCAAGAGTAAGCGGTTATTATTACTGGTCTATTTTCACCTGTAAAACTGACTGATCAGCTGCACCTTGCAAATACTATTGCCGCTATTACTCCTGAACAGTTTCAGTTGGAATTAACACAAACATCAACATTTTCCCTGATTTGCAAATGATTTAACATATAGACAAAATTTCTGGTAGCTTTATACACATTGAATAGCTAGTATGAATCCTCTTTCATCACTTCACGAAAATGGAATGCAGAATGAACGCAAACGAAAATGAAATACAGAATAAACGCCAATGAAATTATGAATACAATATAAAGGGAACGTACAACGAAATTCAAACCTCAGCATGACGAATGATGCACGAAAACTAAATGAAACGCAAATGCATTTCAGGAAAGGATATGATAATCTATTTGCATGTATTTTGGTTGCCGCTAAATATTTACGGTCCAATGCCCTTTTGCATGAGGATCTGGGATAAGATGTATTATTTTTTCCCCTGGAAATTTGTCACTACTTACAAGCTGTGGAGTTGTTCTAGCAACGGCCAATGATGTGACGACATCATCACCAGTAGCTGGATCTGCACAATATATATCTGAACGTAACAAAATAAGCAATAAAGTTTGCTGACAAATATTCTAGAGCCGACATTTTTACCGACATTTTTACATTTATTGCAGTTGCGATTATGTTTTTATTTATCCTAAATATAATGCAATATTTTGCATTTTATGCATTTTCTATTTTATGAAGCACACATTTATTAGCCCCCCCCCCAAAAAAAACAAACAAACTAAGAAATGAAACAAATAATGCATTTCTGAGAACATAAACGAAACAAGACGAGATAATTCATTAAATGCAAACGTGAGTGGAATGTAAATGGAACGCAGATGAAATGGAAAATAACCGCAAATGAAGCGCAAATGAAATGCACATCAAATGCAGATTTTGTAAACTGACCGTTTCAGAGTCTGTATCTTTTTATTACATATAGCTTTTACCTGTGTGACCTCAAGCTGCTCTTTTGATGATATGCTTATCAGATTTTTTCACTTACAGTGGAAATGTATAATCACAGTGCAATTTCATTAAAAATGTTGCTAAACTGAACAATTGTCATATTTAATATCTAGTCACAAAAAAGAAAAAGGCATATACATTTCCTGGAGGCATAATATTATAAGACTTTAGGCCAAACATAATATCAGCCACAATATTATCATCTTGCAGCACTTATATATTATGAGACTGCGTCTGATATTTATAAAGATTAAAACCGTGTGGGATGATTTTCATTTTCTTTATAAGCTGATGCAAAAGATTATTTGTTCTTGATACTAAAACATAGTCAGAGCCTGCATGTCAAGCCTACGATGAGAGCATTGCTGTACAACGTGTGACCTGGACCCCAAGGTCAAAATGTTGAGCAAGCGTGTCATGGAATGATATTAGCTTCATAACGATTCATCCAGAGAATGAAGAAAATCTATACAATTGGGTAGGAAATATAAGCAAATATAACAACTTTCATCAAAAACTTAATACAAAATTGTTTCTGACTGTGATCCTAACATTACGATCAAAGGGTGCGTTTCACAGAATGAATTGTGTTAGATTCATAATGATTATCCCAATTATGAAGTAAAGTTCATCAGTTAAAAATACAAGGAAAGAAACATGTTTAACCAAACCCGTAACGCAAATTTTCTATGACCGTGACCTTGACCCCAAAGTAAGAGAGGCGAAGAAACATGTTATAATGATTCATGCCAAGTATGATGAGAATTTATCAAAGGTTTACGAAATTGAAGCAAATAATAAACTTTAACCACAACATGAACCAACTATTGACGACGACGACGCTACCCGATTGGTGACTGCTATGTCTTGCTTCCTACTAACGTAAGCTCAACAAAATCAGACACAAGCAACAAAATCACATTTTTCTGTCCATGTGCCTTCAGATAACGGTGATAAATAATGCCACTGACTGCCTTAACCGTTTGATCTAGAGACTGACCTTGTTTTGAATTTTCATTGGTGTCTTAGTTTTGCTTTGGATTTCTTTTTATCGAAAACATGATGCAGATTAACAAGGACAGTGCTAGATTTATTGGCATATGCATTAAATTATATATATATATATATATATATATATATATATATATATATATATATATATATATATATATATATATATATATATATGGCACATCCTTTTAATATGAATGGTGAAAAATGATAAGGTAAATGCCTTTAATATGAATCATGAAAAATGTTAGGAGACGTTTCTTAAAGATTATTGCAAAAATAAATATGTTGTTCAGCTGTATTTAAAGAGATGCAAAAATGCCACCAGTGGAGCAGTTTGATTTTTCCCAGGCTTCATAAAAATATCTTTTTCAACAATTCACTACAAGTTTCAACAGCAAGGATCATTGTTCTCAATTATGTTGCCAGTTATTTCGGAATTTTTATATAATAAAATCAACTGAAAATTTATTTATGGGGACATATAAAACAGACATATATTAAAATATTACAAGAAAATATAAAAAAATACTTTCATATATATATATATATATATATATATATATATATATATATATATATATTATATATATATATATATATATATATATATATATATATATATATATATATGTATACATAAACGTAGGTTTGTACATTTTATGTATCACTATCACAGAGTTCAATAACATGAATGCCATTAGGTGTTAAAAATGTTAGAATAATTATGAAGACAACTTTTTTTTCACAAAATGTAATATCTTTTACTCTTTGTTTTAACCTACGTGTTTGTATCTGTCACTACTTTTAAAATTCTGTTTAAATTCTATTCAGATTATGCTTCAAGGAATTTAAGTTTGCTTCTGAACATAAAAAAGTGTGACAAGCAATTACCCAGGGGTAATGTAACAAATTTAGAAGCAAGTTAAAACTTCGAGAACATACTAGTAGTTAACTTTGCCGACGAGATCAAAGTATCTCGACATTTGGACAATATCGCATTCTATAATCAACTCCCAATTACTAAGTCCCTATTAATACATTAAAACAAATTTGCTGGACCGCCAGACTCGTTTATATGTTGTGTCATCAGTTAAGGTTGCATAAAGTAAACGGCTGTCTTTACGGTCTATTTTCGGCCTGTGCGCTGTACCACGCAACTGCGTTATTTTTATCAGATGTACTATAAAATCATTACAGCTAATAACGAAAGTGGTTTAGGAAAATTCACTATATGTACCTTTTTATTGTTTGGAATAAATACTCATATCCCTTAAGAGCCAAGAAATAATAAGTGACAATTAAACAACAACAATAACGAAGTATTTAAAAAAAAGGCAAAGTTTGTGAATTTTATAGTCAGTACAAAGTTTTCAAGTGCTCCGTAATTACGATAGAAATAACTCAAGAGGAATAATCCATATGGAAAAGTGGATTGTAATGTTACGAACTGGTGGTCTGTAACAGTGTCAAAATGGCCAAAATTGTACATGATACATTTCCTCGCAAACACACTGTACTTTGCCGGTAATAAATAATCACCCGAAAAGAGTATACAGTATTTCTACGCATATTGTAGTATTATTGGTCCTGTAGCTTATATATGTCTCCGTATCTTCATGTTAACGAAACTTGTTTGAACATGGCAAACGTATAATGACATATACATATTATCCATATTTCATGCATAACATATATTCATTGTAACACACCACAATTAAAAATAATACACGTAAATACATTACTACACACATACACCATATGAACACAAATACGTACATATATGTATGCATGCGTACGTATGTTTGTATTTTCAAATTGAATTTGTAAATCACATCAATAACCTTTGAACCGTATACACTGCAGTGATCTGTACACGTTTTGGAAAGTTATACCAGTACACACACACACACACACACACACACACACACACACATATATATATATATATATATATATATATATATATATATATATATATATATATATTGAGAGCGAATAATAATGTTGTTAAAATGTTTCAACTCAAAGATTTTCTCTTTGATGGTTGATTCAAAGTGGAATGCAAGCTGTTCAAATATCTTAAAATCTTTATTTCATCTTATTTCCACTGCTCTTAAGTCTTCACCACAACCTGTTTGCTTGATGAGTTATGTTATTTTTGTAGGCCATAATCCTGCAAGGAGAAAAGTGAAAAGCAAAGCTATCAGTGTCATACAAACTTGGTGAGAAATTTATTTAATGAATCAATGAAAGCTATATTACTGTTTCCAACTTGTTTAGTAGTAATACAATAAATAAGAGACCAGTCTAAATCAAGATTTATATCACAGTATAAGGGATACAAATTTTTCTAAAACCTTAATTTATGGCAGCATAAAGATATAGATGAAAAATTAAAACATTATATACTATTTTCTAATTCACAGAATCCCTTTTGAAATAATTCATATTAGGACGTAGAGCAAAACGGTCAAGATGGAACGTAGATTTGAAATGAACAATGCATTTTACACTTAAAAATATGACGCTATGGAATCTGCTACATAATAATCTTTAATTGAACTAAATTGATAAGTTATATCAAAGTAAGTTACCGTTGTAAGGTTGCGTAACACCTCGAAGTTATATTACGTTTTACAATGTGTCTTGGTAGTATCGATACATTCAGTATAGCAAAATTCACTTTCTTCACTAGTCGTGCAGTAGGCGTACTTGGAGCATGAGAACCTATATATTTTCTTTCGTTTTATAAAGATATTTTTAGTTTAAATATATATGCAGAGTTTCTTAAAAATTAAATTTTTTTCAAATTAATAAAATATCGTAAAAAGTCTTATCTGGGCAAAAACTATTGCAAAATTCCATCGGAATTTTCTTATCAAAGTTACGCACATAGTGACTAATCTAGCTAGCTGATGTACTTAATTTAATTTTGCACAACAAAATAATGGCTACAACTGCCTTAAATCTGCACAATGATATGATATGACTTAATGACAAAGATAACACGACAGAAACATAAGTATTATGAGACGAATACATACCTCTTTTCGGTGCAGATCAGTTACTTAGGCAGGGAGGAGAAAGACGGCAATGAAAATGTGTCAGAGTGCCTCTTGTGCAATTTTGAGCCCTCGTCTGAAGGAAGCTCTGAAAGGGTCCGTTTTTTTCCTACGTAGGTTTTTACAGATGAGCGTCCTTGTTTATCTGAATAGAGAAATATTCACAATAGACAAAAATGAAATGTGACTTAGATCATCGCATGACCCTAAAGTCCCTTCTTGTCTTTTCGTTTTGTTTCCGTCAGTAATAAAGTGTAAACGATCAGCTGTGATACATACATATATATATATATATATATATATATATATATATATATATATATATATATATATATATATATATATATATATATAAGTTCTTCTACTATTCTACCAGTTATTCCACCAGATTTACAAAACAGCAGATGAAAAAGCGGGGATATATTTGACACTTTTATGACATTTTTCTTTTTATTCTTTCATCAGCTTAAAAAAGATATTCCATTACCTTTCTTTGCACAAATTCATTCATGCTGACCAATGCATTCCAGGGTTTGTAGACACATAACAGAAAAGCAACTACCTCACCTGATATCAACAGTAACGTATAAATGTTCAAAGTTTTCGCAGACAATCAAGAAAATTTGGCATGGTGAGTCAAAAATTCAAATGCTGGCACATAACAGATTAAAGTTTTCGCAAAATAAATAAATTTCAGGTTGATTGCAGTGAGAAAGTGAAATTACGATAGTAACACTCCAAATATACACAGATTTGGAATGTATGTCTTTTTATAAGTAAAATATACATTCAGTACATTAATACAGGTGTAAATGAAACGTAAATAGCACAAGGGAGGGGAGTAAAGCCATATAGCTCACCTGGAATTATTGGGGTGATAGGCATATTTAAAGTAAGATGGTCGTTGATATATCCCCTTTTCTTGTTTGATATAAATATATCATCTAAAGATTACGTTGATGGATTGCAATTTTAAATAGTATCGCTGGAAGGTCTCTCTCTCTCTCTCTCTCTCATTTCATGAGTTGAAGTCCTATGATACGTGGGCTGCATGTCAATTGATATTGACTCTCTTTCTCAAGATTTACAATAACTGTGTTCTATCCTTGACGGTGGGTTGCATTAAATCTACACGTCTCAACATAAACGTGATAAACGAGGTCCATTTCTGTTCTGCCTACAACAGCAGAGGCAGATACACCAAGAATATATGTAACTTACAAAGTATCTGATACTATCGTGGACACTGTGGTAGACAAGTTACATAGCAGTATACTATGGGATATGTTGAAGATAATTTACTCAGCTTCAAGCAGGTTCTCATCCTTGCTCCCCTGACAGAGCGTAACCAATATATTGATTATATATTTCATTTCTAGATCTCTGATACCTGCTCTGCTCAATGGGTAACATATCTGATATCAATGTTTGTATGTATTACGGTCTAAAGGCATCTCGTTACAACAATAGCTACAAAGTGGGAAATTAAATGCATAGTTCTAAAAGCTCGGCAAGAAATCTGAAGTAAGACAAAAGTTAGACTCGGCAGAAGATGACAGGACACTAATTTGTTTCTACATGTTTTGATAACCCACATTGGGATCAAATAATAGATATGAAAACTGTATAACAGTTGCTTTTTCTTAGTATTAAAATGTGTACTGCGTAAGTATGTGTATGGGAAGTTACTATTTCTTGTTGTGAACATCTTCGTAATCAGCAGTGACAAGCAGTTTCTATTTTACAATAAGTTTCTGCAATGTTGATGGATATTTGGAATATTAGATGTGCTCATCTATTTACGCCTTACCTAATTCAAAATGGATTTATACAGGTGGAACATTTCCAGTTGTCACCATCTTCGTGAGAAAGCCTAACATTTGTAGTGACTAGGAGATACATTTTACTTGCATTTTACCCCCTTATACCTCGAAATGTATTTCATCTCCTATATGGCTGGAAAAGAGAGGTTCCACAGTACATTTGTTTTGTGTAAAATTTTAATAGTAGTAATAATTCACCTTGTTCTTTATGATTTTAATATATCACAAGATTTGATATATTGTGAAGTGTTTCTACAGTTTTTCACCCTGTAACTTGCTACCATACGTCCAGCACGCCGTTTACTGCTTCATGCCTAAAATGAACAAGAATCATGTAGAAATGACATATCCCTGGGTCCCCTGCGTCTACAAAATAGAGGAAAGCTGTTGTACTATCACCAGTTTCGGATAATACATCCTTGTCACAAAAGTAAGTCACTTTGACCAATATTTCACGCTTCACTAACTTCGGTAGTATACAATCAATTTGAGAGTGAAAGTACGGTACTTTCAGTTGGAGTCTTTGCATGTGCATGGGACACGAGGGATATGGCATTTCTAGATTTGATCTTTTGGAGGTGTGGTTAGCACATTACTGGTTTAGAACTGTCGGAAAGTCTTCATAATACATAAGATCTGTTGATTACTCTGCACCATCGTCGCTAAGTAAGCGTCACTGCTATCTGGAGATTTACTATCCAGTTTTGGATATTATCCCTGCGCCAACCAGCTTAGAGGACACGTCTGTATGTTAAGAGTAACAAAATAGTTCCAAACACTTGGCCCCATTACTTTTTTTATTTTCATGACTTGCTAAGGTCAGTTTATTATATGTCTTGATTGTAATTTAAACTAAGTAAAAATTCTTCGTAAAAAATGTGTTAACATGTGTTTTTGCAAAAAGTTAAATTAACCATGCTTATTAGAGCACTTCCGTTGTCAGATCTTCAGTTTCGGAGGTCCGTAGTTTTGCATGTGGTCAAGCTCTTCAATTTCGGAGGTATGTAAATCTTGCATTTAGTCCACAATCCCATAATGCTTAACAAAAGTGATCGGTTTTGAATGAAATACAGGTCACTCAGACATAATTTTATTACGAGATTTTAGTACTTATAAAGATGTATCTCCTCACCAAGCTTGATGATTCCAAGCAACATAGTATGTATTCAGGAGGTGCAAAACCTATGTGGTCATGAACTAAACGCAAAATCTTATGATAATTCAGTACAATGAAAAACGTAGGTCAGAGTGGCCTTCTTTGATATAAGGGCGTGGAACAAATAGAGATCAATACAATCCTCTAGTTTGATGATTATGGCATGAACAGGTGGAAAATATTCCATCTGTATAAAATCCATTTTTAATTAAATAAAGCACAAAAGGAAAAATTGATAGACTATCTAAAATATTACCCAATATTGCAGAAACTTTGTGAAAACCAGAAACTGCTTGTAACTGCTGATTAGAAAGATGTTGGAAGCATGAATACGAAGCTTCCCAAAGCCATTCTTCAGGAGTGCATATTTTAATATTTAAAAGTGAAAGGTTATAAAGGCTACATAGAGATAAGGCACGTTTGTCTGTTTTTTTCAGGCCTTGAAGAAGAATAATCTTATCTTGCCACTAAATATGTTACTCTGTACAACGTGGATATTCATGGGCTAAATGGAAAAGCTTATCCTGTGTTAGTAAAATGTGAAATGTATGTCCCATTTAACATTTTATATGGATGTGGTACTTACAGAGGTGTACGCAATTATCTATTTGAAAGATTCAAGCATGAAGATTTAAAACATCAAGATCCACCCCCTTACCAGGTTATTTATTACTACTTTCAAATGCACTAGTAATAAAAGGATGCATATTGCATGAAACAAGCCATGTTGTCATACGCTAAAGATAGATAATAAAGCTATGATATTCAAGTAAAAATTGTAGGTTGCAGTGTCCTTATATGGTTATAAGGTGGGATACTAATAGAACCTTCTAGCTGGATGATTCTGGCATGAACATTATTTAAGATTAAACCAGTCACAAGCATGAAAAGATGACTCACGGTGATCTGCTATGGTAATAAGGGCGTAGTACTCATCATGATGCATCCACGCACCAAGTTTGAAGATTCTACGCATAACAGTATGTACACAGGGTTAAAAAGCCATTGTGTACGAAAAGATGTAAAAACATAAACTAAACCATTCAACTGTGAAATGCAAGTCACATTGACCTTCTTTTATTGTAATTGTCAGGCACCAGCAAAGATGCATATAATCATTTAGTTTCATGCTTGTGGTATCAACACGGGTTGAAAAAAGGTTAAAATAAAAATTTTTACCAATGGCAGCAAAGTGTAAAATATATCTGAAAGTGAACAAGTTTAGTTATGTGGATGGTACTCATCGTGCTGCATCAATTCACCAAGTTTAGATATTCCAGGTATAATAGCATGCATACAGTGTGTGAAAAGCAAACAATCTGCAATTAATGCACATGTATGCAAACAGTTAGCCCACGTAGTCCCGTTTCCATGTACCGAGTGCTATGAAATCCACTTCACGCTGTTGCATAGCTCAAAGGAAGATAGAATTTTTGAGATGCAGTAAGGCTGTACGTATGTATATGATTTTATATGTCCGGATGCCGACGTCGCTTTGGACGCTAGGGATATTACAAGAGACGCTGATGGTTGTGGTGACATCAGGATTCTTACAATAGACATCTACGTGGTAGAACTGAGATAAAAAGTGTTGGAAACTTTATAAAACATCGAATCTCTGGAAATATTAGAATTGTGAAAGAACGAGGGGATCTATTTCCTAAAACCTCACCCCCATACCCCCACTACAAAAGTGATACATCTATAGAGAAAAAACCAGATAAAGCATAGAGTGTAGGGTGTAAGATCATGATAAAGGCATTTCGTCTCTTACCTTTGAACATTTGTCTCTTCTCTGTGAAAGAGAAATTAAACATTAGATAGGCTAACTAGAGATAATACGTGCTCCCCGCCGTTATCTGGATTTAATACGCGGGAAGAAAATATATAGCTCTCGATAAATTCATCTGTCTGTTTTTATGTTCGTAAATAGTTTCCAGATCATAGCTTAAACCGTGGACAACATTTTTATCAAACCTGGTACACATGTGAAACAAGCGGCACAGATGTATCTTTTCATTGTTTTTTGGATTGATATATATATTCATTACGATACGTTGGAGACAAGATGTAGCATAATTCTTATATAACAGAGAATAATCGACAATATAGTACTAGCATAAATAGTAGAAAATCTGAGAGTGAAAGACAATACGGTACTTTCAGTTGGAGTCTTTACATATGTAAAAGCATGGAGTATATGTCATATCTTTTTTTATTGTGGTTATGAAGCAGTAAATGGTTTGTTGGAATTGTGGATGCACGTTAAAGGTGCAAATATCGGAAACACTACATTATACATGACATCTACTGACATTATAAAATTATAACCAACGAGGGGAATCAGTTTCATAGTCAGAAACACTACATAAAATAATCTGCTGATATATGACAATCATAAAAAATAAGGGGACTTACAATTGCAGTTGTATTTAAATTTTACACACAATGTATATGCTGTGGAATCTCTCTTTTCCAGCCATATAGCAAATGAAATACATTTTGCTGTATAAGGGAGATATAATGCAAATGAAATGTATCGCCTAGTCACTACAAATGTTACACTGTCTCACGAAGATGCTCATAATAGAAATGTTTCCACCAGTATAAATCCATTGCGAATTAGATGAGGTATGAGAGGAAAAATATACGGAATATTCCAAATATCCAACAACATTGCAGAAACTTAGTAAATACTAGAAGCTGCTTGTTACTGCTGATTACTGAGATGTTTGGAACAAGGAAAAGTAGCTTCCCAAACCCATTCTTCTTCAGTACATAATTAAATATTTAGAAAATGTAGAGATTATAAAGGGTACATAGAGATACGGCAAGTTCTTTTTTAATGGTCTTGCAAAAGAAAAAATGTACATTGTCACTAAATATGTTATGTACGACAGAGATGGTCATGGATGAAATGTAAAAACTTATCCTATGCCAGTAAAATGTCAAACGTATGTCACATTGAACATTGTCTATGGATGTAGTTCTTAGAGAGATGTGTACAATTATCTGTTTCAAAGATTCAAGCATGAAGTTTAAAGAAGATCATCATGATGCATTCTACTTCCAAATTCACTGGTCATAAAGGGATGTATATAGCATGGTGTCATGGGGAAAACACAGATGTTTAAACTATGTTAGTAATGAATAAATTGTAAGTCACAGTGACCCTAGCTTGTTGTAAGGTGGAGTAATAGTTGAAGAGATGCATCCAATTATAAAGATTCATAATGCAATTATTCACAGGACACAAAAATAGAGACATTAAATGACAAAATCTGGATAAATTCACTAGTGATGAAATATAGCTCACATATACATCTTTTTGCTATGAGGCTTTTGTACTTATCAAGATGCATCATGTTGATATTAGTGCAGTACTCACCAAGATGCATTAGTGCATCAAGCTTCAGGAGTATATGCATAACAGTATGTACAGGGTGAGAATAAAAAAAAAATTAGTCATGAGATAAATGCTGAAACATAATCTAAAGCAATAAAATGTGAAATGTAGGTCACATTGACTTTTATTTAATGCAAGTGTCAGGTACTAGCAAAGATGGATAAAACCATCTAGTTGTATGCTTCTAGCATCAACACAGTTTGATACAAAAACTTGAAAAACAAACTTTTATTAATGACACTAAAGCGTAATATATGACTGAAAATGACCCACTTTAGTGACGTTGGTGGCACTCATAATTATTCAGGTATAATAGGATCGATACAGTGTGCAAAAAAGAAAGAATCTGCAATTAATGCCCATATATGTACAAACTTAACACACTTAGCCCCGTTTCAAAGTATTAGGTCCTATAAAATCCACTTGACACAGTTGGATACGTTTTAGGAAGAAAGAATGTATGAAATGCAGCGAGGCTGGATATATGCATATGTCTTTATCTGTGCGGACGCTGACGGTGGTGGTGACGTCGAGGTTCTTACAACAGACATGTGCTTGGTAGAAATGAGACAAAAACGGTCGGAGACTTATATTAGATCAAATCTCTGGAGACTTTAGAATCGTAAAAGAACGTGGGGCTTATATTTTCTGCTACAACTAAAACTTTACCCTTCTATTGCCCATCTCCCCACAACTGACTACAAAACTGATTTTTCTGTAGAGAAGAAAGGAGATAAATCATATAGGGGCATGGGTAAGAGCATGATAAAGGCATTTTATTTATCTTACCATCGTCCTTTATTCCACTCTCTGTGAAAAAAATAACAAAAAAACATTAGATAAGGTGTGTTCCCCTGCCCAGTCGGTATTTAATATGCGGGAAGTGAATATAGCTCTCGGTATATCCATCTGTCTGTCTGTATGCTCGTCAATAGTTTCTAGACCATAGCTGATACCGTTCAAGACATTTCAATCAATCTTGGTATACATCTGAAACTAGTGACGTAGAGGTATCTCTTCATGCTTTCCGCATTGAATATTTATTATGATATTTTGGGGACAAGATTTGGCATAATTCTTATATAACTGAGGGTAATGGTTACTAGAGGACAAGTCCGAACATTATCAAAATTCAAGAGTGAAAGAAAATACAGTACTTTCAGTTGGAGTCTTTGTATATGTAAGGGACCCGGGGTAATCACGTCTCTAGCTGATTTTTGTTTTATTTTTGACACGAAGCAGTAAATATCTTGTTGGAGTTGTGATAGCACGTTACAGGTTGGAAAAATGTCGGAAAATCTAAAGTATACATCATATTTACTGATATTTTAAAATGTGAAATGTAGGTCACATTGACCTTCCTTTGTTGCAAGTGTCAGATACTTGCAAAGATGGATACAATCATCCAGTTTTATGCTTCTAGGATTAACACGGATTGAGACAAAATTTTGAAACAGAAATTTTTATCAGTGACAGTTACTCATGATACATGGCTGAAAGTGAGCTACTTTGCTGATGTGGATTGTACTCATAATCATTCTAGGTAAAATAGTATTAAAACAGTGTGGGAAAAACAAAGACTCTACCATGTACAAACGTAGCACAGTTAGCCCCGTTTCCAAGTACTTGATGCTATTAAATCCACTTCACACTGTTGCATAAGTCCTAGGAAGAAAGAATGTTTAAGATGCAGTGAGGTTGGATATATATATATATATATATATATATATATATATATATATATATATATATATATATATATATATATATATATATATATATATATATATATACATCTGCTTGGTAGAAATGAATGAAAAACGGTCGGAAATTTTATAATACACCAAATCTCTTGATATATTAAAATTGTAAAAAAATGAAGGGAATATATTTTCTGCTACAAGGACAATTTTACCCTCCCACCCATCCCCCACTGCAAAAGTGATAGGTGTATAGAGAAGAAAGCAGATGAAGTATAGAATTTCATGCATAAGAGCGTGCTAAATCTATTTTTCCTCTTACCATCGAGCTTTCCTTCAATCTCTGTAAGAAAAGAAATGAAACATTAAATATGCTCAATAGAGCTAATGCGTGATCCACGCCCCAGTCGTTATTTAATACGCAGGGAGTGAATATAGGTCTCGGTATATCCATCTGTCTGTCTGTATGTTCGTAAATATGGGTCATGGGAACCTACATTTGGGATGTGGGAGTAGTACTAATAAAGATTCATCCCCTCACAAAGTTTCATGATTGTATGTATAACAGTATATATCCAGGGTGGAAAAAAAATCCTATTTAGTCATGAGCTTAAAGTACAAACTTAAAACAATCCAGTAAAATGTGAAATGTAGACCGCAGTGACCTTCTTTTGTTGCAAAGATGTGCTTATAAGAGTGGCATAGAATCATATAGTTTGATGATTCTACCATGAACATAGCTGGAGAAATAAACTTAAAACACAAAACTTAAACAAAGTCAGTGAAGTGTGAATCATAGCTGACAGTGACCTTCTTTTGTGGCACTGGTGTAGTACTCATAAAGATGCTTCCCACCACCATGCTTGATGATTCCAGGTATAGCAGTATCCACACAACATGCACAAAACCCGATTAAATCGCAAAAACTTAACCAAGAATATACAACTAACTGTCATCTATGTATAAAATTAGCTTCTTTAGTCCCCACTAGAAGGGGTAGGTACCTAGGACATAAGAATAAAATATGGGTGCGATGCATTGAAGTCGTACATTTGTATGTGCTTTTATCTGTTTGGAAGCCGAAGCTGACGTCGATGTCCGAAGTAGTGCAATAGCTTCCCTCTACTCATTAGAGGTGAGCAAAATAACTGTTGTACAAGGATGCAAATTTTACCCTACTCACTCCCTAAGCCAGTTCCCGAGTGGATAGGTACTATAAAATCCATACCATACTGTGCTGGGAAACTTCTGTTTACCAGCCATATAGATGATAAAATAAATTTCGCTTTGATGTAAAATCTGTCGGAAACTTTATAATACATATGCATTGAATATCTTGATATTAAAATTATACAATAATAAGGAAAATTACTTTTGTACTAGGAGTTACATTTTACGCGCCGCCTCAACCGTTCCACCCAATAAAAAATGTTACAACTACAGAGAAGAAAACACCTGAAGCATACAGTAGCATGGGAAAAAACATGACAAAGACATTTTTGCTGTTACTCTCTATCATATCCTTTTTCACTGTTAGAGAGAAGTGAAATATTTGATAGGCTAAAGAGAGATAATGAATGTTTTACACCCCTTTGGTATGTAATATTGGGAGATATAGCTCTCAGTATATCTGTGTTTCTGTCTGAGTGTCTTTAAACGTTGTAGCTTCCGTAGCATCGCTCTAACCGTTCAAGGCAATTCAAAACACTTGGAACACATGTCAAGTAAGTAGCTTAAATTTGTCTTTTTATACTTTTAGTTGGAGTCCTTGCATCAGCAGAGGAATGTGGGGACATGCCATATCTAGATAACCATTGTTCATTTTGAGCATGAATCAGCAAGTGGTGTGTGGGTGGTGTGGTAGCACGTTACAGATTGAAAAACTGGCGGAAACTGTACACGACACATCAAATATCTTAATATATTAAAATCACAGAAGAACCAGAAAAATTACTTTTAGTATTTACATTTTATACAAAAATAATGTGCTGGGAAACCTCGGTTTACCAGCCATATAGCAAATGAAATAAATTTCGCTTTGACGTTAGCTACAAACTGTCGGAAATTTTATAAAAATTTAAACTGAATATCTTGATATTAAAATTATACAAATATTAGGAAGATTTCTTATCTACTAGTAGTGACATTTTACCCGCTCCATCCCCCGTTACACCCCATACAAAATGTTACAACACAGAAAAGAAAACAACTGAAGCATAGAGTGGCATGGATAAGAGCATGATAAAGGCTTCTCTTGCTCTTACTTTCCATCATACTCTTTTTTACTGTTGGTGAGAAATTAAGTATTTGATAGGCTAAAGAGAGATAATGAGTGTTTTACAGCCCCCTTTGGTATGTGATATGGGGAGGCGGGATATGGCTCACAGAAATTTGTCTATGTCTTTAAACATACATGTATTAGTTTCCGTAGCATAGACCTAACCGTTCAAGGTAATTCAACAAAATCTTGGACACATGTCAAGAGGTGCCTTTTTAATACTTAGAATTTTCTACATTCAATTTTTTTATGATAGAATAGAAACAAAACTATAACCTACTTTATAAATAACCGAGAGTACATGATAATAGAGTGCTCACATGAGAAGTATAACAATTGTGAGAGAAAATACCGCACTCTCAGTTGCAGTCTTTAAGTGCACATGGGCGAATCATCATCACCTGACAACTCTAGTTCATTTTGTGCATTAAGCAGTAAATGATTCGCAGCATTGTGTATTAGCACGTTTGATGTTGAAAAACTGTCTGAGACTTTACATAACACATTACATGTCTTACTATATTAAAATCATAACAAACAGTAGCATAACTGTGTACTAGTATTGAAATTTGGCAGAACAAGGATATGCTGTGGACGCTCTAGATTGGCATCGGAAAGAGCGTGATAAAGGTATTTTGTCTCTTACCTTCCTGCGTCTCACTATCTATCTCTGTAAAAGAAAAAAGAAACACTCGAAAGACGAAATAGGGATATAGCGTGTCTCTCACTCCCCGCCACCAGTTTGTAATATCTGAGTTTTCGTTCCCGGAGTAGAACTGAAACCGTTCAAGCTTTTTAAACCAGTCAAGGAAGCTGTGAAGGAGTGCCTCTTGTTTCCAATACCCGGGAAGTACTTCTTGATGCTTAACATTTTTCGCATTCAATATTTTTCTTTAACCTTGGAAATTAGGTATTGTCTAATTATTATATAAATTTGGACTACTGGATGATAGCGTACTAGCACGAGTAGTACAAAAAGATAAAGTCCTGGAAAATACAGTACTTTCAGTAGAAGTCTCTACAAATGCGGGAGACCGGAGGATATGTCATGTTTAGGATTAAACCGTTTTAATTTTCAAACAAGGATATTTTTTCTTTCATCTCATTATAACTTTTTTGCAATTAATATGATAGATACTCCAAGTTCTTTTTTTCCAGCCAGAGCGCAAGAGTGTATTTTTAAAGCTTTTTGGGGGAGGGATATTTTTTCCAAAAATATGAAGCAGAAAAACGCATGAGGGAGGTACGGTAACACGTTTCGGGTTGAAAAACTGTCAGAAATTTTACATTATACATCTAATCTCTTGATATATCAAAATCACAAAAGAACGAAGAGAATTAGTTTTGTCCTGGTATTGAAATTTCACACAAAACATGTGATGTGGAACGTCTCTTTACCAGTCACATAGCAAATTAAATAATGTTGCTGTATAAGGGGGGTAAACGCAAGTGAAATGCATCACTTAGTTACCAGAAATGTTACGCTCTCTTAAGAAAATGTTGATAACGGAAAACAAATTCCACCTGTGACAAAACCATTTATAATTACATAAGGCATTAACTGAATAACCTACAAAAATATATTGAGTATTTCCAACATCCACCAACTTTGCAGACATTTAGTGAAAATTGGAAACTGCGTTTCACTGGTGATTACAGACAGACTATGCGGAAAATGAGAAAATAGCATCCAAACCTATTCCTGTGCATAACATCGCAAACCTATTCTTATGGATAACATGTTTGAGCTTTTAAGATAAGTGATTATTGTTTCATTATTATTATTTAAGGATTACTATCTTTAATAAAAAAAAAAATATGCAGATACAACTTTGAGAACACTTCCCAATATTTTTTGTTTGTTTTGTGGAATCTAATCTAATTTTGCCTTTATATCTTTCCTGTTACTTATTCAGCAGATCAGGCTTTATCGATCAGTTCATACATTTTAAAATGAAAACATTGCTCAGAGCAAAGACGAGAACCTGATGGTATCTATATTAATCATCTTGCGAAAACTCAATTGCATACTGCGATGTATTTTCTATAAAATGGTTTCGGCAAACGCTGCAAAATGTAGTATATAAATCATTTCTTTTATTATGGCCTTGAAGCAGTAAGTGGCATGTGAAAGGTGTGGTATGTTTTAATCCTGTCATACATTGTACATAAAATATCAAATGTCTTCATATCTTAGAAGATAAATTTTATACCTGCATTGAAATTGCGTTAAAAAAAATATTTCCCAGTGCAACTGCTCTGTATCAGTCCCAAACAGATGAAATAAAACTCGCTGTCTAAATACTGTTTAAGAGATATATAATGTAAGTCAAATGTATCACCTTGTGATTAAGAAATTTTATGCTTTCTCACGTAGGTAGCAACAATACAATTTTAAAATAATTGCCGGATATAAAATTGTTAGCAAAATGGAATCAAAAGACTGCCAGAATATACTATGCATATCAAAAGTAAACGAACCTTTCAGAGATTTTATAAAAATTGGAATCCTGTTTTCTCTGCTGATTACAAAATACTGTGCAGGACATAAAAAAGGTGTCTTCCCAGACCTATCATTTTTGCAGTACATATTTTATTATTTACAAAACATATAAGGTTATAAACTTTTCATACTTATTAATTGATCACAATATGGGTTACAGGATCATACATCCTAAAAGGAATCCATACCGGAGAACTTTCACGTGATGTAAACATGAAATCATATCCAGGTGCCGCCATTCACATTCTCTGAGGAAGCTTGATCTCAGCAAATATAACACAGTTATTGTTCAAGTAGGAGAAAATGATTGTTTGACCGACCATACATAGCAAACCACGACACCTTCTTCCTGGAGTCGGGTCAGCTACCATCCACTTTCTGTCACTCTGACCTGATTCACTCAAGAGCTGGTGTTGATAATGTATGAACTTTACTTTTGAGCCCTCTTCAGGCATTGTATCATCTATAGTCTCTTCAAACCTATTACAGATTAATTGATGTTCATACAATTTAGCTGTGTTGTAAAAATGATGCAGGCACTTCTTGCAGTACTTCCTACATTTGTATCTATTTATCTGTCGGGTTACCTATCTCAACAAATTCTTTATTCCAGTCATGTTACCTATCTTCTTCCGATATAAGCAGCATGTCAATATGGTTGATTCTTTCTAATTTAGTAATCCTATGTGGAATAATGTAATTGTCTCCATTATCTCCAATGATATCCCATTTTACAGATATGTTGAATTCAACCTCAAAATCATATATAGTCTCGACACTACTAGGACATGTATTAAGCTAATGGTTATATGCATCCAGGCAATGTTTAGAAGTTCTATGTGGATTTGTAGTTGATATAAGTATGCGCAGAAAAAAACAAAAAACAAACAAAACATCAATCATTCATATGATGGACATTTAAGCATGCATTCTTCTTTGACATCCATTCAAGAGAATCAAAGTGCAATCTACTCCTAAAAGGTCTATATGTATCAACGTACAAAATGAGGAAGTCTATGGTTACGAACCACCACTTTCAATCCCCACTTACTTCCTGTGAAAACTATGGTATTTTACATTGCAAACATTCTCTTGACAACCAAATGCATTTCTCTCCTGTTAATGATGTCTTGAGCCTTAATTTTATGATAGCATGTAAAAGTTACTATTTGATATGTTTCTCTTCTAGCCGTCCTAATGGCAAAGACAAATTGAACTTTCACAGACCTAAAATCTGTAATTTTTCTATCAATGATCCCCCTTATGTAGGGTTCAGCCTCAGCAAAGACTTCATATAAATCCTGATCATTTCCACCATCAAAGGTATACTCATTGATTGGACAATTAAATGCGTCTTGCATTCTACGGACTATGATGTTGCTAAGGTTGTCTATATTCATTCTCTGAGTTGGAATATGCGTTAGTGGTCTTTGCAAATGTCTTCCTTCACTCTGTTGTATTGGTGAATCAATGATTGCCATTTTTTTTGCAAAACGATATTTAAACAAGTGACTCACAATGTACTGATATAATTTCAGCTGCTTCCCACCTGTTAAAAGAACTGTCATAACATTTCCATTTGGCGAGCACATACTTCCTACCATTCTTTCTTTCAATTTTTAAAATCTTTTCAATTATGTAAAGGTCATCTTACTTGTCATATAAAGGTAATTTCCCTTTGTAGAAACTTCCCCCTCTGTCTTTGCCACTTAAACCATATATGTGTACACTACAAAATCACCTAAAGTGATTGCTTTTTTTTTCTTCCTTGAAATTAGGCAAATAACCTTTGGCAAAGATACACATATATTTTCACATTCTTACACTTTAGACTAATTTAAATTTAGGTGTCTCGAAATGGTCACTTGCTAGATAACCATATAGATTTATCCAAACCTTACTTCTGTTGTCCCTTTTCAATGCTTCTATGGGTGTTGTGTTGACATTCTAGTCTTTAAAGTTTGGTTAAGTCTTTCCACTACAGATGTCTTTTATATGAGTGAGAGGATAAATATTATCTACTTTTATCCTATTGCTGTTTTACATTCTGACGGTAAAATTCCTTACCTTCATTAAACTGTATCTTTATAGATTTTTGCTGATGAAAGATACACTTAATTGCCTCGTATATATCATGCCCACGTTTAGATTTTACTTTCTGAGCATATGCGTATTTTGAGAAAAGGTCTATGGCATTCAAAATATATCTGTGTCCATTAATGGATCCCTCAACTAGGTCTGCTTGCATTTGATCATCAGCTTGACTAACGTAAATTCTTCTGGACATCGTTTACGCGCTTCGAGGTGTGTAAGTTGACTGATGGGTTAAACCATTCCTTGAACTAATCATATCTGATTTTCACACTATCTTGTTTAATTTGCTGCCACATAACGTTTATGTTCGTAAAGGCCACAAAACGCTCATAATATATGTTTCTCAAATAATATGCTGTACCGGAAGTTCGCATCTCTTGTAATTTTAATAAATTTCAACTCGTACACGTGACGATATTTGGTGTCATACTTGCATGCGGACCGACAATATTAAGCGGATGTGCTCAATTAATATGAAAAAAACATGTGGCTGTGAGGAGTCGCGAAAAGACATTGATAGCGGCATTATGTTTCCAAATCATCTGCGCTACCTCAACGCCACTGGTAGCAATGGATAGTCTTTTTTGAACAAATTAACATTAAGTTGCCAACTAGCTATATGGTTAAGTTACAAACTGAATAATTCAGTTATCTAAGATCACCATACATTTATATATTTTGATTATTTCAGTTCCCAGTTGCATATTTAAATAGAATAAAGCCAGGCTCACTATAAATAGTCAATGCACCTAATGTGAAGTAATTCCATGTGTATTAGAAAGTGGTGGTATTAGTGGCAGCTTCATTGGTGCTAAGTTCAAAGGAATGTTATTAATAATATCTCCATCAAATAAGATGATTATTTGAGTTACATACCTAAACAGATATGTCTAAATATCTAAAATAATTTCTCTGTACATAAACAATAATGTTAAAGTTCATACACTTAAGATATATACGACACTCAGCTACTTAATCGTAAACATGGATCACCTATGTACCTGGTTGTAGTGGGTATTAATAATTAGGGATAGTAGCTTCAGTCAATTGCAAACATGCATTACAGTATTTACCTGTATGTTTTACCACGGCATTATGCTCTGACTAATGTGATTGACAATATTAAGGTTCACTTACATTAGATAATAGTTTAGGCAGTCAATATATTAGTCACCATCTAAGGTAATATTTTAACCACAGTAACAGGTAACATTTCAATGACTCTCTTAAGTATATCCTCCGCTAGTCTGCAGTCTGTCCATTTATATTCAGCACATTATTTTCTATGGATACTTCCATGCATACTTCTATACTTCCAAAATGTAATGTAAGGTGAATTAGTATCTGCCTACAATAGTATAGAAAACATGAATGCTAATTGATCAAATACGCTAATATCTCTAGTCATAATAATTCTGGTTTATCACGCTTCCCTTGCTGTAGCACGAGGAGTAGTTGTAACTAGAATTTATGAATTAGAAAATATGCGGTGATGAAATGATATCTGTGTTTTCTATTCTACTATTTTTAAAAAAAACGTGCATGTTTTTATTCACAAAGTGACATTTCATTTCACACGTATACATTTTAACTATAGCTAAACCCCCAAATTAAAATACAGTTGTTAGGTTTAAATTAAACGAATGACAATTGACACTTTTTAATGCGTTTTTTGTTTGCCCTAAAATGAGAAATAAAATAATTATTGTCTTAGCCGATCGCCATACAATAAACTTTCAAAACAGCTGACAAGTATCTAATCTCCCGTAATTAGAGGAGTTTAGACAATAAAACAAGTCTTCATTTTATTTAATCTGTCACATCTGATGCATTTTTACCTTGTGTCCTTTTTTCACACATTGATATCAATAGATCATCATAACTAAAATAAAATCTTTGACAACTTTCACAGGTGACATAATAAATTCCTGCCATAGTTAAATATACCTTCGATAAAATTAACACTTCATGATTTTATTTTTACATGAAATAAAAGCATTACATAAAATAATTTTTTTTTAAAGACTTTGTGAAGTCTGAATATTCTTTACTGACAATTTCTCAGTTGTTTACTTATTAGCTGATAGGTTTGTCCCCTCGAGTGAAATCTCGCAAGTTCTCTCGAGATTTATCGTTATTTGAAAGACACATGGCATGCGCAGACAACGTGAAAAAAGTTTGTTTCTGAGATCGAGTAACAAGTCGCCTGGTGAGATTATTTGAACCTTTTGTGACTGATTTAAGGACATAAACCTGTATTTTGGGGCACGTTCATCTTCCCAAAATTAATACATTATATCTAAAAACCAAGATTGATTAATTAACCCTATAAATATCAAATCTTGTTGGAGAGGAACGCTGGTTTTTCAACTGTAAGTATAGTCGGTTTGATTTTTTGCATGAAGTGACGGCAAACGTGGAAATTCTTGCACAAATCGGCCTTTTTACAAGTTATTGTGGGTAATTTTCTACAAAGTATTATAGCTATGACTGGTAAAAGATGATCATTTTAAAGATGTTTTCATTATTATATAAAGTATGACAAAACACCAGTTTTAGCCCAAAGTACACACAAATGAAATGTAAGAATGGTCGATTTCCATGTTAACCGTCGTCTGCATTAAATCTAACTTTTATTTGGAGCTGAATGTCATTTACCTGTTCACAATAACTGCGCTCTCGTATTGGTGAGATTTTTAGCTATTTAATTTGGTGAAGCATTTTGTCAAAACACTGGAAGAATTTACCTACTAGACCATGTTGTACTAGAATTTAATTATGTAGAAAATAAATGGTCAAAATTTTTGAAGAGTTTTAGGGAAATATAAATGTTTGTATGTCTTATTTAATGTTAGAACAATGAAAACAATCAAGGGAGCAATTAATCAGCATCAATATCAATGAAACAGGGTAAGAATATATATATATATATATATATATATATATATATATATATATATATATATATATATATATATACACACACACACAGCGTCCCGCCCACCCTCAGCAAAACTGAACACAAAAAGCACACAAATACCAAAATATGGTCATATATAATTAGTAATAAGCTAAAAGGCTACTAGGGATGTTAAACTACATAAAATATTTGATTCCCCAAAATGACCATTCAAAAGTAAAGGAATCTAACATAATGAGTCTAATTTAAACAATTATAATGTTTATAAAGTTTAATTTGTATTTTATTCAAATGAAAGAAAATCAACTGTTTTAAATTAAAATTGAGCTCTAATGAAAGTATCAATGTCGACAATATACAATTTTCATACAATCAAAACCAAAAGAAAAATGAGTATGAATCTCCTAGTTTTAAAGTTCAAGTTAGATCTTCCACTTATTCTGCTGGAAACCCCAATACATTCTCGTCAAACTATTTAATTTTAGCACGAACTTTCGTATAATCATGCACAGCAAAAACATCAGCGATGTAACTTTCATCTAGTGCATTCAAAACATGTTTCAGCATTCCTACAAACACTATTTGCTCATACCTTCATCACTAAATATGATGGAAAAGGAAAATAGTTTTTGTAGGCCGCCTCCTTTTTCGTATGAAACCGCTGGTCTCTGCCTCAGCATCTCCTCCTTGTGAGAATGGAATTGTTGACGTTGCCCAAAGACTTTGTTGTACACGTACGGGTCATTCTTCTCACAGTACTTTTCAAGCAATTGATCACTATAAGCATAAAATACTCGTTTATTTTTCAAAAATGACGTATCAAGATACATAGCAGTTATTGTCTTCTGTTGTGCTCTGATATATATATATTATAAATTTAATCATATAGACACGAACAAAAGCTTTTACATGTGTGCTCGTCTTAATTATATTTATGAAAATACATGCAGTTCAATACTTTTATCTCTTGTTCGCTTGATGATCAATTTATTTGCATTCTTTGAAACGAATGTAAATGTAACATTCTAATAACGACAACATTTTTTTCTCCAAAGAAATCATACAATATTTTCGTCAAATGTCCATGTAGTACATTTTGTATATGTGAAATGCTGATATACATACTATCCTCCGATATATTCCTGTTAAATGTGAAATCTCAAGAAATGACAATGTCATTGTAAAGAACAATATAGAAACGAAATATGAATGTTTCTTACCTGTAAGTTGCTGACAAAAGATGAATATTCCGCTATAAAGATCATATTTACCGTTGAATACCTTTATTCCTATCATTTTTCTCTTGAAACTTGAATATTCCATTGTAAATAATGTCGTTATAACGAGAATAGACATTATATAAAAAACGTTACTATAACATGTCTTGTTACTTTCGACTGATTTCATATATTATATTCTATATCAACATTGCTTTTCTAGGTGTTACTACTGCATTTAATGTATCGCACTTATCTTTCTGGTCAAAATATGGCAGCTTTCTGCCACATTGAAGATTTCAAAGCACAATAGCATTAACTTGGTTGTGGAAATATTTGGGCAACTTTAATTGGAACTCTTGTTTTACTCTTGTAGCTGTTGCATTAATTGTTATCCTACTGCCAGTAAAGTCAGTCATTCAAAAAATTGGTCGGTTATCGAGCTCAAACTGGGAGTCGTATTTACCCGAGTTAGAGTCTACTCGCACCAAGCGTTAGCATAGTGGCGATATTCAAGTCCACATGTCCACATCATGCGTATTCAATTGCAATTCTAGTCACAAAGCTAGAGTTAATGTACCAATTTAAGTAACTCAGATGCTTGTCCTTTTATTTTATTTTGAGACTTGCCTTCAATTGTAAAAAGTAATTATTTGCTTTCATTTACAAGTTTAGAATGTGAAGTCATCGATACATATGTTTGTCTTTTTTGCAGCCTGGCAGAAAAGATTTACTTATATATAAATCATGTTGAGAAGAGAAGTCTACAAAGTTGCAAAATCCAAAATATTCAGAGAGAACAATTGACTATTCTCCTTACCTCTATAACACGAACATTCCCCTTCCATACTTCACATGGCCTTGTTAATTTTCCCACTATCTAACAGCATGCATATTATAATTCAAATCAGCTGACACTTATATGTACAAGAGGAATGCCATCTTTAAGACTATTATCCACCTGCCATCTTGTTGACCTCTTTTGGTAAATATTTATTAAACATGCATGAGGTTGAAATTCATTTGCCACGTACTTCTTATATACTTTCTGAAAACTTATAGTAGACTCTGCAGCATCGCCGCTAAGAAAACGCCTCTGCTATCTGGCGATTGACAAGCCAATTTTGATTATTATCCCAACGCCACCCAGCTCAGCGGACACGTATGTACGTTAAGAGTCTAACAAAATAATTCCAAGCACTTGACCCCTTAACGTATTTTGTTGTGATGAATTGCTCAAAGTCAATCAAATATATGTCTTGATTGTAACTTGAAGTAAGTAAAATTCTTCGTAAAAATGTGGTAACATGTATTTTTGAAAAATGAAAAATTGCCCATGCTCATTGGAGCACATCCGTTGTCAAATCATCAACTTCGGAGGTCAGTAAACCTTGCATAAAGTCTGCAGTCCCATAATGCCTACATGGAAGTGATCGGTTTTGAAAAACACCACAACGTATTAGGTTTGACATTATTAGACTGATTGCTCAGTTCCCTAAAAGCGTAGCCTTCCTTACCCGTTCTTAAGTCCATAAATGATATCTAGAAGGACTGTCATCTCTTCCAGTCTAGACTGGAAATTTTCTGTAAGTTTGCTTTCTGATATATCCCTGTGGGTTTTTTGTATGCAAGGTTGATCTAACATCCATTGCTTTAGTCGCGCAGGGTTCATTTCTTCGGACATTATCTCTCTCATTGGTCCAGAAACCTTTGGTCCCTCACAATCAGTTAATCAGTAACGTCCCTCGAACCAACGTCACCATTGACCCCAGGATTGCGAAAGCTGCCTGTAACAGCAAAAATACAATAACTGAGCCCGTGTAATACACGAACCACGTTTAAGTGCGAATACTGTGATATACATTACACATGCTCGTACATGAACTGACTTCGTTACACAATAATTTCTTTCATAAAACGAACAGTACGGGATTATTATTACAATAACCACATTCGTATATGAATCTGTCTACTACAAGAATAATCTCACTTAATTATAAAAACTCCAACGTTTCTTGCCATTTAATGCATACAACATGCAGTTGAAAACAACTTGTCTGCTATAAAATGTCTAACCTGAAACATACAATATTATATCCACTAGCATGAGGTTATGTTGTATAGGTCTGACTTTTTAGAACATTTAGAATAAATTCCGAAAACATCCAATATATTAAACAATTACATCACACAGAGCGGATAACAATATAGAATACAGTTTTTCATTTTTACATACCTCTACAGCTGACGATTTCTTCCGTAAAGTGGATAGTTTCCTGCATTGTGACTATATTTAGAAGAAAGAAGAAAAAAAAAAAAGAATAGTTTTAGAAGAAAAAAAAAATTTAAAAAAATCCATAAGTACTATAATTGTGGCCAAAACCACGGCAAGAAAACTCAGGATAAACGAGCCGCCACTGATGGCACATTGTGCGTGCTTCAGAGAGTAGCCTCAACTCAGTAATTTGAAATCATCATGGTTAAAGCCATACACCGTGGGTAAAGCTGTACGCTGCAACGAAACCAATATACATGTATGTTCATATATACTTGAAAGGTATTTTCGTGCACACATTTCCGTGACAGGAATTGGAATGAATTATGGTTCGAGGTAAAAAAAGAGAACTTAGAGTAGTCAATTGTAGCACTGATTGCATACTATATTTTGTTTGCAAACTAGACTGGAGGACGGTAAGCTGTTTTTAGTTTTGTATATAAAGAGGGTAGCTACCTTTGCAAGCATTGTAGGTAAGCTGGCACCTGGAGGTCCGCATCGTTGGCTCACTCGGTACATAAACATTGTAGTTAGAGGGACTCTTTGTGATGCACCCATCGCTAATAGCTTTAGTTACTTCACTGATCTTCTTTTTGATTTTGCCCAGGTCAATGTCATTTAGTGTCTCCAAAATACAGATTCATATTTTTTTAAAATAATAATGATTGAGATGGCATTTTAATGGCAACAGATTCAAAACTTTTAAGGCGTATTATTGTGTCTGAGGTCACATGCTAATGCAGATACTGGCATATATGATTTTCAGAAAATTTTTAGAAACAATGGCAATCAATCATTTGAATATGTGTATTGCCACACACAAAAGAGAACCAGACTTAGTCATATCGGTACGTTTTACCGTAGTACAAATTAATTTTCCATTTTCAAATATTGTCACTTGATTAAAAAGAAATTTAATTTCTACTGTGAAAATTGAAGAAATTGTTGGATTAAAGCAGTATATAATTAACAAATGAAAATGATACATGTTTAAATATATACAGTAGTTACTTTGCTGACCCCTCCCCCGCCCAATGGATTGACTTGACTTAGTATTCCAAATGTCATTAAATCAAGATTCACGTAATAGCTCACAGTGAAGTTGTTTCGAGGTACATTATAATTTTAAATACTGTGAATTCGTTTTTTTGTGAGGTATCAATTTTCCTGGATTTCATAGTTGCTGAAAACCACAAATTTAAAGACGCGCAACGATTCGTCTATGGAAGGAATAAAACCCGTTATCTATCAACAAATTTAAGTACTGATGAATGTCCTTTAAAAAAATTGAATCCCACGAAATAAATAAATTTACGGTATACTACACTTGACTGACAGTTATTCAGATATAGGCGAGGCTTGGAACTTGGTCAGTTATTCTCCCAAATATTTCTACTCATAATTAGGGCCCTGCTTGACGAAAAACTATAGAAAGTATGTTCATCCTAAAGGTGATACTGTGAATTGTTGGATTCTAACCCAATTTGGTACGCAGCTTTGTATTGGCGAGACCTCAAAGAGTTCGATTTTCAGCTTTCTCTGTCGTAATTGAGAGACGTTATGGCCCCTCATTACCTATCCGCCCCTAACTTTCGTTTCAGTGGCTTAACGTTCTCAATGATTTTTTGGTGAAAGCTTAACTGTGTAGTATTATTCATAGCTTATAATATTTAAGCTGTTCAAGTTCATAAACAATAAATAAATTGAAAGCTAACCTGAAGCTTTCGTCCTTGTACTAAGGACTTCTCAAGGATTGTTGGATTTCAACCAAATTTGCCATGCAGCTCTGTGCTGATGAGAGCTTGAATAAGTTTGATTTCCGGCGTTCCACGACATTTACAGGAGTTACGCCCCCTGATTGCACAATCTCCTGACTTTTACTTTGGCAGTATAACTTTAATAAAAATGTTGGATTTCAACCGAATTTGGTAACAGGCTTTTCATTAGCAGTTATGCCCTCTGATTTTCTGTCTTCTTGGGGTTTTACAGCATACTCTACAAAGGATTGTTCGACGTCAACCAAATTTGTATGGGGCTTTATATTGGCAAAACATTGACTGAGCTTGATATCCAGCGTTTCCACTACATCATTTACAGGAGTTATGTCCCCTGATTGCCTGTCCTTCTAGCTCTGGTTTCTGGAGCACAATTTTACCAAAGTTCTTTGGTTTTCGAGTAGATTTTTCATGGGAATTACGTTGATGAGATTATGAGACCATGAAATGTGTTCGATTTCCAGTGTCCCACGACTTCATTTACTGGACACCATTGTGCCTACCCCTGACCTTTGTTTCTGCCGCATTCTGACGCATTAATTTACCAAAGATTGTTGGATTTCAACCAGATTTGGAATGGAACATTATACTGAAAAGACCTTGAATGATTTTAGTTCCCGCATTCTTCATTATCATTTAGAAGAGTTATGGCCCTAATTTCCCCGATCTCGTTAGGTCTCCGTAAAATAACTTTACTAAGGAATGTTGGATTTTAACCCAATTTATCATGCATCTTTATATTGATGAGACCTTGAATAAGTTGAATTCCAGCGTTCCATGTCATTATTTAGAGGAGATATGTCGGCTGATTTCCCATTCAACTAACTTTGGCTCCCTAATAAAAGTCCCTCTGTTTAAGTCTTGGCGAGTTAATTGTAGTGAGCGTGAGCCATTGTCATACACTAATTACTAAGAGCTCAATTGAAGCATAATGACTAATAACTATACATTCATCACTGGGTTTAGAAACAATAGAAGAAATTCTTTACTGATGAAACCATGGATATAGGCGTATTATTACGCTATGGGAGAATCGCAATTTGATATACCCACAGGATTCTTATATATATTTCTTTTATAAAAACACTTCCAACGCCAGATAGAGGAGACTTATGGTATGGTGGCGTGATCAACGAGACGCAGGTGGTGAGCGCTCTCTATTTTTTTCCACTCCTGACGGATTTTTCCTACAATCTTGTTTATTTTTTTTATTTTTATTTTTTATTTTTTTTTGTTTTTTTTTTTTTTGGGGGGGGGGGGGGTTGTGGGGGTGGAGAAGGAGTACATATTTAACTGTGAAATAGTTTTTTTTTATCAGCAATTTTATTTCCCGAGCTGTACGGGGAATACCAGTCCCAGATTAATAAGGTGTAGAGATAACAGAAACTAAAGTGAATGAGTTCTTCGAGCAAAAATTAAAAATTCCCAAGGAAAAAGTAGCCACTTTCTTCTATCAAGCCATTCACAGGTTGAAGTCGGATGCCGGAGATAAAGCTACTATCATTGTCGGATTCTAGAGGCTGTCAGACCGTGATATAGTTCTACGGAAAGCAACAAAATTTTCAAAGGGGTCCCGGTATAGCGCTGTCTCAGATGTGGCCCTGGTTGTCGCAGGATGCAGGAGAAAACGTATCCACAAGAGATTACTCATGTCTGAGGACGAAAGCAAAAATATAAAATCGTCTACAACAAGGTGACACCTTTTGTGGTTCTAGTGAAAAAACATAAATAAGGGCAAAAATGTGTCCGAATTTAGTATTTTGGTACTTCATTACCACTGACTTGTACAGCGTATATAATAGCAAATTTTATTTCATAATATTGGTATATTTCCCATTTAGTCAAAAAGCACATCATTTCCTTTATGCTTCCAGCCGCGCAGCCCCTCCCCCCCCCTCTCTCTCTCTCGGAATAACCAGTTCGCTCGACCGCAACAAGTTTTCTTGAAATTTTGGAAGAATTAGTTCCTTGACGTTTTCTATCTTACTTTGTCCTTGACGTTCAGGACATTAAATAGTAATATAATTTTGTAAAAGCGCCTATATAACGATATACATGTATCTTACAAGGATACAATTGATACTTTAGAAAAGTACCAAGAGAGGACGCAAGTGTAACAAACGGCATGTAACAAAGTTGTAACTGAGGCTATAGGGCAGTGGTCCCCAACGCGGTGCCAAGGTTTTTTGTGTGCCCGCGGAAGAGGTTATAATGAATAATATTAAATACAAAAAATGGGTCAAGTTAATTGGTTGGTGCAAGCAACTCTCTCATAAACTCACAAATGTATCCGTAGGCACAAAAAGGTTGGGGACCCCTGCTATAGGGCCTCATAAGCATGAAATGTGTGAAAAGGAAGGAATTTAGTTTGTTTGTTGCATAGACTTTTTTGTTGCATGGTGTTTTGAAAGGTATTTTTGAACACATTATTTTGTATATGAAGTGATGGCGCTGTCTGGTTTAGGACAGACAAGTCTTATATTTGGTAGCACATACGAGAAAGTTTTATAATCGCATAAAGAAGAGTATGACAGAAGCAGAAGTTAAAGCAAAAGATGTAGTTACAGAAGGGATAGTAACTATTACCTAAGTTGCCTTGGTCATGAGCATCCAGAAATTTAGAGTTATTGATTTTGTAATATCATGGTGTTTACATAGGTTTACTATGGGAGCTGAATTAGTACTGTTAGTCCTATAGAGAACAACAGCCCTACAGTGGTTCCACATATGTATGTACAGTTAACTTTACTATAAATGCAAAAGTATGGTTCTATTTGTGCATAACAAGCCAAGTGAATACCTTTTGTCTACCTCAGAGTGATTTTCAGTGGGATATTAAAATCACTTTCAGATATGGCAACTGTTGCCATGAAAAGGGGTGGAGTGCAGTGTGTAAAGTGTGTAGATTTGACTATGCTAGGTTGGGTGTTTTGCACATTGGTTAATATCTATGCAACCAAATATATAAAGTTTATACAATTTAACATTTATAGAGTTATTATGGTCAGCAATGTGATATTTCCCAGTTATCATTTTAAACATTACGCATCAGATATGATCACTTAGATCTCTACCAGCATGCTTAATGGTGGTGACCCCTCATGATTTTGTGTCCCACCAATTTCATTCAGTGAATGGTTTGGAACTTCATATTTTGTATTTTAATTGACTTATGCCTACATTACTTTAGTTTTAAATTAATCATGTTCTGGGGGAATTTTAGGTCATTTCTGTCATTTAAATCTCCTTTTCTGTAGTAATACATGCACATATAGATTGTCACCTTGACCTTGTACTAATTTATTGCATAATATGACAAGGGTGATAACATATTTCAATCTTAAATTGAAGAGATATAAATATTGATAGCAAAAAAGGTAACTCTTGATTACACAGATTTATTTTAATAGTTTTTTTCTGATTTCCTGAAATGAAGCTCAAACACTTAAATGTTGCCTGAAATGCACCATTGCTATTCTTGGCGTACATGAACTTGCAATATAATTCTATATTCACCAATGTAATCTTTGACAAGCAGAACAATGCGCACTGTTTACTTATGCTTCTACTACTATCCATAGGACTGTCAAGTAAATCAAAGGTAGATATAGTAAGCAAGTGTTTACATTGTCTTTGCCGTCTCAGAAACCTTTGTGGTCAAGAAAACCAACATGTGAACAGCGGCCCTGGCTTGAACAGCTAACACTCACTCCAAGGCCATACATTTGAGGCAAATATGGTATTAGTTAAAATGTACATTTTCATTGTGTTTTCTTTGATTTGAATTGTAGTACTCATTTCTCCTTTTCTCGCGGGTTCCCTAATCTTGCGGTATTGACTATTTCCATTCTAAATAGATACTTGTACCATCTGCCGGTTGTTTATAATCGTAGTTTTGTTAAATAGAAGTGTTTGATCTTAACTAGTAATATATGCTTTCAACAATGTTTTCCTTTCTGGAAATAAATAAGAAAATAATGAATCAACAGAAAATGTATCAAAGATCTACTTTAATTTCCCTTTACCCGCTATACAATATAAGTCTCCTGCATCTGATACCGAAAGCCGAATCACGTCCCGCTTGGCTGAATAAAGTCATTGACTTGATGATGGTTTTCAATGATGCAAGCATAGTCACATGATTGACCTTGTTTACATATCACTCATTGCCCAAAAATATGGTAGACAATAAGGGTCGTTGTATTGAAACCTGGATATCGTCCCAGAATGTTGCTATCATGTATATTGATATAATTGATGATATGCCAAAATATATAAATGAAATTATACCAGTAATTCATATTAATTATTACACTATGAGAAAATCTGTAATGAATACGTAATAGGCAATAATTTCTTATACTTAATAAAGAGGGAACTAAAGTAATGAAAATGGGAGAGCGATGTTTCCAGAAAACATCATAGGATGAAATTTAGCTTTTTTTTTTTTCTTTGGAGGGGAGTGTTGTTATCAATAAAATAAAGAAACAACAACAACCCTCAAAATCATGTATAAAATAGTAGGTGCCTTTTGACAAACACAGTAGCAATGTGTATGAGAGCAGAAGTCTGAAGGAGTCAAAAATTCCCGATCCCAAGGTGCTTATTAATTGCAAACAGCTGATGATTGTAAATTAGGGAAAATGTGGTGAACTTACTATATTTAAAATTCGAGTGTTGATGAGAGAACATGTTTTCAGGTGTCCACATTACCTCTTCAGAGAATAACTGGATATAATATTGTATATACTCATAATGATTGTAAATATTTAAAATTTTAAAATTGATAATTTTAAGTTTTTTGCTATGTACGACGATGTGGTGTGTTATTACTGGCATTGTGTTGATTTCATATCCTGGTTGGGCCCCCATACAGCGATTACATCGTTTGATATTGTGTGGAGAGAAGGAATCTTTTACAAACTAAAGTGCTTCAACATTAACGGAAAGTTCCTTACAATTATCATAGACATGTACAAGGAGATACATTTTTGTGTAAAACAAAACTATGAATTAACCGATCCCATTTGTACTAATGTTGGAGTGAAACAGAGATGTAACGTCAGTCCAAAACTTTTAATTTGTACATAAATGATCTCCCTGACATTTTCGAATTCCTCATGTGATCCTGTTGTACTAAACGATATTAATATAAATTGCATAATGTATGCAGATGACATTGTATTATTGGCAACTAGTAGTTAATGGCTTGCAAATCGCCCTGAATAAACTTGATTCATATCTAGATAAATGGGGTTTAACTCTTAACACTAATAAAACTAAAATAGTCATATTCAATAAAGGTGGTAAACTTATCAATAAATGGCAATGTAAAATAAAAAATAATTGTATTGAGGTTAGTAGAGAATATAAGTATCTTGGTATAACCATTAAAAGCTCTGGTAAACTTGATCATGTTTCACTATCAGATAAAGGCAGGAAAGCAATATTTATGACGAAGCAGAAACTAGCCACTTTAGACATAAATTCTAAGGTAGGGGTTAAACTTATGAACTCTATTATTCGACCTATTACAATGTATGGGTGTGACATTTGGGGCCTTATATCTTGTACACTTCACAAGCTAGACACTGACCACTGACTAGAGCATTTATTTCATAAAAATGTACATGACAAACTATTTATCAGAAGTTTCAAATATTTCTTAATGGCATTAATAAATTTAGCAGCAACTTGGCAACAAGAGGGGAGTTGGGGGAACATCCCCTAGACATATACATCATTGTTCAAACAATAAAATACTGGTTACATCTATTAAAACTCTCCCAGACCTCCCTCGCATAAAAATGTTTACTAGAAAACACAAACAGTGACACTTCTTTATGGTTCAACGCTCTCAAGGCAAGATTGTGCTTCAATAGAAAATCACAAATTTTAAGAATATTACGAACTGATCAGGTAAGATATATATACTTTAGAAGAAGGTAGTCTATTCAGTTCTGTTGGATGCTGCGATTGTCACTAATCATGAATGTTAAACAAAGTATAGCGCAACCTGCTCAGTGAGCGGGGATACGACATATACATGTCTACATCCATGTGTTTATCTGCAGTGTATTCTACATGTGTAGGGAAAGAGTTGTCACTTATTTGTATAATTAGTTATATACATATTAGTGGTGCTTTTGTGACATCTTTTGGTGTTTGTGATAAATAGTTATTGATATTGTTTTGAGTGTGACATTTGAAAACTGGATAAGTTAGTTTTTATCGTTGTATAGTGTAGTCGTATGCAAAGACATGGAGTGCTTAAGAAAGCAGGATATAAGGAGGCGGTTTAATGCAGCTGGTGGTCTACATGGGCCACCAATTCAAATACTGACCCATTAACATGGTAACGGTGATGTACAACAAATGATATATAAACTAGCATGTTATATATGTTTATATGTCACACTATGGTAATTACATGATATGGCATGTGCCCAATAATGATTTTAACGGGTTTGGGCTTGGTAATTGTCGTCTCCTGCATATATCAAGTACCCTCAAGAGCACCTATGTTGTCACAGTGTGGTCATCTCACTGGAAAGAAACTATGATAACAGCAGAAATGAACAGATCATGGCTAGGTCACCAATGTACTCTCCCTCCAACTGGTGCCTGGATGTGAAGTCAGTATGTTACCACTATACCATTCAGACCTGACAATATTTTTGTATATATTAATATCAGAAGCTATTGTCATTTACAAGTGAATGTAATTTGGCTAAGTACCAGATAGTTACAGTGGACAGAGCGGCCAGTATTATTACTGTCTCAATTTGTTTCTGTTAATGCTTGGTATATGCATATATGATAATAAGATGGCAATTGCAATAGTTTCCAAATTATGAACTGGAGCCATGTCCCAGAGAAGGGCTGGGATACAGATAAACTGCAAGGGCCAATGTTAGTCACATGTTTAACTTGGTATTATCAGGCTCAGTAACTGTATATATAGATTGAAAGTGGTCATCTCAATTGTTTACATATTGTGGCTTAAGGTGCAAGTCCCCACAGGGTATGATTAAAGACTGAACAATGTTTGTTGCACATTGTAATGTGTATATTCGTGGTAATTGATCGCTCACTATCAACATTCTGAAGCTTCTTGTTCCATACATATTGTGTTGTGTATTTCATACACAATAGTAAATACGTTACACCTCCTCACAATCCAGGCCCCTTTTGTTTTCCCTAAGTGTTTCAATGTCAGTTAATGTCCTGTAACATCACATTCATCACATATATGTTGTGTATTTTGGGGATGGGTTTCCAAATACTTTCTTTCATAAATGAAACATAAAGGGACCTCTCCTTGCCACTAATTGGATTATTCATAAGTATCAGTGACATTTCTTTTTCAGTGCATACAGACTCCATATTGCTGCATCAAAGTCATTGGACAAAAAAGTATGAAATGTTTTTAATTATAAGTTATTCTTTCACACACTCACTGATAAGTATTAGATGATACTTCATTGAAGGAAATAGCAATCAATATTACCATAATCTTAGCCATTTCTTCATGATCAGATTACCACCCCCGATCCACCTGTACCGAATTGTGCATTACCAATAGCCCTTAAGTTGCATTTAAAAATTTACCGTGTATAGCTGAACATCAATGAAAGACATTGGCAGGACCTAAGTAGAGTTATTCATGATGGGTGTGGGGTCCCGGGTGGCCGAGTGGTCCAAGGCACTCGCCTTTACAGAACACTTACACATCTCATCTCTGTTTGTGTGGGTTCGAGTCTCAACTCGGCCAAAGTGGATATGTGAGAAAGTTTACCAGTAGTTTCCCATGAGTCAGGGGTTCTTCCCGGAGTTTTCCCGGGTGCTTCCTCCACCAAATATACTAGCTGCCATGTATAGCCTGTCATGTACTGAAAATGGCGTTAAACCCACAAAAACTAGCAAAAGAAATCATGGTGAGTGCATTGCAAATGGCACGGCTAACCACAGTCTGCTCAAGAGGGCCATACAAGGAAGAACTTGTGTTGGGAAACAAAGTTAGAAGAATGGGCATTCAGGGGTCATAACTGCTTCCAATAATGACGCATGGTCCTAGTAATCCAGTTCTTTAAGAATCTCATCAAAATAAAGTTGTAGGTCAAATTTAGTTGAAATCCAACAACCCTTAGTAAAGTTATGGTGCAAAAACCAACATTATTTTCACGGGAAATTAGGGCCATAACTCTTTGAAATAATAATGTGAAATGCCGTAAATGCACAATGCTTATATTTTATTGAAATCCGACAATCCGTGGCATAGCAGACCAACCTTGGAATGCCAGATTTGTCTAGCAGAGGTTTTCTATAAAATCTTTAAGTACAATTATTAATAACTTCCTTTGGCGATATATTATTCATATGCATATAGTATATTCCCCCCACCCCAGAGTAAATTTGAGCAAAAAATGAGCAGGTTATAATAATGCCTACAAAGGATCCAGCCTAATTACCAATACTCTCTCACTATAAAATATATAGTCCATTTCTTCAGGCCATGTGTTCTTCACAGCTAGCAGCAGTATTTTGTATGCAAATTCTATTACACTTGATTACATGCTGCATTAAGGTATACGAGGTGAAATGCACTTTAAGAAAATGTATACAATAATGAATATATATTACTATATATATGGTACAGAGAGGGAATGTAATGATATCGTTATGTATGAGCAATGCTTGGATACTGTGTTTTTTGGTGTTGAATATCTGAGAAATACCTTGCCATATGTACCTGCTTATAAGTCGAGACAACTGCAAACAACATAAACCATGCTCTGTCATTGCATAACGTGTTGGCAAATCAGGGTCTATGTTATTTGTTCTGCTGATTACTCCTAACAAACTGCATAGACCCGGATTTGCCTGCGCATTATGCAATGGCATATCTGGGTCTGTGCAGTTTGCAGTTGGAGCCAACTTATAAGTGAGTATATATGGTATTGTGGAACCTGGAAAAAAGGTCATAACACACAAGTTTTCTCTCTTTAACAGAGGTTTGTCTAGTCTTGAATTTATTGTTTTTATTTCTATTGCTTGAAAAGAATATATAATCCCAACAAGAAAAACACAACAAAGTCAATATGCACCTTTCTTACTGCCTACAACTTGACATATATGCCTATTATATGAACTAAGTGAACGATATATATTATTATATACAAATATCTGTTCATGTTTATCTATTTGTGAAAAACAACTGATTTTTACTGGTATATAGCAGAACCTGTCTTGAAAGACCACCCATTTTGCTAAAATAAAGTAATGGTCTCTCAAGACAGGTGGTCTCATAGCTGTGGTCTCTCAGGACAGGTTTTACTGTGTTTCAAAATAAATAATTTCAAATGTATCAGAGATGTTAATTGCTCTATATACTCACTTATAAGTCAAGTCAAACTGCAAACAACATGGACTCTGATCTGCCATCACATAATGCACTGACATATCTGGATATATGTTGTTTGTTCCGCTGATTACTCCCAACAAACTGTATAGAACCGGATCTGTTGGCACATAATGTGATGGCAGATCTGGATCTGTGCAGTTTGCAGTTGAACTTGATTTATAAGTGAGTACATATGGTAGGTGCATTGTAAAGGGTCCATCTCATTACAATTTGATTGGTAGGGCCTTAAACAGAGGAACTTGTGTTGGAAAACCAAATTAGGAGATCTGATGAGCATTCAGAGGACATCACTCCTTTACGATGATGATGTGGAATGCTAGAAAACTCATTCAACACCTTATCAATATAAAGGTGCATGAACTATTCGGTTGAAATCCAACATTTCTTAGTAAAGTTATGTTGTGAAAACCAGAACAGGACAACAGGCTATCAGGGGTTATAACTCTTCTAAATGATCACATGAAATACTGAAAATTAAACTCATTCAAGGTCTCATCATTATTTGGTTAAAATCCACAATCATTGGAAAGTGATGCTCCATTAAACAAAGTCAGAAGGACAGGCAATCAATGGGTGCATATCTCATATAAACGATGTTGTGAAATACTGGCAATCAAACTCATTCAAGGACTCATCAATATAAAGCTGCATACCAAAATGTGGTTGAAATCCATCAAACCCTGGTAAAGGTATGCTGCAAACAATCAAAGTCGGAAGGACAGATAATCCGGGCGTTTATCTCCTGTAAATGATATCGTGGAATGCTGGAACTCAACTCATTCAATGTTTTGATCAATGTAAAAGTCTATACCAAGTTAGTTGAATATGCAAACAGGGGCCATAACTTCTCTAAATGAAAACTCAGCAAGCTGGAAATCCAACTCTTTCGAGGCCACATCAAAATAAAGCTGCAGACCAAATTTAGTAAAATCCTACAATTCCTAGTAAAGTTTTCTTGCACGAAACCAAAATTGTTGATGACTGAACCAACAGCTGGATTGATGGACAGGTGGACAGATGGACTGATGATGAACGGAGAATGGGATTAATATAGGGCTCTGCTGACTTCATTGGGTAGGGACTTAATAAGTCCAGAGTATCTCTGCATGGACAGAAATAATTTGAGTTATGGATAAGGAATCAGCCATGAAGGCATATTTATGCATCTTTCTGTTATACTTCTAACACTGCTAGATAGCAGAAATTTCCAAGTCAGAAGGTTTTGCTTTCGTTATTCCATCGCACCCTAGAGTTCTGCACGCTGATTGGTCAATCTTCATGTCAATCACTAGGTTGCAAAAAGGTCAATTACCTGTTCCATAATGTATTTTAAATAATTTAGCATGAAAAAAGTTTTGGTAAAAATCTAGTTAATACCTAAAATTAATACCCAGAAACTTGTGACATTTGAGGACAAAAGTCTAGATACAGTATATATAATAAGAGTCAGGCCTACTGACAGAAATTACAGGCCCCTGGGCACAGCAGTCATGGGCCCCAAAACTAGTTTAATGTTTTGTATTTAAAAACATGTGTACAGTTTTGCATATAAAAACTGTAGTAATCTACCATAGGCTCTTGCAAGGAAAAACATTTAATATTTACTGCAAGGATTATTTTTTTTTATAACTGAGTTGACGGTGGGCCCCTAGTAATCTAGTAATCGCCGGGCCCTTGGGCAATTGCGCCCCCCCCCCCCCCCCGCTCTCGACGGGCCTGATCGTTAACATTAGTAGTTATAAAATACAGATTTCTGCCCACAAGTAGATAACGTTTGGTGACTAGCTTCGATCCTAGTCATAGAAAGCTTTTGGTGACTAGTAATGAGAGTTTGAGATAGGGTATGCATAGAAAATGTTTGGCAACTTAGCTTTGACTAGTATCTTAGAAAACTTTTGGTGACTAGCATCGATGTCGGCCATGACGGCTGTGGTGTCTAATATGCCTAAATTGAAGGCACCCAGATATTTTATATTGAACCAATTAAACATGGTTTGCCGGGGAAAGAATATGTGCGTGTGGCTGAAACTGGGTAGTACAGAGCTATGCGGGCATAGATGTCTATAAACACATATGTCTGGGTCCACACCTCATGGAGCAGGAAAGGAATGGCAATAACGCAGTGCTGGAAATGTTGGGTTGGTGTTGGTGTCACACACCACATTTGCCCATGCTGTGGGGGATGCAGCCAAGCGACAAAACTGAAACGGATAGAAGCCAAGGTGAGGAAACAATTCGCCAAGTTTCTTTGCAAGCTGCTTCTGTGGAAGTAGAGGTAGTGTTTTATCCATGATAAAAACCAGCCAGTTAGAGATGATGTATAGTTTGTAATAGGAAGATGTCTATTGAGTGAATAAACGAGCTGATCTGGAAGGGGCAAATAACCGAGATCAAACATGATGGTATGCTGAAAGTCCAACACCGCGGTGACAGGTCGCACCCACCATGCATGGACCACTGCCAAAACCAGTCCCCAGGAGCTAGGCTGGGCCTCCAACCACAGCTGCACTAGACATTAATCTGTAAAATATTGACAACCGATGTTTCGAGTGGGCTAGCCTGTCAGCACTACACACCAAGGACGACCATGTCAACCGGCCAGGCAAGTACAGCCAGCACCTGGGCGAGCATAAGTTTGATTGGATCATCGTCCCAGTTAAAGTGAACGAGGTTGGCACTTTCAAGCTCCTCAACCTGGGAATCGGGGTCAGCATCTTTGGCTCTGGGAAAGGTCTCTACCCGTTGCGCACTTGCGAGAAAGTATGTCTACATGCTGTGGACCTGCTTCTGCTGCCCAAAGTGGAAGGTGATACTGTCAAAAGTCACTACTTCTGGATCAAGTATCGGGGCCAGATGATACACAAACACAGCAAGTATGAAGGCAACAAGCATCCCTCTCACCGGTGCCTCCACGTCTTCAGTCAGGCTAACCTGCTGGAGGCCCACGCAAAATACAGTGCCAGCATAGTCAAGAAACTGCAGCGAACCTTCATGCTGGAGCTGGGCAAAAGCACCCAATGGATTAAGCACCACTTCCACCAGATGCGCATCACATACATTATTTACGAAGACTTCAAGGCATGGAATGTGCCCGTTGAAGGCCCTGCCTGTGGCCTAAGCAAAAGCAGCACGCAAACAAACTCCGACCGGGTCCAGTGCAACTTATGCTATGTAGTCGTCCGCTGCGACTGGGCCACCAAGGAGCCGTTGCTGTACCGAGGCAAAGAGGCAGTCGCCAATTCATCTAAAGCCTTGAGCACATGATTGCCGAGATCCATGGGGTGTTCCAGAATCCGACCAAGCTGTTTATGGGCTTGGCTGCCACCTAGTCTTTCTTGAGGGCAAAGGACTGCCACATCTGCAGCAAGCCCCTAGGAAAGGACCAGGTGCAGGACCAATGCCACATCACATGAAAGTTTTGCAACATGCCCCACAATGCGAGCAATCTCCAGCTGCATCAGGTCTGAGAAACTAAGGTGCCAGTTGTGATCCACAACCTGCATGACAACGACAAGCACCTGGTCATGGAAACCATAGGGACGGCCTCCGCAGCAGGCATTAGCTCCATCCCCAACAACAAGGAGAAGTACAAGGCATTCTCCCTTTGCCATTTGCAGTTTATTGACAGCATCTGGTTCCTTAACAGTAGCCTTGAAAAGCTGGCAACCAACCTCCCCAAGTAAGTGTTCCATATCACAAGCCTTTACAGAGCACCACATCAGCTTGGTCACTACTAAAGGCATATACCGCTATGATTACATGAGCTGTTGGGAGCGTTTCTCGGAGATGCAACTCCACCCCACCCCCAAACGAGGCCTTTTACAACCAGCTCAGCTGTGCAGGCATCAATGCACGCAGACACGAGCACACTCAAAAAGTGTGGAAGGAGTTCGGCTGCCAAAACTCTGGAGACTACCATGACCTCTACCTGTGAACGGACTTATTCCTGATGGCAAACGTGTTTGAGGCCTTCCGCACCACCTCGATGACAAACTACGCCCTGGACCCACTACTACAGCCCTGCTCAAGACCACAGGCACGCAGCCTGAGCTGCTCATGGACATCAATATGCACCTGCTCATTGAGAAGGGGATCCGTGGCATCATCTCTATGCCCAGCCACCGGCACTCGAAGGAAAACAACCCGGCTACGACCACAGCAAACCCAACAGCTGGATAGCCTACATGGCACCAAAAACCTTAAAGGCTGGTCCATGATGTAAAGCCTGCCAACCAGCGGTTTTCATTGCGTTGTGAGTTGGAAAGAGCCATCAGTGCCTTCTGGCCCAACTCGCCGAATGCTGGCTGATTCGGACCATGGCTGATTCGGACCAAAGCTGATTCGACCCAAATCACGAGCTGATTCGGACCAAATGCCAGGCTGATTCGGACCATGTGAAATATTATTAAGTTTCATCTTGGATTTAAAAGTGATATTTACATTTGTTTAAAATATGATATTTCTCATTATTTCCCAGGTACGTTCAGCAGTTCAAATCTGCATTTAATGAGAGAAACTCCGATTTTACGCGAGATAATGGCATTGTTATATATAATGAAATAAAATGACGTGAGACTGTTTATCTCATTCACCTTTCTGCAAAATTTAAACAGTTTACTTTATTGTATTTAGAAATAATAAAATTAATAACACCGAAAAACAATCGTGAAAACAGTGTCCATGTAGTTAATTTGTTTATATATATATATATATATATATATATATATATATATATATATATATATATATATATATATTGGTTTCAGTATGCTTATGTTTTGGTTAGATTTTTTTCGTCTCTCTATACTGGTCTGAGTATGTTAATGCCTTTTTTCTTTTTTTAAAAGTAGATTTATGTAGAATTTATCATTATACTAAATAAACCTTATATATTAAAACAATGAGCACCGTAAATTATTTTCAGTAACTAAATTTATAATGTTTATTTAATTGTATGCACATTATTGTTGAAAGTGAATTGGCAAAACCGGTTTGATCATTGCTGCTATAATTAAAGCACTATTGATATCATTTGCCAATTTACTGAATTTAATACCATTCTAGAACACAAAATATAATGCTGACTTAAAATAACTTTGTGTTCTTTGGCTACATGGAACTGTTATTATATTATATATGTTTAATATAATAAAATATCTATTCAGAAATCAATATTTAATGGCTTGAATATGTGCTTTAAATGAAATATTTTCAAATGTTTCAAAGGTTAAAATGAAAATAAGTTGGTTTACTGGTTCACGATTTTACTCAAAAGATAAATATTCAACGATAACAGTAAAGTACGTTATATCATTGTGTTACTCATCAATGACTCTGTACACAACATTTTTGGGAGTAAATATAATGTGAAGAAAGCATGACTTGCATGAGAAATCAATACAAACTATGGGTAAATTTATATTAGATTCTCTTACTATGTTTGCGAAAACAGTAATAACTACTTAAATACATCAGGTTTTCACAATTTCTTGCAGTTAATAATCTGCATAAAAATTAAATCATTCATTATGAATTCACAGAAAACAAATAACATTCTGTGCTCTAAACAAAGATTTGTAAAATATATTTTATCTTTCAACAGAGATAACACCTCCATTTATCATTCTTTATTTTAATTAATTTATCATTTTCTTTATTTTAATTTATTTCGAGGTCCACAAGATAGGCATATAATATTGACATATGATCTTGTATTGAATTAAATCATAAATTTGACAGAACCCCAGTTTAATTTTTTAGTATAATATAAATAAACGAGAATTTTGCACACACAAAAAAAAGAAAAAAAAAAAAAAAAAAAAAGTGAATGAGCTACTTTGAAAATATGTCACCAATAAATTGCCGATGCAAGAGAAACAGTCTTACATCATTATAACAACACCATTATCTCGCGTAAAATCAGGGTTTCTTTCATTAAATGCAGATCTGAACTGCTGAACATACCTGGGAAATAATGAAAAATATCATATTTAAAAAAAAATTAAATATCACTTTTAAATCCAAGACAAAACTTAATAATATTTAACATGGTCCAAATCAGCCTGTAATTTGGGCCGAATCAGCCTGTTCCCCAACTCACAAAAGGGCTACATCCTCAATGTTGACATCAAGTATCCAGACAACCTCCACAATGCGTACAGCGGCTACCAGCTGGACCCTGAGGCCATGGCCATCCAAGAAGAGTGGCTCAGCAGCTATCAAGACATTTTTTGTGGGTCGAAAATATGGTAACAGGCTGATTTGGACCAGGCTTATTCTGCCCAAATTACAGGTTGATTTAGTCCAGAGTATGGGCTGATTTGGACCAAATGCCAGGCTGATTCGGACCATGTGAAATATTACTAAGTTTCGTCTTTGATTTAAATGTGACATTTACATTTGTTTAAAATATGATATTTCTCATTATTTCTCAGCTACGTTGAGAGATCAAATTTACATTTAAAGAAAGAAAAAAAAACTGATTTTATGCGAGAAAATGGTGTTGTTAGATACAATGAAATGAAATAACATAAGTCTGTTTATCTTGCATCAGCAATTTAATGGTGAAATATTTTCAAAGTAGTTGATTCACCTTTGTGCAAAATTTTAATAGTTTACTTCATTTTATAGAGAAATAATAAAATTACAACACTGAAAAAAATTGTGAAAACAGGATTCATGCAGTAACATTTTTCTCATCTATATATATTGTTCTGAGTATATTAATGCTTCTTTTAGATTTGTTCAGAATTTATCTGTATCCTGTACATTGTACTATATACTATTAGTGCTAAATAACACATATATACTAAAAATTAAACTGGGGTCCTGTCAAATGCAGAATTTAATTCAATACAATATCATACGTCAATATTATACGTCTATATTCTGCTAATCTTGTGGACCTTGTAATAATTAAAAGAAAGAAAATGATAATGTAATGAAAATGGTGGTGTTATCTCTGTTGAAAGATGAAATATATTTTACAAATCTTTGTTTAAAGCACAGTATGTTATTTCTTTCTGTTAATTCATAATGAATCATTTAATTTTATGCAAATTACTAACTGCAAAAAATCATGAAAACATGGCCCATGCAGTAACTTATATATATACATTGGAAATGCACCTCTCTATGCCTTGGATGGCAGCATCAACTTCAGTTGGGTGGCTAGATTTGTATATTTGGATGTCATCAGCGTACAATTGGTATATATTTACATGCAACGGGTCTCACTACCAAGTGAATCAAACAACGTCTGCGTGAGCCTGATTTGAAGCCGATTCTTTCCCCTATTTCCAAGGACCTCAAGACAACAGTCATTGTTGACTGAAGGGTTGTTAAACATGCAAATACAGTGTACTGGTTTAATATTGCTGGTATATATAAGGACCCTCCTATTTCTCTGATTGCTCTCGATGAACTCTGTCAACATTTCTTTAGGGGGTCAAACATTACCCTAGGTAAAAATATCAAAGAATGATTCATATCAAGATCTTTTTTAGGGATACACTGTGGGGTCCATATATGGCCTTAAGAGGTAATCCTCCTTCATGATTTTTTTATGAGTTCCATATATTTAGCCCCTATTCTCAGAATCAGCTCAACGGATTTTCTCTAAACTTTTTGTACTGTTGGACCAGGTTCCTTTCTAGAAACTGTCAAAGAAGGGTTGAAATAAAAATTGCTATCTAAGTAGGTTCAACTGGTGCAAATGTTTGATGGAATCGGTCCACTATCCACCTCCTGTATGTAGCTGGTATCTATAAGGACACTCCTATATATCTGATTCCTCTGGACTAATTTCATCCAGACTTCTTTTGTTGGTCGAAAATATTGCTACAGAAAAAATCTCAAGGATGGGTCCATATAAAATTCCTTTAAGTAGGGGTTGTTCCATATGTTGACTTAAGAGGTAATCTCCTTGTGAGCTTTCTTATAGCTCTTGTATATTTATATACCTATTTCTCAAAATTGGCTCGACACATTTTCTGTAAACTTTTCCTACTGTTGGAGGAGATCCCTAACTAGAAACTGTCAAAGAGGGATTCAGATGAAACTACTTTAGAGAAGGGTTCACGTCATTGAAAATTTTCATATAATCTGTCATCTTTCTGTATCCAGCTTTATATAGCTGGTACCAAAAAGAACACTCATATTTCTCCAATTGGGTTAGAATAATAGCTATGAATGCCCTGAAGAGTGTTAAGATTTGATGTAGCATTTTTTAATCAGCAATAAGTGGCACCCTATTCCTTATTGAATCAGGAATAAGGAATAAGTAGCCAACTCAATGTAAATAAGGAATAAATAGCCAACTTGATGTGAAAATGTTTGAATCGGGAATAAGGAATAAGTAACCAACCTGATGTAAATGAACAATTTGGGTGCATGGCTGACAAGTACCCCCAATTTTAATGCCCGTGTTAAGGCCACTATATTCAAAGTAATGCAAATGTTAGGTTTTATAAAGTGCACTTGCAAAAACTTTGTGTACTTGCTCTTTGGGCCAGACACATGCCATGAACAAACCACGAAGTAAATTCTTATGGCAATATGTATGTGCAGGGTTTAACAGCATGTCAGCACAATGATGGCTATATGGTACTGATTACAAATGTAAAGATATAGAAATTTGTAGGAAGATAAATCCTTCCAAATAAATGTAAACATGTAGTACTACAAGATAAAAGATAAAGATGCTAAATTTCTTGAAAAGGTATATAGAATAAAAGATAAAGGTAAAAAAATACTTTCATCCTTAAAATATAGAGTCAAAACTTATATAAACTGCATTCCTTCAAAAGGGGGTCCCGGGTGGTCTAAGGCGCTTGCCTTTACAGGTCACTGACATCTCACCTCTGTCCGCGTGGGTTCAAGTCTCAGCTCAGCCAACGTGGGTCAATGGTTTGTCCTGGTGTCTTCCCAGTTTCTTCCTCCACCAGATATGCTGGCCACCATGTACATCCTATAATGTGCTGAAAAATGGTGGTACACCAACAAAACCTAACCAAAAACCAATCAAAAAGTCCAAGATTTTCAACATCAAGTCTCTAAAGTGAATTCAGATGAAAAAAAAAAAAACTTCCATCTCACAGGATGGGTGGAGTAGATTTAATCAACCAGAATGTGTTCCAAGGTACATGTACACTGTATGAACTCTATTTGAGGTTCACCCTTCAGGAGGTACACACGAGTCATGTATGTCTGCCGTATATGCAGACTTTCTGCAGTGGCTAGTAAATGCCAGAAAATAGTAACATGAATAGCACATTAAACACCCACACCATCCATGTTTAATAGCTCTCCATGTAGATAACTTACATTTTTTGGCAGAAAATTAAGTCACTTTTCTTCTTTCAGTCACAGTGACCTTGACTTTTGATCTTTTGACCCCCCCCCCAAATCAACAATCTTCTTCCTTACCATAAGTGTCAGCTATCCGCAAAGTTTGGTTCAGAACTGTGATTTAGAAATAATGTCTATGTGCTCTCTTTTAGTCCCCTTTCAGTGAATTTGACCTTTGACTTTTTTCCCCAAAATTGATAAGGTTCTTCAGTACCCCAATTACAAGCTATCCACAAAGTTTGGTAAGCAGATATAGTGGAGAACTCAAGTTATTGTATGGAAACCATTTTTCTTTTTTCAACCAAAGTGACTTTAACCTTTGATTTTTTTTTTATCACAATATCGATATGGTTCTTCCTTACCCCAAGTGCAAGCCATCCACAAAGTTTGATCTAAGTAAGTGATGTAGAACAAATATTATTGTGCGGAAACCGTTTTTCTTCTTTCAGTCAGTGACCTTGACCTTTAAGCTGTTGACCCCAAAATCAATACGGTTTTTGTTGAGTGTTACCTGTTTCAATTCGTAAATTTTCATGGCAACCCTTCAAATTCAAAGATTTTCCAAGTTTGTACAAAACCATGCAAACCCCCCTGACACGGTCATGTTTGGAAAAAATGAATTATCCACAAAGTATCCATAACATAAAGGGCAGGGTGGATGTGTGTGGACTTATTCTCAAACACTTCCATAGTTGTTCCATTTAAAGGAATATCCTGATTTGGGAAAGTATTTAGTGTTTGTTTTTGTTTTTTTGTGGGTTTAATACCATTTTTGAGCACATGATAGCCTATACATGCTGGCCACTATATTTGGTGGAGGAAAAACCCATGAAAAACCCAGGAAGTACCACCGATCCACAGGCAGGCCTGCCAAAATTCCATGCCCCTGGGCAGAGAAGTCATTGGCCCCAAAACTAGTTTAATGTTTTGTATATAAAAACCTGTGTACAGTTTTGCATATAAAACCTGTAGTAATCTACCATAACTTAGACTCTTGCAAGGATCAAATTTTAATATTTACTGCAAAGATTAATTTATTTTTTATAACTGAGTTTATGGTGGGCCCCTAGAAATCACCGGGCCCCTGGGCAATAGCCCCCCCCCCCCCCCCAACAGGCCTGATAAGAGTCCCTCAAAGGGACTGATGCTCTACTGGGCGAAAAGAATTTCCAGGAATTCAAGATAATACTATTTCTTCTTTTTAACTGCTGACTGTTGAAACCATCTCTGATACTCTTCAGCAATAACAAGATTTTCAAATTAGCTGCTGTGGTGGACTTGTTGGATGTCAGATTGACACCATTTTCAGTTAGGACCAAGTAGATGTCATTAGAAGTCTTTTGGTGAAAACCCCATGTCATAATCATCATCCATTCAGGGGGAATAGTGACAACAAGATCTTTAAGACATTTATCATGGCAGCCATATTGGATGTATGACTGGCACCAGTTTCATTTAGGACCAACTAAGTATCATCAGAAGTCTATTGCTGAAAACCCCATGTTGATACAGCCATCCATTTGGAGAGGAGTAGAGATAACAATATTTTCAAAATATGACTTTCCATTCAGGAGTAGCAATAACAAGATTTTCACGATGGCTGTTGTGGCGGCCATACTGGACATCAGACCAGCACCATTTAATTAAGACCAACTGGACATCGTAAGAAGTCATCTGGTGAAAACTCCACATCAATATGACTTTCTGTTCAAAATGAGCTGTGATAACAAGATTTTTAAGGTGGCTGTCATGGTGGCCATTATGAATTTCAAATTGGCATAATTTTTATTTAGGACCAGCTAGACATCATAAGAAGTCTTTTTAGTGAAAACCCCATGCTGATACGACCATCCATTCAGGATAAGTAGAGATAAGATTTTCAAGATGGCTATCCTGGTGGCTATATTGGCTGTACGATCAGCACCATTTGTATTTAGCACCAACTAGATATCATGAGAAGTCTTTAAGTGAAAACCCAATGTTGATATGACCTTCCATTCTGGAGGAGTAGCAAATAACAAGATTTTCAAGATGTTAGCTGTGGTGGCCTTATTGGACATCAGATCAGCACCATTTTTATTCAGGACCAACTAGAGATTATAAGAAGTCTTTTAGAGAAAACCCCATGTTGATATGACCATATCCATTCAGGAGGAGTAGCAATAAAAAAAATTTCAAGATGGATGCTGTAGTGGCCATATTGGATGTCCAACCACCACCATTTTCATTTTGGACCAACTAGACCATGGGATGAAGGCATGTGTAAAGTTTCAAGGCAATCCTTCAAGTAGTTTAGGAGGAGTAGCAATAACAAACTTGTGCTAACTGATGGACAGACGACAAACAACAGACCATCCCATAAGCTTGTCTGGTCTATGGCCAGTACAGCTAAAAAGTTCTTTCACTAACTGATAAAAAATCTGTTTAAGTTTTCCAATGCCAAAATTCTGTAATTCAAAAAAGTACTGAATAATTTGACGAAGATGACAGAATTATGCAGGATGAACAAAACAGATTTGTTTATGATATATAATAAAAAAAACAATAGATTTACATTTTCATATTTAATATACCATAGTTATTCTAATAGATCCCCCAGGGGCAGTGCAATTTCCAAAGGGGGTTGTTTATTAGAGTACTATTAGCATTAGTACCATCGTCCAACAGTCTAAAAATCGACTTGGACCCCAGCAACAAGCCTGGAACATATCAGTTATATTTAATCATGCGTGTAACAGCTGATCCAGTGATGTAACTTTCCACTCGCTTTCAATGACATCATGTGTTTATGATGGGTTGGGCAGTCGTGTAAACTGGACTCGTTAGATGTTCTGTGTTGCTTTTTTTGTAATACCGTACTGAAAACGTTCCTAAATTAAGTTATTTTGATTCTTATAACAGTTGTTGGATTACTCATGTACTGTTTTAATTATTTGGACATACCATAATGGATATATATGGATCTATAAGCCTTGATAAGGTAGGAGTTTCTTTTTTTGTGAGGAAAAAAGGGGGCGGGGAGTTTATTAGAAGGGTAGCTTCTATTAGAATAACTACGGTATTTAATATTTATTTAATATACAACAAAGCAAATATCATGAACTGATGTCCTCAGCTTTTCATTGTAAATAGGGGTGGTGTAATTTTGTAGAGAAAAGGGCTAGGTGACAATGGTGATACAGCAGAAGCTGTCTTGAAGGACCATCCCTTCAGCCAAAACATATGGTCTCTCAAAACACATGGTCTTTCATGACAGGTTTTACTGTATCAATGACTTAAGGTACATGTGTAACAGAAGACTCTACTGATGATTTAGAACATTGACAACTCATACCTGTGATTCTACCGGCGGTAGGCCAAAAATACCGTTTTAAAGACCGTCTACCGCACATACCGGTTAGTAGTCGAAATCTACCGGTTTTGAAAATTTCAAGGAAATTTTTTTTTTTTTTTTTTAAACCCGGTTTTTTTACGCGTAGAATATTGACAACTGAACCCAGATGAGGTCTCATCAATATAAAGCTGCATACAAAATGAGGGTTCAATTTTCAGCAACCACAACTCCTCTAAATGATGGTATAGGAAGCTGAACATCAAATTCTGATTAAGTTATATCAATTATTTGTTGCATAAACAAATTCTCTTGAAATTCAAGAAAAATAATTAGGGGAATTATTGTGCTGAAACAAAAAGTAGATGGATCCAGAAATCAGGGGCCACAACTCTGCTGAATGATGCAGATTAAATGCTGAAAATCAAACTAAGTTAATGTGTTATCAACATAAAGTATCATACCAAGGGAGTTATTTTTTAGAAAGGAAAGTTGGCGAGTCTGACAGTATGATGCCATAGCTGCTAAAAGATGATATTACAAGCTGAACATGTGCCCAAGCAACACTGACAATCAAACTCTGTCAATGTCTTGTATATCAAGTTGCCTACTAAATTTGTTTAAAATCCAATGAGGGAGTCCATTCATGTGCAGAAAAAAAGTGGATGGATCTGACAATTTGGGGCTGTAACTCTATTAAATGAGAAAGAATGCTGACAATTGAACTCGGCCAAGGAAATGGGTGGGTTTGAGAATCAGTGGCTGAAACTATAAACAATGATGTAGATGGCTGATGACTAAAGGTGATCAAGGTCTCACCAATATCAAGCTGCACTCCAAATTTGGATAAAATCCAATCATATTTATGGGAGTTATTGTGTGGAAACAAAAATGGGTGAATCTGATAATCTGGAGCTATAAGTTTGCTAAATGATAACACAGAATGTTGACAACTGAATTCAGCCAAAGTCTCATTAATATCAAATTGCACAACAAACTTGGTTGAAATCCAATTAAATTTTGCAGAAATGAAAGTGAATGAGTCTGGCAGCCTGGGGCTATAACTCCACTAAATAACAATGTAGAATGTTGATAATCAGCTTCAGCCAAAATCTTATCAATATCCAATTGTCTAAAAATGTGGTTGAAATTCAATCATAAATAAAGAAGTTGTGTAGAAATGAATGTGGATGAGTCTGTCAATCAGGGGCTATAACTCTGCTAAATGATGATGTAGAATGCTCATAATCAAAATCAGCTGAAGATTCATCAATATCAAGCTGTCAATAAAATTTGGTTGAAATCCAATAATAATTAATGGAGTTATTGTGCAGAAAACAAAAGTGGGTGTGTTTGACAATCAATGCTGCCAATCAAACTCTCAAGGTTTCATCAAAATCAGACTGCATACAAAATTTGGTTTAAATCCTAGAATAAATAAAGAAGTTATTGTGTGGAAATGAAAGTGGGTGCATCTGACAATCAGGGGCTATAACTCTGCTAAATGATGATCCAGAATGCTGACAACTGAACTCAAAGTCTCATCAATATCAAGCAGCATACCATACTTGGGTAAAATCAAATAATATAGGAATTTATTGTGTAGGAAAGAAAGTGGATGGTCTGGCAATGAGGGACTATGACTCAACTCAGTGATGACATAGAAGGCTGACAATCAAACTCCACTAAGGTCTCATCAATATCAAACTGCGTGCCAAATTTCATTGAAATCAAATAATAAAGGGAGTTATTGTAAAGAAACAAAAGTGAAATGTATGGGCACAAGGAAGGTTAGACATGCAGTCTCAATTTAATGTCATGGAGAAAAAATTATAAACTTCATTCATAGTTATTTTGAATTAAGATTATCTGAACTGAATTATCATCAGAAACCCAGGCATAACAGCTTTAATTTTAATGAAGTGTAAAGAAGCAATCATCTATGGAATTCTGATGATTAATTAATAATATGCTAATCAAAATATATCTTTTTTGCTTTGTACATACATATGCTTTTGGATTGCATAAAGGAGATGATAATGAAGTCAATTATGGACTGGTAATCCAATTCTTTATTATTCCAGGACTAAATGTCAAACTTTTGGGCAAACTGAAGTCAGCTAAGAAAAATCCATGTATTTGTAATTATAGACCAGAAGACCAATAATTAAAAGCATCAAAAACAGGAAGCTGGTCTTTGGACTTCATGTTGAGCCTGCCCCTAAGCTTTTGGTAGAGTGGTGTTGTGCACATCAAGATGTATCCACATACCAAGCAACATGACTCTGTGGCCACTGCTGTACTTGAGAAATGGCTTAAAAAAACCACTTTTAACACTGAGATTAATCTGTGGTGTGGATGGATGTGCGAACAAGCACATAGATGCCAAAGTAATCATTATGTCAAACTTCTTCCAAACCAGGCTCAAAATTAAAGTTGTCACTGATGGGCTCCTCTGTAACTTTGATGTTTAACCTCTCAGCCCACCAAAGACTGGATAAATGTTCTTGTTCAGCAGATAGGTGTCATTCCACCTAGGTCTGTCTCTCTGTCTTAATATGAAGACAATATATGGCCAGTTTGATATACGCTACAAGAAGCATGGATCCTGATTAATTGCAGTTATGAGAGTATTTAGAACCTGTACAGCCAGACCAGCAGACAGGCTTCATCTTGTTTGTATTGGGAGAGTTGCCTCCCTTTCCAGTCTATATAACCATCACCTCCACTAAGTACAATGAAAGCAGTGGTATTCTGTTTTTGTAATGTATCCAATGTAGATCCTGATTGGACACTTGTTCCTACATGTGTACGAGAGTTTTTATTATCTGCCTGGGGCAGTGTCCAGAACTTATGCTGCTGAACTGAACCAGACACCTTGTTACCTCCAGGAGCAGTAGATGTCATCCTCCGCAAGTAGGTAGGGTTATCTTTCCTGCTCACACTTTCATCCAGGGTTCTGTCACATTGTTCTGCTATGGAATCTATTGGTAAGATGCTTGATTTTTTTTCCATATGAGACTGAGTAGTGGCATTCGACCCTGATTCTAGGAGATTTCCATACAACACTTTTATTTCATCTTCTCCTGAATAAACCAAAGTGCTGTTTGGCAGCTCCCAAGTTCGCCTTTTTGCAACTTTTTGCTCCAACTCTGCCGTAAAATCTCCACTTTTTGCATGATTGGAAATCCTAGCTTTTGCTCTGTTTGACACTGAATCAGGTCTTTCAGCTTGATCTTCAGATTTTGGATCCTGAATTTGATCTGGTCTCCTACCTTGTTTTGATGCATGAGGCAAGAAAAAACAAGGTCCTTCATCTTGACTTATTACATCTGTACCCTGTTCTTGATCCTTTTGCCAACTTTGATTCTGTGTTTTCAAACTTCTTGATTCTTCTGATTCACTGTGTGCACTAACTGATATATCAGCAGACAATCCTGTATTATATTGTTCATCCTTGTCAATCCCACTGCTTTTGGCAACTGCCCCAAATAACATGGGTATAATAAATCTTACATTGCGTTGATGTCCATGTAGGGCAACACTTGGTCTGACGTTGATCCTTGGCACACCATCCTGTAACCGTGGTAATGGGTAGGCAAGTATGATACCAACATTGGTGCCTACCCAGAGCAAACCAAGGCTGGTTTCCAAGCTTGTAACCTCAAAATGATAATGAGCTGGAGAAGCAGTTAAGGTTGTACCATAATCTGAAAGTGAATATTTTCTTATAAATATCCAATGAAATACACAAAATTACAGGAAATTTCACATTCCATGAAAATGAGGGAATTTTCACATTGATAAATACACTATTTTAATAAAATAAGAAGGTCAGGGCCTGCATGTCAAGCTCATGATCAAAGCATTGATGAAAAACTTTACCTAAAACCTTTACAAACTGTTGATGCCGACTCTGGTGCTACTGGAAATGTAATTGCTTCCTACTAATGTTGGCTTGACACTGCATGTTACAGTGATTGGGAGTCTGGGCTTATGATGGATTATGATGGGTTAGGGAAAGTACTTTATGTTCTGCTCCAGTCAATAAGACTGCATGTTAGAGTAACTGGCAGTCTGGGCTTAAGATGGGTTAGGAAAAGTACTTTTGTTCTGCTCCAGAAAATAAGACTGTTGTTAGAGTGACTGGCAATTTGGGCTTAAGATCTGCTTCAGACAATAAGACTGCATGTCATAGAAACTGGGAATCAGGAGGGAGTTTTTATGTTAAACCATGATTTTACAGCTGTTTTAACATCTTATTAGACCTTAATTGTTATCTTAACTTGAGCATTAGCTATTGGCCATGTTCTCTTCTTCATCTGATGTATGTCACAAGAAATATAGCAAGTAATTGTTTTTTTGTCTTTTCTTTTCTAATACATAATGGGCTTATTTTTGCATTTTCAGACATTGTGTTACACCAGTCTGTAAAATATATTTTTATCCGCACTTTTGCAGATTTATTGTGAAGGGTCAAGCCCATCCATCCATGGTCATGGCCACCCCCACCCCCCTTCATCTTAATCCTTTTTATTTTATAGTCAGAAAGGCAGAGAACAGCTTCAAATCACTCCAATATACACAGACCACTTGTCATTGTAATGATAAAGTTACATGTATAGCTGTGCTGCTTACGACCAATGACTGGAACAGAACCATTTAAGTTGTAGGTGTGGAAGGATTTGTTATTACAATCAAACATACTACATGTACTTCCTGTTTTTGCTCTGCAGTAGTGCAAAGTCAAAGTCATAGTTATAAAACATAAATTTTGATGAATATATGTTTTCCTCTGTCTTTTAGAGAATGACTCAAACTGTTTTTCTGGAGATCACTCTTTACCCATGAAATCGAATGGTTTATTCCCAAACTTGGTCCAGGCAGTTATACACACCTGTTAAATTGTTCATCTCAAGGACAATACTCTTGACGTCCTGTATAAATTTCAGTAAAAGTATTTTTCAAGCCTAAATACATGTTTCTTTTTAGAAACTCCCAATGTCTGATATATGTATTTTATTGTCGGTCAAAAACCAGACATGATTGAACATGTCCAGCAAATATGAATGTTTTGGAAAATACAGTGTTTCATAAATTTCTGTGAGTGTATTAGCAGAAAATCAGGTATTTGGATTCAAATGGAATCTTGCAGAAAAATTATAGAAATTATGTTTCTTTGTGCACAGTTTCGATGGAATTACTGTTATGGATACAATGAGATTGACTGGTGAATAACACATACTCTAACTAATTTACACCTCAGTTGCCAATGTTGTTATACATGTATATGTACCAATGAATGATGTCTCTGCCAAAATAATAAATATTAAATATGTCATAACAGTTTTAAGTATTTCTCATTTAATAAGCATCAAACTGGGTCACTGAATTCCATAGTTTTTTCTATTATAAGGCAAGTACAGTCATGGATCTCATTTCATTAATTGGTAGTAAAATTATATGCATCATGTACCGTATATACTCGCGTATAGGCTGAGTCCAAATGCAAACAACATAGACGGCAGATCTGGGCCTATGCAGTTTGCAGTTGGTATCAGATTATACGTGAGTATATACGGTACTTCATTATAAGGCAGTCTCACTACAAGGGATATACTCTGTGACTCTTATGGACAGTGTAATATTGAGGAAGTACTGTACTTCATTATAAGGCAGTCAAACTCAAGTTATTGTGCAGATATCATTTCTCTTCAATCACTGTGACGTTGACCACTGACTCCAAAAGGGTTCTTCCTTACTTCCCAGTGCAAGCCATCCACAAAGTTTGGTAATTTAGATGTTGGAAACTCAAGTTTTTGCATCAAAACAATTTTTCTTCTTTCAGTCACAGTGCACATTTAAATTGACCTTTTATCTTTTGACAGTGAAATCGATAAGATTCTTCCTTTCCCCAAATGCAAACCATCTGCAAAGTTTTATATTGTTGATGGTGGTGAACTTGAGTTACAGTGAGGAAACCATTTTTCTTCTTTCAGTCACAGTGACTTTGACCTTTGAGCTTGTGAGCCTGAAATTGATAGGGCTCCTCCTGACCCCAAGTGAGAGCCATCCACAAAGTCTGGTAACTGCAGATGGTGGACAACTAAAGTAATTGTGCAGAAACCAAACTGATAACAGAAGGATGGACAACATCATGACACAATACTCTCCACTATATGGTGGATATTTATAATGGTCTCCGTCTCTAATTTCATTAGCTAAGAATATGTAGAATTCAAAAAAATCCCCCCATAAACTTGTCTTGAAAAAATATATTTGGCCTGGTCTAATTGCTAACTTCAAGGTTTTGGAATAAATTATGTAAATTTAAAGTGAGACCTGAAGTAAAACAATGTTCCTTCATTGTTTTAACTCTAATATCTCAGTATTGGTCAGGTATTTTGAAATAAATGCAGCATTGAATATGGGGTTCTCCAGTGGAGTCGCCTGCTAATTAATTTGTATTAATTTCTCCTTCTTTCCAAGTCACTAATTATTAAGAGTATTTTGTCTTTACAAGTTTCTGAAGTGTTAAAATATTTTATATATACCTCTTCAACTTACCAAAACAATAATTCCACATGAATAGTTTTAAAATAAAAATTTCAGAAAAATCTACAGATTGGTTATAAACCAAATTTTTTGAACGTTTTTCAATTTATAGTATCTTCAGTTACATTTGAGAGCAGATTAGCATAATTTGTATAAAATTTAAAGTTCTTCAAACCAGAATTCTTTGTGTTAAATTTGGGGAAATTTTTTAGAGCAGATTTTGAGAAGTCATTTAAAAGTTTTCTTTTGCATTTATGATATAAGCAGCCATTTTGAATGACAGATTGGTATAATGTACACAAACTTTAAAGGCCTTCTAGCCAGAATGCTGTCAAATTTGGACACATTCTGTTGAGCAATGTTTATTACGAAAATAGTTAAAATTCTTTTTAACTTTAGTAATTTGACCATATTGATTAGCAGCTCAGCAAAATTTGCACTAAGCTAAAAGGCTTTTATCCTGTATAATTTGGTCAAATACTGCTGTTTGATTTTTGAGAATTCATTTAAATTTATATTTTTTAGTAATGGCAGCCATGTTGGATTGACAATATTGATTCCAAATTGAAAACGTTTTAAAGCAGAATGCTTTCTTGTATGACATTAATAATGGACATATATTAAAATAAAACACCAAAACAGAACTTTTAAAGTGATAATAAAATGAGAAATACCAACACCAACTACTTATTGTCATGAATACTGGCAGGCTTCTTTTAGAGTATTTACACTCAAAGTCTAACGGAAAAGCTGGTCATTTAATATTTGTAATAATTAATTAGTCTAGTTATTATGTAGGTTACTCAGACTACTACAATAGCAGGGGCAGATATTAATAGATATACATGGATAACACTTTCAATATGTAAGTTGGAAAGATAAGCACCAACAAAATAAATACCTTTACATACTCGTGTATAATCCGTGTCCAAATGCAAACAACATAAACCCTGATCTGCTGCCATGCAATGCACTGGCAGATCAGGATCTATGTTGTTTGTTCTACTGATTAGTCCTTACAAATTGCATCGACTCAGATCTGCTGGTGCATTATACAACGGCAGATCTGGGTCTATGCAGTTTGCAGTTGGTATCATCTTATACGCGAGTACTGACGGTAATAAAATTTAATTAAAGCCTTTTATGGACATTTTTTTTCTTTTCTATTAATGAGCAATAAAAATAGTAATACTTTTATCAACTGGAAGTTTGATCATAAAGTCCAGTGAAAATACTAACATTTAATTTATATTTCAAATGTTACATTAGATATATAATTTATTCTACAAGATGATATAAAGCTGCCATATCATTTAATAATTGTGAAGAAATTATACTTTTTGACCTTTAATTCCTCCCAAGAATTGAAGAATTGTCAGATAATTTTCTAGAGGCATCACTGTCTAGTTCAAGAGGGTGAAGACAAGGATGATGACAATGTGTACTGAATGAAGTAACTTGGTTCTGCACACAAAATCACTATCAAAACAGATTTGTTATGGCCTATTACAACAATGAAGCAATAACAACAAATTGATGCACATCAACTAGCAGTCATGCAGTGGTTGTTTTCACCGAGTAAGATGGCATATGGCAGATTACTAAGCAGAAATAACATAACATTGAATCACTGAGTACTAGATAACAATAAAGGCTTCAGATCTTGGGTGCAGTCCAGGAGGGGTGGGGTCAAAGGTCACTTTTTCACAGGTAATATGTACTCTTCTATATTACCTTCACTCCATCTACACTTATCAAGGGAGGATGATCGTATCTGGTATCATGTTTTACTAGGACAAGTAGATGGCAAGGAAAGTGACATCCAGGTTGCAGCCCCAGGGATGGGGAGAGGGGTTAGAAGGGAGTGATGAAGATTTTGAAAAATGTTTGGATACCTGTAATACCTTCCATCTTGTTTTTGTTTTCTTAAATTTGGGAAAGTCAAGTTTGTGGAAAGGTTTAATCATCTAAATTGAAGCAGATATTTTGACAAGATGTCTGCAACAGAAAACAGGTTTAACAAAAAAAACATCAAAAAGTTTTTCACCAACTACGAGTAAGATAGTTACTATGCAGATTTATTACATACCCATTTTATCTGGCATTCGATACAGCTGTTCAATCCATATTTCTGTATCACACACCCGGATTTGAACTACTTAGGTGCCCTCTTTGATGTCCACACATAGATATTTTTAGACGCAGTGACTCAAACTTTAATAAATTCCAATTTGTTCTGAATTTCGTTCATACAGTAAAGATAAAAATATTTAGAAAGCATAAAAAGGGGTATATAATAAATACAAAACCGCATTCGTGTTTTGTACTGAGTCGGGGGAAAGAACTTGTTTGATATGGCTTATGAAAATGTCTCGGTCAGACGGCCTCGACATATCCCTATGCCATATCAAACTTGTTATTTCCGCCAACTCAAAACAAAACACTTACCGGTATGCAGTATTGTGTATGTACCCCTCCTTAAGAATAGCTATGTAATGAAAATACTCATTCATGATACTGATGTAGCTATCAAAAGACAGTAGTGGAAAGAAGAAGATTAAAAGAAGGGAGAAGAGAAAAATTGCATGCTATATTCCCTCAAATCAAATATAAAATCATTAAATCTGCACTAGAGGAGCAATATTATAACCAAAAGTTAAAAGACAATGAGTAATTACAATATTACATAAAGTACATGTATATACTTGCTTATAAGTGGAGTCTAATTGCAAGCAATATAGACCCTGATCTGCCATTGCATAATGCACAAGCAGATCAGGGTCTATGTTGTTTGTTCTACTGATTACTATTAACAAACTGCATAGATCCAGATCTGCCAGTGCATTATGCTGGGTCTTTGCAGTTTGCAGTTAGACTCAACTTATAAGCATGTATATATGGTAAATCAATTTTACAAAATTTCACTTTACTTAACCAAAATTGAAAACAGCAATGTTAGACAAGCTTTGATAAAAATTTGAGCTATTAGCACAAGGATCCCATCTGCTACAAGATTTTGATAGCACTTTCATTGATCTAAATTTAGGTCTTCCAATACTTCAACATTTTTATTTCTACATAATACATCGAAACATTGAACAATTCATTTCTAATATTCATTTTAATTTGCATAAAGTATATGATGTGGATCCCAACCCATAACATTGGAAATAAGATAGATAAATGATGTATATTAAAAGAAACAATAGCTATTACACTTCATTGTCATGCATGAGACAGTTCAGGTCATCTGTGTTTAAGATTACTGGGTAGTTCAAGATCAGCGGCAAAGGCCCTTTGAGTGGGATATTACTCCATTGTGTAATCGAGAAAATGAAAAGTGTGATTATTTTGGTAGTTGGAATGGTAAAGTTAGGAGCAGTATGAAAGTGTGAATCCTTTTAGAAAAAAACACAATGTCAAAATGCAGCTGTCATCTACAATCAGGAATTCCAAGATCTGACATGATAATTAGTGTGACCATTGCATGATTGACATGATAACTAGTGTGACCATTGCATGCCTGACATGATAACTTGTGTGACCATTGCATGTCTCACATGATAACTAGCATGGCCACTGCATGTCTGATATGACAACTAGCTTGACCATTGCATGTATAACATGATAACTAGCATGACCATTGCATGTCTAACATGATAACTAGCATAACTAGCTTGACCATTGCATGCCTGACATGATAACTAGGATGACCATTGCATGTCTGACATGATAACTGGTGTGATCATTGCATGCCTGACATGATAACTAGTGACCATTGCATGCCTGACATGATAACTAGTGTGACCATTGCATGCCTGACATGATAACTAGTGACCATTGCATGCCTGATATGATAACTAGTGTGACCATTGCATGTCCAACATTCCCTTACAACAATGCATGCAGATGCAGATCATTTTCATTGTTCAGAAAAATTCACCAGGATCTTCAGTGAAGTATGAACAATAGTACTGTCCAGTCTCTAATGAGTCATAAGATGAACACTAATGAAACTTTTATCACCTTCAAACCCTTCAATGAATTACTGAGAGAAGCAAAGTCTGCATCTACAAGTTAATGCTATACTCCACTGTCCAACAAATAGTGGTAATTAGGAACAAGTCATGACTAAAATCATAAATCATGGAAAGTGGATGCTAAAGAATTCTGATTTTGTTTGATCAGGCATTTTAAAGACAGAAAGTTTGTGTATTTTTTATACCCAACCATGACAGCTGTAGGGGCATATACTGTTACCCTTGCCTGTCCATCCATCACACTTTGGTAAAATTGTGTGTTTTAGGCCATTTCAGGCACTGTGGTGGAGTATCCGTATTCCATGAACACATTTCTAGTCTTATTTTAGTGTGTGTATGTGTGTGTGTGTGTGTGTGGTGAAGATATATGAAAATGCTAAATTTAATAGCTAGTTTTGTTTGGAAGCGTTTTATATTTTTCAAAGAAAACATATATTTTGTTTTATTTTATTCAAAACTTAATTTCCAGTTGTCTTCTTAAGGCTTGTAGGATTAGATAGTTTTTTCTCAATTGTACATTACTTTAATAACACTCACTGATTTCCTTTGGGACCACAAAACCTGTAAAGTTAGCAGATATCTGACAATAATAATAACAATAGTGAGCACAGTCTGAGCAGTACTTTACCCCATTCACACAGTATCATGGTCAGAGTGAAAAACATTCATTTCTTGTTTCTATTTGAAGTTTCTCATGATTTCCTACATTATGAACATACAGATATTTCAGCAGTGAATGCAAATGTCAGAAGAAAATAAATTCAAAGCAAGCAGAGATCAAATCATGTCTTCATAATAGGAACTGCTTTTATGATATTCAACAAATTAATATTCCATGTTATGCAAAAACAATCCCAATGTTCAGGTGATGAACAAGCTCATGTTCCTGTACAAAACATTTCCATGTCATTTCAGCAGAATCCTCCATGATATGGAGAACTGCCAAGTCAGTAAACACACCAGTCATTAAACAATGAATGAAAGTGAACTCCTTTTGAAGGGTTTCCTATTTCATCTTGATGATAATAATAATAATAATTATCTTATCAATTTTGAGTGAATCAATAAAAATCAAAAGCATACATATAGTAAACGCTATAGTAACAATGATTGTTAAATTGAAACATGTAGTTTTCTATCCCAGTATGCAACATACTGTATGTACTCGCGTATAAGTCGGGTCCAAATGCAAACAACATAGACCCTGATCTGCCATTGCATAATGCGTCCACAGATCAGGGTCTATGTTGTTTGTTCTACTGATTAGTCCTTAGAAAATTGCATAGACCCAGATCTGCTAACTCATTATGTGATGGCAGATCTGTGTCTATGCAGTTTGCAGTTTATATGAGTTTATATGTGAGTATATACGGTAACTTGGACCAGCATGAAAGTCTTTTGAAGGAGCTAGGTAGCTATGAAACAGCAGCATGGCAAATTATTAGTAAACTTGAAATTTTTTCACTAAGTATATTTTTAAAACTCAAGATCATGCATAAGTAAAACCAACTTTCAAATTATGGACATGAAATACATGTAATGATTATAGCAATTTTATGACTACAATTCTGTACTCCATCTACACCAACTGAGAAAGAGAGAGAGAGAGAGGGATCATATTGGGCATGATGTTTTACTAGGATGAGAAAACTACCATCTATACTCGTGTATAAGTCCATACCAACTGCAAACTGCATAGACCCAGATCTGCCATCGCATAATGTGCCGGCAGATCTGGGTCTATGCAGTTTGTAAGGACTAATCAGTAGAACAAAAAACACGGACCCTGATCTGCTGGCACATTATGCAACAGCACATCAGGATCTATGTTGTTTGCATTTGGACTTGGATTATACGCGAGTATATACAGTAAAATGAAGGTTTCAAAATCCTCAATACAGTCCCTGGGGAAAGAGGCAGTGGGGAATAAAGTTCACATTTTCATAGGTAATGTGTACTTCTATTTGTAACCTAGGCTTCATCCACGCCAATTTCACTAGGATAAGCAGATGACAACAAGGGTTTCAGATCTGAAATGCAGCCTTTGGGTGACAAGAAGTAAGAGGTCAAAGGTCATATTCATTCTTCTTGTAACCTGAACTCTATCTACACCAATTTTTGGTGATCACATTAGGCATGTTTTTTAAGAACATGTAGATGACAAAGAAGGTTTAAAACCTGAATGCAGTCATGATAATAGGGGTAGTGGGTGCAGTGAGGTTGGGTGGGGTGGGGTTATGACAACAAAGGTGTTGATATAATTTTAATTTTATGTTTCAATTTCAAGTTGCATGGGTCTTTTTTAATTCTATCATAGAATAGTACCAGATTCTTCATCCAATCACCCTGATTAAATAATTTTAAGAAAAAACACTCTTCTGTAATGTCCTTGAATGGTTTTGTTTTTTGTTGTTTTATTCTTTACCTACAGTTACCATGAGAATTCTCACCTGTAAAGAGTTTGGACACAGATTTTGTTATGTTGATATCCTGAAGGTGTTTTCTGGACTCCAGGTGGAAGAGTCGGATGAGTGGTCTTCCTTCGTATGAAACCCACAGTCCCACACCCACCTTTACAATGAATCTGATGACCTCATTACTTTCACTACTGCCAGCATCCAGCTGAAGGGAGAGAACTGTCTGGAAATTCAGAAATGAACAAATTCAGTTTGATGAGGAGTTTAGAGAACAAAATATTGACTTAAAACTACCAACTCCATCAATGCATCATTTTAGTGATGAATGCTTTATTCTAGTCATTTTTTATTACAAACTTTACACAGCTTTTGTATACATATTTTCTCTTGTACTGGACAGATATATCGACAATTTAATCTAGGGCCAGATAACTTCCATACCAGTGTGTACAACCTGAGGTCTGATTCACCCAGTGTCAGTGGTGCACATCTTGTAATGCAAAATATGGTATACAGACTTTTCTATCACTATGCATTTGGTGGGTTAGAAGAAGAACATTCCCCAAGTGTGCACATGTGGACCAGATATGGAAATCTAACCCTATAGATTAAAGACAATCTGTTCCAGGGACAGGATTCATACGATTCTTTAATCTCCTCAGCTTTAGATTTCCCAGTTCTGCCCACAAACATGGGGAAGACTCAAAGTATCTTAAACAGGTTCCTAGTTCATAATGTACATTCAAGGAAATATAATGCCTTACCTGAAAAATGGGTGAATATCAGAAATCAAAGTGAAAATTTGTGACATATGATTCAGATTTGCAGGCTAAAAACTGTTTGTGTATCAGCTTTTTAAGAATTAAAATTATAGTTTTTTTTTCTACAGGAACTAGCTATGTTTTTATATCTATGATAAGCTGCATCATTGGGAGTTTATGGAAATACATAGAGGATATCTGTTTTTTTTAGTAAATATGAAGAAATAATATAAGTTAAGTGGAAACATTGAATTGTCATGAGTGGCAAAGCCACTCATGACAATACAAAAATATTTCCACTTCAAAAGTGAAATATTTCTTCACATCTACCCAAAAAAACATAGATTCACTTTTATTATATACTTTTAAAGGCAGAATCCATTGATTTGCATGGATTTTTTTCTCAATTCAGTGCCAATATGAATGACAGCTGCTTTACTACCTTGAAAAAAGAAGTTCTGAAATTTTACAATAAGTTTGGGATGATTCAACCTTTTACAAAGTTAGTTCATACATAGAATACTCCAAGTTGTGTATTTTGTCAAATTATGAAGATATCTTTATTTTTGTTAATATATTTCTCGCTCATATTGATCCTGTGAACACTGTTGTAGTGTGGTTTCTGTAGAAACATCACAGCAGTTGTATCCAACAGACTTCAGAGTGTAATATCTTTAAACTAAAAATTTTAATGATTGTGAGTTTACCTATAAGGACTTTGGTTCTTTATTTTGTTTATATCTGCATTCAAACATGAATTTTCTGGCCTTGGCAAGCTTGCAGTCTAGTTTGAATTCAGTAACAGACACTGCATCCAAATTTTGATTGTCACTTAATTTCAGTTTGTAATCAACACTCATCTATCCCCAATATCTCCATCATTTTTAAACATGATTATGATTGTCATGAGAGTTAAAATCACTACTTAAACAAGTTTATTACTATATGTAATCAATAGTTTTTCCCTAAAAACTTGTACCGTTTGTCACAGCGTGTAACATGTATATGATACTATATGGGTGACAATGTATATCAAATTGAAACAGGTCATGTAAGTTTCAGTCACTGACAATTTGTATGATTCCATGTTGAAAACTGTTTTTTTTAAAAGCTAATACTTGAAACTTACTTTTGGTTGTTTGGAGTTAGTTTTTTTGCATTTTTGAATGGCATTTCCACATTTATTACATAACAGCACCTCCACAAAATAATAATAATAATAATAACAACAACAACAACTGGAGTGTAATCAACGATTACATAGTTCATCTCTACTTTCACAAATCTCTGGTAGCCATTGTAAACACTATCATGCAGAAAAACAAATCAGACTAAAATGACCCTGGCCTCTTTTCTAATGAAATATTTTGGCAATCATTTATCCTTACAATTGAACTTTGAATCAATTAAAAATTTTAAACTGAAATTATTAATTGGTACTATATTGCAAGTATTGTGCTGACATAAAGTGTAACCACCTACATACCTACCCACCTCTCTACCTAACTACCTAATGTGACAGGGTATAAAATACATAAATGAATAAAAAGATGAACATTTTTTTCTATCATATCAATGAAGAGATAATATATTGATAATAAACAGATTAATGTTCTTTTTGTATTAATTTTTTTAAATAATCTGATCATTGTTCATACAATTTCCTTGAAAAGCCATTATCACCACAGGGGCTCGTTACAAACAAAATTCGGAGTATCGGTCAATGGATAGTGGGCTGGGGGGATCCAACCTGTTATATTGTTACAGGTTGGATCCCCCAGCCCACTATCCATTGACCGATACTCCTAATTTTGTTTGTAACGAGCTCCTGTGGCAGCATGCAGTCCACTCACCTTATTCATTTACTCATTCACATGTACAATACACAGTAAATTAGCTGAGGGTAATATATCACAATATACAATGTATAGTCCTTAAAATGGAAAGTTGACTACTGAATAAACATGTTTATTCCTACTTCCAACAGCACTGGTCAGTAAGAGCCTTCTGTGTAGGCTATGATATACATAGATCTAGATGGATGAATCAATGTAAAATGTAGGTCACAGTGACCATCTTTGGTTTTAAGGGTGTAGCAGAGATGCTGCCTGGATTTTATCTAAAGGGCGGAGCTCCCCCCTTGTCACCAAAATAAGGGGGGAGTAGAAAAAAAATGAGGGGGAGGAGGAAACAGCCATAGTTCAATATTTACCTAACACATAAATAGCCATCTCTTCTTTCTTCCTGCTCCACTCTGTTAGAGCTCTATTGAAATCAAAATTCTCAAAAAATGGCTCCTCTAGTTGTATAAGCAATAATATGTTGATCATTTCTAAGCTTAATTTCTTCCGTATCTGTGTATGAATATTGTTCTGTGCTGAGAACCCCCTTTCACATATGCTTAGCTAGCTAAGCCAGCTTGAACAAGTTGGAAAACTGTTCTTTAATGTTGATATGTATAATTTTCAACAGCTCATAGGTATTGTCTCTTGGATATCTCTGCTGCAAAATAATGTTTTTCACTAACAAGAACCCTGCAAAAGTTTCACTTTCTTGAATCGGTGCTTTGCTCACTACTATGCCAGATTTCTTATCTGTTCTACTATGTTGTATTAGGGTTTTAAGTCCATCAATGCGATAGTCAGCTTGTTCAGACAGAGATATTTTGATCAAAAATAAATATCCTTACTTTTTAATTTCTTTTTAGATTCATATTTATTCAATTTATCTTAACCCTTAGAATGCCAATGTGTCCTTTTACTCCAATTCCAATATACTCGAATAATCGTAACAAATATAAAATGGTCCAAAACATCATTGACTTTTGGATGTATTTTTGGAATGTATAAATAATGATTGTCTGTTAGAAGTATTAATAATAAAATAAAAAAAAAATAAAAAAAATTATTATCATACATACATATATCCTCGAACAGCCATATTTCATGACCTTAATGTGAATTTTAATGCATTTGTTATAATATTGTGAGAATCTATTCAAATAGCCATAGAAAGTGTTCAACTATATCTACTTCATTTAATCATCATGAAAAAAGTTTTGGCATTCATGTATATTAGTTCAAAATTACCATTTTTTCCAATTAAGGACAGAAACGAAATCAGGAGGTTGGATGATAAAGCAATTTTTAATGGACACATGATGCACAATGGATGCAGGGCCATCATAAGCTCAAGTGGTCTGATGACCAGGTGAGCTAAAGATAGGAATACTTCAAATTTGTATTAAACTATATATTTTAAGCACTAAATTTCATTGATTCAAAGTGGTTGAAATGTGCTTCCTACAATAATCTGTGGCCATGTGACACCCTGAAGCCTTCTGAGAAAAGACTACAATGGCATGTTATTGCTTTCTGTATCCTGTTTGGAATAGCTATAGCACATGTACTTCTGCCTAGGTATTTATCCTCATCAGCTGTTCATTTTGACATCTTTCTTTAACTTTCTTAGGTGAATCTGAGTGCCAAGCCGACATGATTTCTGATTGGTCAATATTCAATTGCTTTTGTGATTTTAATGCTTAGGTATGCATTTACAAAATAATTAAAATGAGACATTACAAGCATTTTAGTGATCTGGATATACTAGTGTTCAAGTTTCAGTTTGCCTATAAAAAACTTTATCTGACTGGTACATTGTAATCAGATAGAAGTGATCATGATAGTTAATTTGCAGTTACAAATTGGAATAATTCTGCCAAAATCATAATGGTTAGCATCTCTGTTTTTGTCAAATTTGGCCCAATTCATTTCAGTGGTTTTTGAAAAGAAAATGTTCAAAAGTTTTCTTAGTTTATTAATGGCTGCCATATTTGATGGTAGATCTGCATTATTTGTACTTGAAAGTTCTTTAGGCCAGAATGCTGTCAAACCTGTTCAAATTCTGTTAAGTGGTTTTTTAGAAGCTGTTTTTTGCAAACTTTTTCTATTTTTAGTAATTGTGGTCATATTTGATGGCAAATTGGCATTAAATGAACAAATTGGAAAGCATTTTAAGTTTGGCCAAATTCTGTTGAACATCTTTTGAGAAGTCATTTAAAGGTTTTCTCATTTAGTAATGGCAGCATATTAATAGTGAATCAGCATCATTTTGTACATTTCAAAGCCCTTTATGCCAGTATGCGTTCTGTCAAATTCTGTTGAGCAGTTTTTAAGATGTTGTTTCAAGATTGTTCTGTTTTTAGTGATGGTAGCCATATTTGATAGTGAATTTGTATCATTTGAACAAATCTCAAAGATGTTTATGCCAGTATCATGATTTCTGTAAAATCTGGTCAAATTCTGTTGAACAGTTCCTGAGAAGTTATTTAAAGGTTTATTTTGTTTAATAATTGTGGCCATGTTAAATGGAAGGTCAGCATCATTTGTAAAAATCTGATAGGACCTCAAACCAAGATGCTTTCAGCCAAGTTTGGTTGAAAATGGCCCAGAAGTTTTGAGAAGAAGTTGAAAATAGCAATTGTTGATGGACACGTGATGGGCAATGGATGCATGGCTATATCATGAGCTCACTTGTCTGTATGGCCAGATGAGCTAAAAATTAGCCAATTCAGAAAATTATGAATGTCTTTTCGATGCACCAAAAAATAAAGTTATCCCAGGTTGAGTCAAATGCATTTCAGGGGTAGTTGTTTATTTGCCAGATTACTTGCTAGTAAAATAGAATAGGAATGGTTTGCAGCACTGATCAATGTAGACTACCATATATACTCGCTTACAAGTCGAGTTCAACTGCAGACAAAATACCATGATCTGCTGTCGCATATTGCACTGGCAGACCAGAGTCTATGTTGTTTGTTCTACTCCTAACAAACTGCAAAGATCCAGATCTGCTGGCACATTATGCAACAGCAGACCTGTGTCTGTGCAGTTTGCAGTTGGACTCACCTTATAAATGAGTCTATATGGTCATATTTGTAGAAGTTTCAAAAAGCTGTGCTGTCTTCACATAGCAATACCTTATATTTGATATTGCTACTTACATAAGTATGGTGTGTGCAAAAGAATTCACTACTAGTCCAGGAAATTTATTTGCCAAAAACTTTATGGCACAATCAGAATGACCTGTCCATTTGACCTGGTTCAGCTGGAGTAGGTATAGTGTATAGCAAAGTGCAGGTATTCTGCCTTGCTGTGCATGCATGATGCATTCACTGCAAACACTATTTTTTCCAGTGAAGGCCTATGTTTATATTCCTCTGAAAGGTCAAATGGACAGGTCATTCTGGTCAACCTACAAGGTATATCTGTCTCCAAGATTTTCCTATTTAACAATCAGGAGAAAAAGTCATTTTCTCAATCATGAAGTCCTTCCATTCAAAATGTCAGTGAGAACTATTACACCTACTCTTCAATACAAACGGAAAAGATATTAATTGTCAGTCTAAAGCAAATCTAAAAAAACTAACTTGTAGAAGACACATCTCCCTCATTTTACTTCTTATAATCACATGTATGAATTGTTCTTAATTTATCATATACAGACCCTGAAAGATTTATGTACCCCAAAAATGCATTTTAAATACATTTTGATGCATTTCATATTCATTCCAAATGCATTTCTTTAATGTTTGCATCTTAAGCTAAAATTTACTGTATGTACTGATGTACATGTCAAGTCAAACTGCAAACTGCACAGACCCAGATCTGCCATCACACAATGCACTGGCAGATCTGGGTCTATACAGTTTATTAGGAGTCATACCTGTCAACCTCCTGAGAAAAAAACCTGTACACCAGACAAAAAAAAAAGAAACTTACAAAGACCAGAAAAACCTTACGCCAAAGACCTTATATTATTTATTAGATCACATATAAACATAACTATTTACACCTGACTACGCCATATATTTGCATAGAGTGTGCTAAATTGTACATTACACCATATATTTGCATGGAGTGTGCTAAATTGTATATTACACCATATATTTGCATGGAGTGTGCTAAATTGTACATTACACCATATATTTGCATGGAGTGTGCTAAATTGTATATTACACCATATATTTGCATGGAGTGTGCTAAATTGTATATTACACCATATATTTGCATGGAGTGTGCTAAATTGTATATTACACCATATATTTGCATGGAGTGCTAAATTGTACGCTACACTTGCGCCTTTTGCCATTTCCAGTAGTGAATTTGGCGTTTCAAAATCCATGCAACATGAATCAGTGTTTATTTTGCATTGCAAAAAACACTGTGAGTATATCTGCAATGTCACTGTCAGGGAACATTTCTGTGGCTATATCTGTGAAGAGGTCAGCTACAGATGCAGGTAAGTTATGCTGAGCGACAAAATTTGCAAATAAAACCTCAGCCCATATAACACACTCGCCTTCCTGCTGTTGCTGAGCAAAAAAGGTCTCGATGGACCCTCCCTTCTTCATATCAAAGTTTCTTTCGTGAGATTTTGTTTTAAAATGTTCTCTAAGGTCATATAAACCTGAAGCCACCACTTTAATATCTTTGTTGCATACCTTGCAAAAAGCATGGAAAGATCCTAGCTTAGATATATATACAACGCCAGGGAAGGCCTTAATCCATTCCGTCTGAAACTTGCCATGACCCCGATCTCTGTCTGGAAGCTTACGCTTCTTTGCATGAGGCTCAGCCATTTTGGTGTTAAAGTGCTTAAACTAGAAGGATGAGTTGAATGGAATACAGTCCTCTATTATGTTTCACAACGACAGCTATCCAGTATATAAACTTAAATAACTTTTGATTACTTACTTAATTGAAATTATACTCGTGTGCGGCCATTCGGCCATGTATGAGTTGATAACTTTTGATAGTGGTGGGTATCCTATTTATACTTTATCATGTAATTTTTCCATGGGTGGCTGGTTATCAAAATGTATTGGATAATTATTTATCATTGTTACATTTTTTACTAGCTTGATTCGGCTAACAAAAATATGATTGGTTGTCAGTGTAGACATCGTTACACGCAAAACCACTTCAAGCAGGTGTGACAGTTATGGCTTTGATTAGAAACCATGACCACTGCTTTATCTCATTAAACAGTACATCAGAGAGTCGGTATGGATTAGTAAATTTATTGGCATTGTGCAACGAAACAAACCCATTATCCCAAAAGGCATTATGTACCCCGGTTTAAACAGTTATTGTTCTACAGGTAATAAACCTCTTTGTAGATGATAAATATTGATTGTGGGTGCTATATGTTCGGTACATCGAATGCTCTTTTAACGAAATCCAGATGGCTGCCTTTTATTTCCAAACACACCTGTGAAAGAAATCCCACAAATTATGTTATTAACAATTATCACCTAGACACCTTGAAATCGCCGACATGCATCAAAACAATCTTTCAGCAGTCAATTGTTTTGAGTCGGCAAGCTCTGCTCACTTTGAAGCTAATCTCGGCTAGGTGGGAAAAAAAAACAAAAAAAAAACAGATGAGAGAACCACAACATATATATCACCTTTATTTTAAAAAATATCAACATATTAATCACGCTGACTCGTATATTGCAACTTGCTTGCTATTTTTACCCTTGCTAGGCTTGCGTACAACACAAACCCCCATATGGAGCCTCTCACTCTTGTTGCTTTAAGACTCGCCATCATACATGTATTTCTACTCTCGATACTAAAATATTTCTGTTATAAATATCTTCAGAATCATAATTCCAAAATCATTTTATTTAGTTTGTATTAATATCTTAATTACACTGAAATAAAGCTTGCGTGCGTTTGTAAGGTAGATTTTAATGATCACTCATTAGCAGAGGGTTAAACCGTGGATTGACAGATTACTAATATGGCAGTTCATTTGGAAAATACACATACAATTGTGGCTCTAATACATGTTCATCTGCGTTTTCTGATGTTCCGAAAACATGCCGTAAATACGGCACTATGCCTACTGATAACCTGATTTTCAGTCGACCAATAAGGGGGCAGTATTCCATGCTTGAATAAAGAAATAAAACTCTCAAATCGGCAAGCGAAAGACACAAAAATATTTCGGGTAATCTGATAGGTGGTTCAAGCGATTCATGTTCTATTCTCGTATCTCATGAACAAAATAAAAATCCCTGTCGAATCCCGATCTTGGCGAAAATCGCTGAGATTTTTTTTTTTAAATATTAAAAAAACGTACAAAATGCTTGTACGGCCATACACTGCACACCCCCCCCAAAAAAATGTACAAATTACGGGATTCCCATACAAGTTGACAGGTATGACTGGAGTAATCAATAGAATTTGTGTGACCCCTATTTCATGCAAATTAATTGCGTATAAGAGATCTTTTCAATAAAAATCATCAGTAATAGAATTGTCACAACTCTGCCAATCTCAGTGGTTTCCCTAAATATACAACAAGCCAGAACTTGGGATGTGGGAAGAAAGTTTAAAAAACATAGGTACTGACTGCTGCTGGCACATACACTGCAGCCCTTCATCTCTGAAAATAATATGAGAGTATCTGGAAAAATTTATGGCATACAGGGTTCTTGACCCATAACATGTTCATTGTTACTGACTTACCATATAAGTATGATAAGTATGGTCCAATTGCAAACAATATGGACCATGATTTGCTGTTGCATAATGCACCGGCAGATCAGGGTCTATGTTGTTTGTTCTACTGATTACTCCTAGCAAACTGCACAGACCTAGATCTACAGGCGCATTATGCAATGGCAGATCTGCATGCATGATTCTTGACTTGTCCCAAGCAACCATCATTTTTGGACCCTATTCCTGTTCATTTACCTTTCTCTCTTTGCTGTCAGCCTCAAATACATGAATCCTGGAGTCACAGACTACCCAGGTCTCTGTTCCCACATTGGTCATGGCGACAACTGGACTCTGTCCTAGTGAAATGGCTTGGAAATGATTCCATATTCCCTCTGAAGGATATAAAATACACATCCAAGGAAATTTAAAATTTCTTATTTATTAACTATAATATTATTCAACAAGAGTCCCTTTAAGGAATTGATACTGTACTGGCCAAAAAGAATTTCCTGGAATTAAAGATCATAGACCATTTCTTCATTTTAACTGCTAAGTATTGAAACCATCTCGGATATTCTTGAGCAATAAGATTTTCAAATTATCCATTGTGGCAGCCATAGTGGATGTAACATCAGTACCATTTTCATTTTGGACAAACTAGACACCATTAGAAGACTTTTGGTGAAAACCCCATGCCAGTATTAGTGACAAGATTTTCGCTATGTTCATTGTGGCAGCCATATTTAAGGTCAAATTGGACCCATTTTCATTCAGAACCAACTAGACATCATAACTAGTCTTCTGGTAAAAACCCATGTTGATATAACCTTCCAAGATGGTTGCGATGGTTGCCATACTGGATGTCACATCAGCACCATTTTCATTTAGTACCAAATAGACATCATAAGAAGTCTTCTGGTGGAAACCCAATGTTGATATGACTTTCCATCTAGGAGGAGTAGCGATGAGATTTTCAATATGGCTACTGTGGTGGAAAGATTTGATATCAGATTGGCACAAATTTTATTTAATACATTTTGACCCCAAAATCAAAAGGATTCTTCCTTACCCCCAGGTATAAGCCATCCACAAAGTTTGGTCCAAATCAGTGATGTAGAACTATAGTTATTGTGAGGAAACCATTTTTTCTTTCAATCAGTGACCTTGACCTTTGATTTTTTGACCCCAGAATCAATAGGCTTTTTCGTTACCCCAAGTACAAACCATTCGCAAAATTTGGTCAAGCTATGTGATATAGAACTAATGTTATTGTGCAGCAACCATGTTTCTTCTTTCAGTCACAGGATCCTTGACTTTTGATTTTGGTCCTGAAATCGATAGGATACTTCCTTACCCCAATTGCAAGCCATCAACAAAGTTTGGTAACTACTGATGATGGATAACTGAAGTTATTGTGTGGAAACTATTTTTCTTCTTTCAGATAGTGACCTTAAGCTTTGACCTTTTGACCCTGAAATTGATATGATTCTTCCTTACCAAAATTCAAGTCATCTACAAACACTGGTCCAGGTATGTGATGAAGAACTAATGTTACTGTATGGAAACCGTTTTCATTACAGTGACTGTGACCTTTGTCCTTTCACGTCAACATTGATAGGGTTCTTCCTTACCCCAAACGCAAGCAATCCACAATGTTTGGTAACTGCAGATGGTGCACAAATTGATTTATTGTGCAGAAATAAAATTTGTAACAGTTAAATGGACAGAGAGATGGATAACATCATAACATAATATGCTCTGCCTAATGGCAGGAATATAAAAAATATCAAGATTCCCTTGAAGGGACTGACGTTCTAATGGAAGAAAAGAATTTCCAGAAATTCAAGATAAGATCATTTCTTCCTTTAAACTGTCGAGTGTTGAAACCATCTCTGATATTCTTCAGCGATAACTAGATTTTCAAATTAGCTGCTGTAGTGCACATATTGGATATCAGCTTGGCACCATTTTCATTTAGGGCAAAGTAGATATCATTCGATGTCTTTTAGTGAAAACCCCATGCCATAATGATCATCCATTCAGGGGGATTAGTGATAACAAGATTTGTAAGACAGTTGTTGTGGCAGCCATACTGGATGTATGACTGGCACCATTTTCATTTAGGACCAACTAGGTACCATAAGAAGTCTACTGGTGAAAACCCCACATTGATATAGCCATCCATTTGGAGAGCAGTGAGAGATAACAATATTTTCAAGATATGACTTTCCATTCAGGAGTAGCTATAGCAAGATTTTCAAGATGGGTGCTGTGGTGGCCATATTGTATGTCAGATCAGATTCGTTTTCATTTAAGACCAACTGGACATCATAAGAAGACTCTTCTGGTGAAAACCCCATGTCAATATGACTCTGTTCACGTAGAGATGTAATAACAAGATTTTAAGATGGATGTCATGGCAGCCATATTGGATGTCAGATTGGCATCATTTTTATTTAGGACCAGCTAGACATAATAAGAAATCTTTTAGTGAAAACCCCAAGCTGATATGACCATCCATTCAGGAGGAGTAGCAACAACAAGATTTTGAAGGCATATTGGACATCATATCAGTACCATTTCATTTAGGACCAACTAGACACCATAAGAAGTCTTTTGGTGAAAGCCCCATACTGATATAACCATCCTTGTAGGATGAGTAGCAATAACAAGATTTTCAAGATGGCCACTGTGGTGGCCATATTGGATACCAGATTGGCACCATTTTCATTTAAGACCAACTAGACTTCATAAGAAGTCTTTTAGTGAATTTAATGTGTTATTGCATATGTTTTTATTACTTCACTAAAAGCATCTAACAATGTACCACAAACTACATGAGAATACAGGCAAAGCACATTTAACATCATGAAACAATCACTCCTACCATTACTACAAGACAATACAGGCATACTGCTACCATAACTACATGAGAATACAAGCAAACCACATTTTAGCATCATGAAACTAGCATTCCTATGATAGTTATGTGAGAATACATGCAAACCACATTTTTACAGTATGAAGCAAAACTTATAACAGCACTACATGATAAATTAGGCAAACCACACGTTAACATCATGAAACCAACATTCCTACCATCATAATAGGAGAATACAAGCAAACCACATTTTAACATCATGAATCTATCACTCCTACTGTCACTATGTGTGTATACAGGCAAACCACAGTTGAACATCATGAAATAAAAACTGTCACCTACCATCTCTCTGTGAGAATACAGGCAAACCACATGTCAACATTATGAAATAAGCGCTCCTATCATCACTATGTGGGAATACAGTAAAACCACATTTGAATATCATAAAACAACCACTCATTATTAACCATCACTATCGAGAGAATACAAACAAAACACATTTTAACAATTATGGAACAATCACTCCTACCATCACTACATGAGAATACAGGCAAAGCACATGTTAACATTATGAAACAATCAGTCTGTCACTACATGAGAATACAGGCAAATACAACATTTAAAATTATGAAACAATCACTCCTACCATCACTATGTGAGAATACAGACTAACCACATTTTAACATTATGAAACAAGCACTTTTACCATCACTACACGAGAATAAAGGCTAACCGCATTTTAACAGTATAAAACAAACACTCCCTACATCACAACATCAGAAATCAGACAAACCACATTTTAACATCATGAAAGCAACATTCCTACCATCATTAAGTGAGAATACAAGCAAAGCACATTTGAACATCATGAAATAAGCACTAGTACCATCACTACATGAGAATACAGGCAAACCACATTTGAACATTATGAAACAAGTATTCCCACCATAACTATGTGAGAACACAGGCAAACCACATTTTAACATTATGAAACAAGCACTCCTACCATCATTACGTGAGAAGATGGTGAGTCCACCATCCCCCATCCCAGCAAACAGCTGATCATCTACATACTGCATCATCAGGACCACACTTTTCATCTTAAACACATAAGCTGCTGTTCTCTGTGACAATCTTCCCTGTGACTTGTTTGTGTTGACAACTGTAAACACTATAATTCTGAAATAAAATTAAGATACACTAAGGACATGACCCTCTTATGAATGTAATTCTGCCTAATTTCTTATGACAGATACTGATCAAATTTGCACACCGGTTCGCCATTATAAATGTTTTGTTCAAGAATTTGGTCAAAAGTCAGTGGAAATGATATTATTTGCATTTTTTTAAATAGAAATTTCCATAAATTTGCTTGTCATTAAACTTGTTTGTGCTCAATATTTCAGGGAGCAGGAAAGTAGGGAAAAGTTGTAAAACTGACTAGTTAGGGTAAATTGCTCATAGTTACTTCAGCTGTTCCATAGAATATCAGAATACAATGTATACCATATGTACTTGCTTATAAGTCAGATCCAACAACAAAAGTGCATAAACCCAGAAAAATATTTTCCTAACATGGGGATACATAATAACCTATGTCTGATTTACACTGAATGTAAAAGATCATGGTTTTTATGAAGGGTAGTTTTTCACATAACACTGCTTTTAAAAAGGTTTCTTCTCACTCCATACAAAATTGCATATGAAATGAAAATAAAATCAAAATTCAAGAATATGCCTGGTTGCCTGGCATTTTCTTTGTCTGTTCAGATGAAAATTATGACATTCTAGTTTGGGTCAATATATGGTCATATAGCTATTGCTTTTTTTAATCAAATTACTACTTGCATTGCAAATTTGTTTTCTTCAGATTTTACCATATTTTATATGATAGAATGATAAAATAAAGATAAGTTCACTTGATTCACACAGATGTTTTTGATCATTATATATATATTTTTAAACACATCATTGAAATTGTCCACTGAAATTAGGAATTGTTTTCCATTTTCCATTTTGTGCTGCTAAATATTAAAATGCAAAAGTTTGCATATTTCTGTAAAAAAATAAAGTATACCCATAAAATAATGTATCTTTTATCTATTCTTCATGTTTCTATATTTAATTGAATACCCTGAAAATGGATTTAGGGAGACATGTCCTTAAACCCTTCAATGCTTTTAATCTGAAACTAGCCTATCAAACAATGTTACTGTGTCCCGTTTATGTTTGAGGAAACACGAGTCATGATTATACATGTTTAATAGAAAGATAATGGAAACAAAGTTGATAGTGTCAAGAGGGTTTGATACTCAACAACAAATCTGAGCATGTGTAAGTACAAACCATCAAGGATGATAGCCCAGTTGACTACTATTATGTCCCTTTGGAGTTTAGGGATGATAGCCCAGTTGACTGCTATTCATTATGTCCCTTTGGAGTTTAGGGATGATCGCCCAATTGACTGCTATTATGTCCCTTTGGAGTTTAGGGATGATAGCCCAGTTGACTGCTATTCATTATGTCCCTTTGGAGTTTAGGGATGATAGCCCAGTTGACTGCTATTCATTATGTCCCTTTAGAGTTTAGGGATGATAGCCCAGTTGACTGCTATTCATTATGTCCCTTTGGAGTTTAGGGATGATGGCCCAGTTGACTGCTATTCATTATGTCCCTTTGGAGTTTAGGGATGATAGCCCAGTTGACTGCTATTCATTATGTCCCTTTAGAGTTTAGGGATGATAGCCCAGTTGACTGCTATTCATTATGCCCCTTTAGAGTTTAGGGATGACAGTCCAGTTGACTACTATTCATTATGTCCCTTTGGAGTTTAGGGATGATAGCCCAGTTGACTGCTATTCATTATGTCCCTTTGGAGTTTAGGGATGATCGCCCAGTTGACTGCTATTTATTATGTCCCTTTGGAGTTTAGGGATGACAGTCCAGTTGACTACTATTCATTATGTCCCTTTAGAGTTTAGGGATGATAACCCAGTTGACTGCTATTTATTATGTCCCTTTGGAGTTTAGGGATGACAGTCCAGTTTACTGCTATTCATTATGTCCCTTTGGAGTTTAGGGATGACAGTCCAGTTGACTGCTCTTCATAATGTTTCTTTGGAGTTTAGGGATGATCGCCCAGTTGACTGCTATTCATTATGTCCCTTTGGAGTTTAGGGATGATAGCCCAGTTGACTGCTATTTATTATGTCCCTTTGGAGTTTAGGGATGATAGCCCAGTTGATTGCTATTCATTATGTCCCTTTGGAGTTTAGTAACTCTGAGTAACCGACATCATAACAACTCTTTGTACAAGAAAGTTAATATGGTCTAGTGCATCAAAGATAAACAGCAGGGCCGAACTGAACAACATGCCAGTTCAGGCCATTGAATTAAGCAAGGCTACATGCCAGTTCAGGCCATTGAATTAAGCAAGGCTACATGCCAGTTCAGGCCATTGAATTAAGCAAGGCTACATGCCAGTTCAGGCCATTGAATTAAGCAAGGCTACATGCCAGTTCAGGCCATTGAATTAAGCAAGGCTACATGCCAGTTCAGGCCATTGAATTAAGCAAGGCTACATGCCAGTTCAGGCCATTGAATTAAGCAAGTGCTACATGCCAGTTCAGGCCATTGAATTAAGCAAGGCTACATGCCAGTTCAGGCCATTGAATTAAGCAAGGCTACATGCCAGTTCAGGCCATTGAATTAAGCAAGGCTACATGCCAATTCAGGCCATTGAATTAAGCAAGTGCTACATGCCAGTTCAGGCCATTGAATTAAGCAAGGCTACATGCCAATTCAGGCCATTGAATTAAGCAAGGCTACATGCCAGTTCAGGCCATTGAATTAAGCAAGGCTACATGCCAATTCAGGCCATTGAATTAAGCAAGGCTACATGCCAGTTCAGGCCATTGAATTAAGCAAGGCCATTGAATTAAGCAAGTGCTACAAAACAATACAAACGGTCTATTTATTACAAATCTGCTTTGGAACTATTACCTGTAGAAACAATTTATCACGCAAACAGCAAATGGTAATTGAGAAATGTTTCAGCCACAAATGGTAATTGAGAAATGTTTCAGCCACAAATGGTAATTGAGACATGTTTCAGCCACAAATGGTAATTGAGAAATGTTTCAGCCACAAATGGTAATTGAGACATGTTTCAGCCACAAATGGTAATTGAGAAATGTTTCAGCCACAAATGGTAATTGAGAAATGTTTCAGCCACAAATGGTAATTGAGAAATGTTTCAGCCACAAATGGTAATTGAGAAATGTTTCAGCCACAAATGGTAATTGAGAAATGTTTCAGCCACAAATGGTAATTGAGAAATGTTTCAGCCACAAATGGTAATTGAGACATGTTTCAGCCACAAATGGTAATTGAGAAATGTTTCAGCCACAAATGGTAATTGAGAAATGTTTCAGCCACAAATGGTAATTGAGAAATGTTTCAGCCACAAATGGTAATTGAGAAATGTTTCAGCCACAAATGGTAATTGAGAAATGTTTCAGCCACAAATGGTAATTGAGAAATGTTTCAGCCACAAATGGTAATTGAGAAATGTTTCAGCCACAAATGGTAATTGAGAAATGTTTCAGCCACAAATGGTAATTGAGAAATGTTTCAGCCACAAATGGTAATTGAGAAATGTTTCAGCCACAAATGGTAATTGAGAAATGTTTCAGCCACAAATGGTAATTGAGACATGTTTCAGCCACAAATGGTAATTGAGAAATGTTTCAGCCACAAATGGTAATTGAGAAATGTTTCAGCCACAAATGGTAATTGAGAAATGTTTCAGCCACAAATGGTAATTGAGAAATGTTTCAGCCAAAAAATTTACATTCCCAATGTTTTATATCCAATCTTTTATGTATCTTCAAAAAGTTTTATTAATATTTACAACTTGTCAGAAAAACAATAAATGGAAGGACTTTGTACAAACAAAGTTTGTTTAATTGAGAGGTGCATATCATAATATTTTGTTAAACTTTATAGTGATATTCATATCTTTGGCATTTTTTCTAATATTTTTAAGATTATATGAAGGGAAACTATAACAAGTCAGTTGTCAGATCATTATGCCTGATTAGGGACAGATTTAATTCTTCATAACTCTTTCTCACTGCATGATCTGCTAGGAAATTAATAGTAACAGTTGATATTTCTGTCACTGTGATTACGATTAATGAGTGGAATTTGGCCTAGAGGTTATAAAACTTTGAAGCGGGAAAAAGCACAGAAAATAACAATTCCGACCAGGAAATGTATCTCACCAAGAAGAGTGCCTTGAATGGACTGATGCTCTATTAACCAAAAGGAATTTCTTCAAATCCATAACAATTCCATTTCTTCTGTTCTTTTATTCATTTCAACAGCTGAGTATTAAAACCACAGCAGATACCTCGAAGAACTCCTATATATCAAATTTAGTAACAAAATTATTTTCTTACATGTGTGAGTTAACATGCTCACAAATGTGCTACATTCTTTGTTATGGTCTTTGATTTTGAACCTGATACCACAGACAGAAGATCACTGACCTAATCTCAGATACTGTCAGGTTAAGCCCACATGCCAAGTTTGGCTTAACTCTTAATAAATATTTTAAAATTTATATATATATATATATATATATATATATATATATATAATATATATATATATATATATATATATATATATATATATATATATATATATATATATAAAGAAAAAAATGATTACTGAACTGGCATAATTCAAGGTACTCCTCAGATATATCCACAAGCTGGCTTTGATAAAAAGTCATTCATACTTGTTTGTGCTATCATGCTCACAAGTCATTACAGATCAATTCCTGAGTCAAGACCTTCGAGCTTGAAATCAGTGTCAGTGTGCCATCAACTTGTTCATTGGAAAGCAACTAAATACAAAGTTTGGTCAAATTTCACTTGTACAAGTCATTGTGGTCATAAGCTCAATGAAGTACAAAAATGCACTTGTATATGTACAAGTCTTTGGGGTCATAAGCTCAATGAAGTACACAAAATGCAAGCAGTGACCTTTGAATTGACACCAAAGACTCTGAAATCCCCCAATGAGCTATGACTCTGTTTTTAAATTCCTCCAGCAAATAAATGATCATGTAAAAGCACTTGAAGGAATAAAGGATGAACATATTTCTGATATCCTGTTGAATTTTAAATATTTTCTATATATGAACTGGCACATGGACATATTCACTTTTTTCATATATATATATATAAAGGTTGAATAGTTCTTTATAACTGAGTCACCCTCTTCAAAACAAGGACATTATTATTATAATTATTATTCTTATTATTAAGATGGTTGCCAAGGCAGTCATTTTGTAGGTTAGATCAGCATAATTTTCAAACAGAACCAACCACATATTTCCAGAAGTGTTAAAAAAAGGAAACATTTTAGTAAGACCAGACATTCAGGAAAAGTAAATGTAATTGGATTTTCACAATGACTGCTCTGGCAGCCATTTTGGAAGTCATTCAGCACCATTTTGTTTTGGGAACAGTGGCGTCACTAGGGTTGGCGTCACCCAGTGTGGTAAACTCATGGTGTCACCCCCTCCAGCAAGCTCTGTCTGCTCTGCTCTGTCGAATTTGCATTTTTCCATTTTGGTGTCACCCCCCTGTGATGGTGTCACCCAGTGCGGCCCGCACCCCGCTAGTGATGCCACTGTTTGGGAACACTATATATTGCAAGAAATGTTACAGTAAAACTCTGTCTCTATGGCTGTATTTTTCAAGATGGCTGCAATGGCAACTATTTTGTGAGGTTAATCAGCAAATTTTCATTCTGGACAAACTACATACATATATTATCATCTATTCAAGAAGAGTAGAGATAAAAAGATTTTCAAGACAGCCACCACAGCAGTCATGCTGGAGGTCTGATGGGAACTCTTTTTTTAAGACCAACTGCATATTGTAGACTGTTTTTTTTTATTGAAAGTCCTATGTTGATACAACCATCCATTCTGGAGAAGTAGTAATAACAAGGTTTTCATGATGGTCACCATGGTGGTCATGGTATATATCAAATTGGCACAATCTTTATTTAGGAACAAGTATATATCATAAGAGACAATGGTAGCTCAATTGGTAGAGCACCAGACTTGTAATTCAAGGGTTGCAAGTTTGATACCTGCCCAGGCCAGCCCAAGTAAACTGCCTCTGTATGTCCTTGGGAAAGTCACTTAGCTTCCATTTCCTTGGCATGATATAGCCAATAATGTGTAAAAACTGTCATTAAAACCAACAAGAAGATCAACAACATATTATAAGGTGTCTATCAGTGAAAATCCAATGTTGACTGGACTGTCAGGAGCAGCATTAATAACGTGAACTTTAAGATGGCCACCATATTGGATTCCAGGAAGCACCTATTTTCATTTAGAACCAACTTGACCACAGGATAAAACTGTGTGCCAAGTTTCTGACCTTCCTCTGTGTAAAATTAGGAGGAGAAGCAATGACAAACAACTGTTAACAGATGCCAACTGCTGGATGAAGGATGTAGAACCATCATGTAAATTCTTCTGGTCTTCAAACAGTATTGCTAACAAAAGACTCCCTTTCTGTCAGGCCTGTCTTTTACTTAGCTTGAAAGTAAAATATTTGAACACTGAGTTTACAAGTCATCTAAAAAACTTTAACAGTGATCATAATTTAGGGTATGACCGTACAGATGGATGGACGGATGGGCATGCACATGGAAATCAAAGTGATCACTGTGTTGTGTCTCTGCCATGGTGGCTGCAACAAAACTTTTGGAAAAAGAAATGGTACCATACTTGCCATATTCCGAGACAGTGATGGTTTTTTTTTGAGACTCAAAAAATGTGTTTTGAGGTCTCAAGAGGGGTCAGTGCATGTGACCCCCAAAAGTGACATCATCCAAATGAAAATAAGCTATCTTTTCAAATCAGCCTAGAGCAAATGAGTGGAAATTCAAATCTGAATAAAAGAAAATACAATCTACTTTCTCTGAAGCATTTAATATACTTACAAACAACAACAACAACAAAAACAAAATGGTAGACGTAGCATTGTCAAATAACATCACCATGAACATGGTCACAACCTCACAGACATTAAATACAAAAATACACCGAGTTACTGTCTTTAAAATCCATTGGACAGTGGAATGTAGTTTTATTTACATGCAGTCTATGCTGATTTCAATAGTTCAGTAGTTGGTTTGACGGTAATGCAAGTGTCATTTGTGTTCACAAATATGCCTACACTTTTCCTTCACGAATGTGCATCCACGTCTACGTTGACACAAGCAATGGCCAAAGTTTCTAAAAGTGATAAAAACTGTAAGGTGGCAATGAACATCCATTTCAAAACAATGAATCTGACAATGAAAACATTCAAGGTTTGTGGTAGTCGGCCGAGTTGCTAAAGTCTTTGACCGCCGCTATTGTAACATATTTTTGAGGTTAAAGTCACACCTACAGCAGTGAAGATTTAAATTATTCTCAGGCTGAATTAATGAAAAACGGTACTAATTTATGCAAATACACAATTTGTCATTTGATTAAGGAATTAATACTTTTAAATTATTAAAATTCCATGGTGCAGTTCATTTCAGGTTAACCAGATATTCAAACATGTTAATGTTTTCCCGAGTTACTTGATCACATGATAAAACGTTTATTGCAATGATGTAAATGTCCAAGGAAAATATGATAAAGTTAAGATGGCAAAACTGCTGAAGCAATAAGATTATCTCATTTTTTAGCACTTCTTGTGCGTTATGTACTAGAATTTTCCTTTGTCCCATTGAAATGGTGTGTGTGCCCCATATCTGGAGCATGCCCAAGGGTCACTGCTTTCCTAAAATATGTCCAGAGCATAAAACTTGGGTCTTTGGGGATGATATTAATGCCCATGGGTCACACATATCCTAGAATATATCCAGTGCAAAAACCTCAGGTCCTAGGGGTTGCTATTAATACCCAATCGGTCACAGCTACCCTAGAATATGTCAAGAGCATGCAAGTCAGGTCCCACTGGGTTGTTATTGATGCCCATTGGGTTATAGCTAACCTAGAATATGTCACAAAACAAAACATACTCAGCAACCACAGTGCTCATCCAGACTGTGTCTTCTGCAAATGCCTGCTCACTCTGCACTAGTGCAAAGCCTGGGACCATTTCTGCACAGACAATCTCGCAGTTTGTCACTGGGAAAGACTCTATCAAACTGGGATTTGCTGAGTGAATGGAAATGATGGACACTCTGCCAAGATCCTCCTTAGAACTACACACCCATAGGTGTTGTAATCCTATTTCCTCATTTCCATTGGTTGGCAGGAACACTGGTACTGTACACTTGATCTGAAACAGTAAATAATGGAATATTATTGTTAAAATTTGGGCGAATTGAAGCAGATTGATATTTCTGTTATATCAAAATTGATTATAGTGTGTAGATACCAATTTTCGGTGTGTCATATATTTCTTTGCCAATACTTACCTGATTATATGTTAGTCCTTCCACAACTGTGCCAATCCAACCCTCCCAAGCAATAAAAGGCTATAACCACTTCTTCTGTCTTGTTTAAGCATTAAAAGTGATAAAAGGTCAACTGCTTACCAAGTCAGAAGTCAGAAAAGACTGGTCTCCCCTTGGATAGAGTGAATGGTGCCAAATCAGATTATTCATCAGTTATAGACCCTGAAATGGGTAATTATACCTAATCTGCATTTCATCTGCACTTCATTTGTGTTCCAGTTGCATTCTTTTTGCATTCCATGCACATCTGCATTTTATCTATCATTTCATCATTTTTCATTTATGGTCTCAGAAATGCTTTCAGATTTTGCATTTTTCACTTTAATCCATCAATTTCTTTCGTTTTCATTTGTTTGGGACAAAATGGAAATGCATTTATGGAAGTCAGGATTTTCATTTTTCAGACTTCTACTATAAAGGAAAGAAAACAAAAAGCTTTTGTATTAGACATGTTCTTGAATGAAACAGCAAATGTATAAAATGATAAAGACAGCCATGAATTTATGACAAATTAAAACATAACCTTAACTGCAAAAAATCACTGTAGAGTATGAGTCAGCAAATTATATTTCTTATTTTGTTTCATTCAAATAAAGATTGTACACATACAATCTCTGGTGATGATGTCATCACATCAATGATGGTTGCATTTTTTTATATCTGCCTCAACAAGAACAATGTCACTGCTTGTAAGGGGTGAAATTTGTCAGTGTAAAGAATCTTATCCTTAATGATCATGGGAAAGGATTTACAACCATGGAAATTTAGTGGTAGTGTGAAAAAAATTGATTTTCATATCCAGTCATGAAATCCATTTTGTGTTTCATTCTGTTTTTGTTTATCATTTATCATTCTACTTCTGCATGCATGCTCTCCATTTTCTTCAAAATTTATTCATCATTTTGTTTGCTTTCATTCTACATTTCATTTCATCTGCATTAATAATGCATTTTATTTGCATTTCTTCTGCGTTTTGTTTGTGTTCACTCTGCATTCCATTTTCATTACACTGGTAATATAACCTACTTCATGGTCTGTACTACTAGAGCAGCAGTGCACACTCTTCCAGGGAGGTAACTGTGGGAAGGGCTTAGGAGGTAGTGCCTGTGACACTGATACCTGACAGAAGGAAATTACAATATATATTCACTTATAAATTGAATCCAACAACATAGACATTGATCTAACATTGAATAATGTGCTTGCATATCATGGTCTATGTTGTTTGTTTTACTGATTAGTCCTAACAAACTGCATTGACCGAGATCGCCAGTACGTTATGCAATGGCAGATCTGGGTCTGTGCAGTTTGCAGCTTGACTTGACTTATAAATGAGTAGATACAGTAGGATAAGTTTGTCATTTGTCAAAAAAGAGGGGCCTGAAGGTTACGATTTTGGACTCCCAAAAACCGATTTGTGTTTGTAAAAATGCTACAGACAAAAGAAGTCCAATTAATAATTTAAAAAATCACAAATGCAGAAAAAGTGCTATAATGGCATCAAAGTCTTATCAAATTATCTGCACATGCCTACAGAAAAATCGCTATAATGCCATGAAAGTCTTATCAAATTATCTACACATGCCTACAGACAAATCGCTATAATGCCATGAAAGTCTTATCAAATTATCTACACATGCCTACAGACAAATCGCTATAATGCCATGAAAGTCTTATCAAATTATCTACACATGCCTACAGACAAATCGCTATAATGCCATGAAAGTCTTATCAAATTATCTACACATGCCTACAGACAAATTGCTATAATGTCATGAAAGTCTTATCAAATTATCTACACATGCCTACAGACAAATCGCTATAATGCCATGAAAGTCTTATCAAATTATCTACACATGCCTACAAACATGCATACCAAATTTTATTTGTCTATCTACCTTAAATTGCGATAACAAGGTTTTTGCCCAAAAAACTTCCAAAAAGTTCAAAAATGTGATAAGAAAATAGAAGGGCTTGAAAATGTAATCACTTTATCCACACACACACACACACACACACATGCATGCACACACACATGCACACACAAACGTATATATATATATATATATATATATATATATATATATATATATATATATATATATATATATATATATATATATATATATATATATATATATATATATATATATATATATATATCAATACACACACACAAAATCCTACTACTAAATTTCATTTGTCTACCTCAGACATTTTTATTTAATCATGTTTACATGGTTTTGACATCCAAAAAGTTTATTTAAATTTGTTGTACTTCAGTTTTTGGTAGCTAAATCCAAAACAGCACCTTTGCTGACAATGTGAACACATGCAAGATTGATCACATGATTATGCCAAACTGGGTATAACCTGTATGAAATTGTTAAGATAATGAGTACTGTTGTGAAAACTTCAGCAAATGACAACTTTTACATCCAACATCATTTTAGTATTCAAAATAAAAATTAAATGACAAATTGGATCAAATCATTTTAAAAGCAGTCACTTATATAAGGGTGTAAATCAATAACAATATATTGTAAGTGGACTATATCCAGTTGTGACATGATCATGTGACCAATGACCAGAGCATGTGTTCAAAATGTCAGTGGTTCAGTGCAATTTTTGATTACAGTGCTGTTTAAATTTTTCAATTTGAAAGTAAGCACAACATTGAAATTTGAAAGAATTTGTGAGAAAAGTCTTGTCCAAAACTAAATTTTTCTCCTCTGATGCAGACTTTTATGTCAATGTTGAAATTAGTTCCGGGTCGAACTCATGCAGTTTTCTCAATACCCTCTTTAGACCCTGCAAAGGGATTTCTATGAGGGTGAACAATACGACTCCAATAAAAAAATTAACACAAGTCAAAAGCTCAGAAGGGATTACATTAGGACATGTCTTACATTAGGACATGTCTTACATTTGGACATGTCTTACAGGTCATTTGTGCAGTTCCCAAAATATATGTGATTTTGTTGACTGGACATGGTGCTGACTGAGAGGTGCATGCATTAACTTTATACAGTAACTGACGGAAGAGTTCCACAACTTCCTAAAATTCTGGTAATTTAACTCAATAAACTAAATGTATGATCCATTAAATTATCTTCTTTAGGATTTTTTTCTGCAACTGATCTATCAAAAAGTGCCCTTGATGGTGACAGGGGCTAATTTCAAAAAGCCAAAGGAGGAGAGAAGCAATTTGTGGTCCCAAGGCTTTCAAAGAAGTGATGCTTCTCTGCTCAAACCACTGGGAAAAGACTAATTTCCCCTCATAGATTTTCAAAATGGTGTACTTTCTTGCCTTCTGTCCAACACCTGTTTACAAGAATGTTTCGTCCTTAGGCTTGTTTGATAAGGCAGGTATGCAGGTTTAGCATTTCTGGATTGGGATGGAAATATTGAACGTGAAGTTGTTTCAGCAATCAAGGAGATAGAAGGATTCCTCAGAATCTCCACCACTAGTTTCTTGAAGTAATTTACCAATTTGAATGATTTCTTCTACTTAAGTGGAGTAACCAGATCCCATTACTTTCTGAATGACTTTTCAACCCAGATGGAAAGGCACTGAGACCATGAAAGGGCACTGACTACTCAGGCTTTCATATCATGGACTGGAGACTTAAGGCTGCAGCTTGGCATTCCAATTTGTCACAAAGAGGTCCACAAGGGGTCAACCCCAATGGGTGCAGATTCAACTGACTGAACTTGGGTGATCAAAAGTGTTGGTTTTGATAGTTTAGGTTGATGACTGATCTGAGCTTGCATTGGCCTTGGGAACTAAGAAAAGTTTGGAGTGTGTGTTACACGGATGATCTTTCCTGCCATCTACTTTGTATGGGTCTTTGGGGACATCTGTAGCAAAGGGAACCCTAGATAGTGGAGGAGGGCTGAGGAACATGATCTGCAGGCCCTCTGAGATGACTTGTAGCATTCATGGGTTCTTGGGACAGTCTTGCTCACTCTGTGGCAAAATGTTTAAGTCTTCAACCCACCAGAAAGTTTAGAAAGGGTAACACAAGCATGGCATCCTTTTTTGTGGGAAGGAGGTTGTCAGAAAGACAAACTTGACTGAAATTGCTTCTTGCACCACTGTCCCATACTATCACTTGCTTTTGGAAACTGGGCCCTAGCCAAAGATAATGTCTTGAGGAGGGTTTCCTGATTGGGCATGCCTAAGAGAGGTCTTTTCCATTTCTCTGGTCCCTCTTGGGAAATGAAGATGGAGCTCCGAGTTGCTGGGCCTGTACAAAGCATGGCAGGCTTGATCACTAAATCTGGTGATGATCGTGCTGTGTGTCTGTGACAAAGCTGGGGCTGGAAGTGGAATGACTTGCTGTTGGATGCTGTCAGAAATGGAATAAATGCTGGACAGAGTTACAAATATGAACTAATTACTGAGAATAAATAATCATGTACATAAATTATCCAAAAGATGCAATGAGGTAAAGTATTGAAATGTAGTGTAAGTACATTTGACTATTAGAATAGAGAATTAATACAGTGCCATAGTACCCACTGTATGACAATTAAGATGGTGCTATAGTACCCACTGTATGACAATTAAGATGGTGCCACAGTACCCACTGTATGACAATTAAGATGGTGCCACAGTACCCACTGTATGACAGTTAAGATGGTGCCATAGTACCCACTATATGACAATTAATACAGTGCCATAGTACCCACTGTATGACAATTAAGACAGTGCCATAGTACTCACTGTATGACAATTAAGACAGTGCCATAGTACTCACTGTATGATGATTAATACAGTGCCATAGTACCCACTGTATGACAATTAAGACAGTGCCATAGTACCCACTGTATGACAATTAAGACAGTGCCATAGTACTCACTATATGACAATTAATACAGTGTCATAGTACTCACTGTATGACAATTAAGACAGTGCCATAGTACTCACTGTATGACAATTAAGACAGTGCCATAGTACTCACTGTATGATAATTAATACAGTGCCATAGTACCCACTGTATGACAATTAAGACAGTGCCATAGTACCCACTGTATAACAATTAAGACAGTGCCATTGTACTCACTGTATGACAATTAAGACAGTGCCATAGTACTAACTGTATGACAATTAAGACAGTGCCATAGTACCCACTGTATGACAATTAAGACAGTGCCATAGTACTCACTGTATGACAATTAAGACAGTGCCATAGTACTCACTATATGACAATTAATACAGTGCCATAGTACCCACTGTATGACAAATAGGACAGTGCCATAGTACTCACTGTATGACAATTAAGACGGTGCCATAGTACCCACCGTATGACAATTAAGATGGTACCATAGTACCCACTGTATGACAATTAAGATGGTGCCGTAGTACTCACTGTATGACAATTAAGATGGTGCCATATTACTCACTGTATGACAATTAGGACGATGCCATAGTACTCACTGTATGACAATTAAGACAGTGCCATAGTACTCACTGTATGACAATTAAGACGATGCCATAGTACTCACTGTATGACAATTAATACAGTGCCATAGTACTCACTGTATGACAGTTTAGACAGTGCCATAGTACTCACTGTATGACAATTAAGATGGTGCCATAGTACTCACTGTATGACAATTAAGATGGTGCCACAGTACCCACTGTATGACAGTTAAGACAGTGCCATAGTACCCACTGTATGACAGTTAAGATGGTGCCATAGTACTCGCTGTATGACAATTAAGACGATGCCATAGTACCCACTGTATAACAATTAAGATGGTACCATAGTACCCACTGTATGACGGTTAAGATGGTGCCATAGTACTCACTGTATGACAATTAAGACAGTGCCATAGTACCCACTGTATGACAGTTAAGATGGTGCCATAGTACTCACTGTATGACAATTAAGACAGTGCTATAGTACTCACTGTATGACAATTAAGACGATGCCATAGTACCCACTGTATAACAATTAAGATGGTACCATAGTACTCACTGCATGACAATTAAGATGGTGCCATTACTCACTGTATGACAAAACAGACAAAAAGATGCAAACTATTTGAGGATTAGCAAACTTTAGTGAGAAAATAGATGGAGTATACTTCTCTTGTAATGACAAAATTCCTTGCATCATTTAAACTTGATAAAGAGCATAAAATTAATGAATTTGCAATACCTCTTGAATAAATGTGCTGGCTAGACATAAGCAGAAGCAATAATAATGATGGGTTTTGGCACCAATCCCTCTGCCTATGGGAAGACTACTTTTGTCTATGATTTTCATAAGCAGATGACATTTTTGGCACTTTTACTGCTAAACAAGAAAAAAGACATGGGTAATGCCTTTTTTGACTTGGGAGGACTGGAATTGCGAAGTAGTGGAAGGACTCCTAATGTATTATTATTGGGTAATGTATCTGAAAAAGAAACATTGAAATGTTATACTTTGCATGGTGACTCTTCTATATCGTTACAGTTTCCCAAATTAACTAATTTGGTTGATTCCACATGTATAATTTTCATGATTTTGCAATTTTTGTGGCACCTCCCTAAATTTCCATCAGGTGAAATGTTGTCTTTTGTTTTGTCCAAGTAATGCCCTTTAACCTTTCTCTGGTGATAGTACATAAATTGAATAATGGCTTTGCAATCACTGAGAAAAATTCATTAATTTCTGTCCACTGATGTTAGAAACAATTTTGGTCAGGGTACAACAGTTACTTTCCTTCTATCTTGCAGTCCACATACACAATGTGGAAAAATAAAGTTTCTAGCTATTTTCTTTTCTTACAAAATAGCATTTTTTCATGGCTAGACCCATTGTTGTCACCATTAAAACAAAAGCCTCCCTATCTGTAATTGCTAAAATTAACATGCCAACCCCAACTGCCCACATCACTGAATTTCATGACTGCAAGAAAAGAAACAAATTGGTCTATGATATTTTTATGTTAAAAATGGTGTTTCAGTAAAATTGTACCTGCTTCGACATGCAAGGTAAGCTGATGTAATCAAACCTGCCTTCAAGGTCACATCTATCAGATAATCACTTGTACAAAACAACCTCATTGTCAATGTCCATAAAATTAAATTTTATAAGATATGGACCTGCATTAAGCGGATACCTGTCTTCAGAGATGATGGTTTCTATTTTCTAGAGGTGGCTGTTAAATATGTTTGTCTGTATTTTACATATTTTATAATGTTATCCAAGATTCAGAATGCAGGTAATCCCTCAACAGCTTGATTCTTTATCATACAGTTGTTGAAAGTTGACAAAATTGTATTGTAACACTGAAATGGTGAACAAATAATTAAAATTAGAAATGTGTCCATGCAACATGGAATCCTCACACCAATATGGAGAAACTGAAGATGGTTTGGTAAAATATGCAAGCTCAAAGTTCCCATTTTTAAATCATATGCTACAACTGTTTAAGAATTTAACAGAAAATGGTGAAATCAATACCTGACTTGGGTCTTTTTAATATAAAGCTTCATACCAAACCTGGTTTCCGTACATGCAGTCCTTCAAAAGTTACTGAGCAGCAATGAAATTTGTGATGGACAAATAGACATGACCAACATAGACAACACTATATGACCCCTCCAGAGATATAGCAGAAGCATAAAAAAAGAAATCAGTAATGTGTAATAATGATGCTTCAACTATAGATTTGCTGCAAAGTTTGGGGCAAAGAGTACAATGACCCCTCCTTGCCTGTGCCCTCCAAAATAAACTCAGCATCCTAACAATATATGTTATTATAACCAATGTATTGCACAAATTTTATAAACATTCCAGTTTACCTATTGGATCTGTTTATCTATAAAAGATATAAATGAAAGTATTGAGAAAAAAGATGCCTTGGAGGGTTCAGGTAATGAATTATACAGGATCAAATGGACATATTGATAATCATGTTCCATTTTATGATTATAAAGAAATACCAATATCCCTCTAAATACATTACCATGAAACCTCAAAACCTGATAGACACATGGGGCAAACAAACTATATAATTTCGGCAGACTGTAATTTCAAATTTTGGAACTGGAGTCTGGACATAGAACATTTATGAAATTGGGTTGCATAAGCATTCTGCTAACACTATCATTTTAAAATATCCTCTAAAATTTATTTTAAAAAAAAACAACAACTTTTTTTCATCATTGGAAAACGTTTTGTCAAGTCCATAAAATAGTACCCTGGTGAGGTGTTGGGGCTCATCCACCGACATGTGTTTTATCAGGTAGGCAGGCATACTGTTCAGGCTAACTTCATCTGTGTCATCGACTTGTTGTTTATCCCAGCTAGGTTGATTCATCGGATCTGAAAAGAATAGAAAATTTAAGTGTATTATTTTGCCTGCATAGTATGTTACCGGTTATCTTGACATTAATATTTTGTCCCTTAAACTCTTGATGGAATCTTTTTTCTAGTTAATAAAGTAAGACTTTTTGTCATCCATCACTACTTACATGAGTTTAAGCTATTTACAAAACTTTCACCTAAAGAAGATACCATATGTCTCATGTTTTGTAACAGAACTTCATGAAATGATCTGACAATAAAGCACATCCAAGATCTTATTCACCTATTAAGCGATATTCTGTGACCAAGAAAAACAAAAAAAAGAATTAAATTTAGTGATATTTTTTGTCCCCATTAATCATGGTGAGGTCATCATTCCTTAATTTGAAAAGACTATCAAATTATGGAATGGAAGAGAAAGAAAGACAACAAACTTAAAATACAGATCTGTAACCTTGAAGACAGAACCACTAATATGGTATGCAACTCACCTTCTAGCAATGATGTTTATGTCTACCATTATCATCCCTTAATCTCAAATGGCTTTAAAGTTACAGAATGGAAGGGAAAGTGTGACAAAAACATAAAATATTCAGCTTTGACCTGGTATGAAACAAACTTTCTGATGATGATGTACAAGTATGCCAAGTTTCATTCTGCAATCTCAACTGGCTTTAAAGTTATAGAGCAGAAGAGAAAGGGTGATAGAAAACTTAAAATATTGAACCATGATCCTGATCTTAAAAACAAGACCCACCAACATAGTACATAACACACCTTCTAGTAATGATGTACAAGTATCCTTTAATCTCACATGGCTTTAAAGTTATAGAGCAAAAGAGAAAGTTTGATGAAAAACAAAACATTCAGCTTTGATCTTGACCTTGAAGACAGCACACACACAAACACACACTCACACCCAAATGGGTATGAGACACATCTTGTAGTGATGATGTACAAGTATGGAAAGTTTCTTCCCTTAATCTCAAATAGTTTTATAGTTATGGAGATGAAGGGAAAGTGTGATGAAAACATAAAATATTGAGCCATGACCTTCACTTGAAAGATAGGACTCCAATGGGTGGTGGTACATATGACACACCTTCTAGTAATGATGTACAAGTATACCAAGTTTCATCCCTTAATCTGAAATGGCTTTAAAGTTATGGAGCTGATTAGAAAGTATATGTGTGATGGAAACCATAAAATACTGAGCCATGACTTTCACCTAGAAGATAGCACCCCAAATGTGGTATACAACATTCCTTCTTGTGATGATGTATAAAGTATACAAAATTTCATCCCTTAATCTCAAATGGCTTTAAAGTTATAGAGCAGAAGGAAAAGTGTCATGAAAACTGAAAGTATTGATCTGTGACCTTGACATTGAACATAGGACCCTCAATGTGACACCCCTTCCATTGATGATGTATATGTATACAGAGTTTCATTCCTTAATTTTAAATGGCTTCTAAGTTATAGAGCAAAAAAGAAGTGTGATGGTGGACAGAAACAAACAATGAGAGAATGAAGCTATTCCAATCTATCAAAGAAGTGTAATTTGTTTGGATGGGACTTTTGGACAAAATGAAGGAGGAACCTGTTTCACTGGTTTAAAACTTTAAAAATTAAAACAGCATGAGTCAAACTATCCCTGTTATAAAGCTTGTTATGGTCAGTGTACAGTATATACATGTACTTGCTTATAACTGCAAACTGCACAGACCCAGATCTGCCATTGCATAATGCACCAGCAAATCTGGGGCTCTGCAGTTTGTTGGGAGTAATCAGTAGAGCAAACAACATATTCTAATATGCCAGTGCATTATGCGATGGCAGGTCAGGGTCTATGTTGCTTACAGTTGGACTTGATTTATAAGCAAGTATAACTTCAAGATTGCTTACTTTTGTCTCCTCGTGTCATCTCCTGATGTTTCATTGGTGTGATGTAAGACAAAGGCTTGATAAAATATTTGGTGAGAATTGAGTAATTATCTGTGGTATTTTTTAAAAATAAGTTTCCACCAGCAATGATCCAAAATGAAAATGAACTTTTCATTGGGGTTAATTTGTAGCAGATGTAAAAAACGTTACAAATTGCATTTTCTATGCCTAAAATAAAACTAAAAATACTGATCCTTAACTTATCTTCATTGTTTTAATAGTTATATAGGTATGTTTAAAACTACAACCTATTTATAAAGCACTTGCATAGCATGCTGTATTGGTTTTCTTTGATGTATTTACAAGTCAATATTTTTAACATAAATATCCAAACATAAGCAGCAAAAATTTTAGACTCAAGATATTTATTTTTCTGTGAGAAATTACCCTCAAAGAGTGTCAGACTATGAGATTTTGTCAATTTCTTGGAGATTTTACCTCATTTTGTGACATATCGTCACTCCACCCCTATTGACACAGCCACAAACCATATAACTGAATGTGGTGGAACCTATTGTCCTCTACAAATTAAGGCTTACTGTATAAACTCGCTTATAAGTCAAGTCTAACTGTAAACTGTACAGACCCTGATCTGCCATCACATAATGCACCAGCAGATCTGGGTCATACAGATCGTCAGGAGTAATCAGAAGAAGAAACAATACAGATCCTAATCTGCTGGTGCATTATGGGACCGCAGATCAGGGTCTATGTTGTTTTCAGTTGCACTTGACTTATAAGTGCGTACAGTATATACACATAGAGAATGGTGTGGTGACTGTCACATTTCAACAAGAGAATATAGTATTTTGGTGTGATTAGTGTGCAGTTTTTATACCGATTTTTCTTATTTTCAGGAGGTGCTGTACGTTTTACAGCAGAACAAAAAAAAGGAACTTTTCCCAGTCGATCTGACAAAAGGATCATGGCACTAAAGGCCTACAGGCGTCAAATTCACCAGAGGTGAAATATTAAATCGTTTGCGTTGTAAATACATTATCTACTAGCTTAAGAAATAAATAATTCTTAAAAACCTCAGTAAGGACTATTGAGTTGTATTTTCAGTTCAGTCACAGAAATAAATACTACACAATGATCTGAAATGAATGAGTTTATTATTAGTATAAGCAATCAAAGAGCATCCTGGATGATTTACAGAAAATAAAACTACACAATGATGTAAAATGAAACAAGTTTATTAACATAAGCAATCAAAGAACAGGGCATTCATTGATTGCCTATGTTAATAAACTCATTTCACAAAACAATTTGTACTTTTTTTGTTCTTACACTATAAACCATAAATACACATGACTTGTGACATGTTCCTCTACAGTCATGATTACATTCAAGCTGTGCAAAATGCTGCATTGTAGCAGTGCAAATATGATGATAGTATCGATAAATATTCAATAACTGCTACTCTAATAAATATTTTACTGAGATATCATTTTTAGAATTCAAGCAGTGCTAATGCACTCATCTCAGACACATCTTTTTTTTGGACCAATTGTTAAATTATGCTAACAGTACCATGAAACAAAATAATAAATTAATATATAAAATTGGCAAATAATTTACTTTTCTTTGGAAAATAATCTTCAATGGTTCTTAGTCCTTTGCCTATGTAAATTTGCAATTTATTTACTTTTCTTCAGAAAACAAAAACTTGGTTCTTTGTTTTATTTCTCATCTTAAATCACGTTTTTTGATACTTTTTTGTGACTATTCAGTGATCAATGTTTAACTGACTCAGCATGGAGTTTTCAAAGGTAATCAACACCAGCTAAAGCTCTAATGTACCAAACATAATTAAAATGCACTGTCTGTGAAAATTCTAGCTTGGGCACTGAGGCATATTTCAGAAGTGACATCAGAGTTCAATTAACTATCAATACTGGACCTGAACTTGCTATTATGCAACAAAACCCAGAACAATGAAAGATGAGGACATACACTGACTTTTTGACAGTAATAATGACAAAGAAAAATTAGAAGGATTTGATGAAACAGACTGAACTCCAGCAACAAGGCAAACCTTAAAATGACTCTGTTATGGGCCAACCATAAAATCAGAAAGATATTCTTTCCAGACTGCCACTTTTTCACTTTCTTTTTATGTATCTACAAGTGTTTTTTTTTTACCATGCAATATCTACAAGAAAATTATTGGTTGTGATCAGGTGCAGCATACAGTTTATTAAGTACTGACAGAAAAGTCCAGAGAAACAGTCAAGCACTGTTTTATTGTAAACCAATCAAACATCATGTAACAACGTGATGATCAGTGCATGATCCAAAATGGTGGACTACTGTTGCAATATGAAAATGTGCAAAATAATCAAGATTTTGAAATGTGTTATATCAACTCACATTATACATCAGAACTAAGTTTGTCAACTCATTCTGGGTCAAAAATCGTGACATGCATTTGACATTAGTGCAAGTTATACACACCAAATTATGGTATACACCAAAATTACGGCATGCATTCTTTGAAATTTAATGTCTGGTTCTGACAATTCACACCCTGAATCTATACTCTCAGAATTATATCACATGGCAAAATGAAGTTTGTCTTAAAATTAAACAATAAAGATTGAAAAACAGGCCAAAATGATCATCTCATAATGTTTATCTTTTCAGTACACAACCACTAGATGATAACTGTACCTGACATATATTCCTTCTGCTGACTTTGAACTTACCAAGAGCATATTTAGCAAGAAGGAAATCCACACACCATTCCAGCTTGACCTTAGGGCTAAGTGTTTGAAACACATACGTCATATTTCTGAAATAGGGAAAACCACCAGAACTACTGTATATACTTGCGTATAAACTGTATCCAAATGCAAACAACATAGACCCCGATCTGCCGTTGCATAATACTCCAGCAGATCAGGGTCTATGTTGTTTATTCTACTGATTAGTCCTTACAAACTGCACAGACCCAGATCTGCCGGCACATTATGCAACAGCAGATCTGGGTCTATGCAGTTTGCAGTTGCTATTGGCTTATACACGAGTATTTATGGTAGTTTTTTTTACCATGCAAGACACAAATAAATTCATTATGACTGGTAAAATAATTGCACATATTGATATATTACTGATAATTATGACTGGTAAAATAATTGCACATATTGATATATTACTGATAATTCTATTTTCTAGTATTAACATAGGTTGTATTTTTAAAGCTTTACTTGTTACTTGAGATGTTCTTGTTAATTAAATGGAATGCACTTGTAGGAAGAAATAATGTTGTTAAAAATATACAAAAATTTAAATACATGATTGTAACCTTTAGGACCAAATGTTTGAAATTAACTGTTAAAAAATATATATAACTAAAACCAGAAGGGATTTGTTTTTGCAAGCAAAAACATGTATCTCCCACCAACTCAAAATGACAATTATTTGCAAGCAAAATTACATTTAATGTCATTCTGTGACTGAAAAAAGGAAAAATCTAGTAGGGTGAGTAAATTTTATTAGAAGTGTGATATAGAAAGTTCCGGATTTTAAAGGTTAAGATTTTAGTTTTCCTCTCATAAATTCAAAACAGGTCAATTTAAGTAGCATTCAGAAAGTTTCAGCTTTGCCAAAATCAGGATAAGTTTGAAATTTGTCCAAAAGAAAGGTCAGGAGGCTGACATCTTAGACCTGAAAAAACACCAGGGAAAAACTAGAGCAATGGTGAGTAATTTTCTCACATAAATATACCCCCAACTCTACTGCACCCTACCTCTACCCCATGATGGAGATGAGTTTATATTCCATTTTTAAATGATGGCCATAGTATACACCAAGTTTCACAGAAATCCATAACAAACTGCAAGACAAAAACTGCATTCACAAGATTCTGTCTTACATTGCATTCAGCTGCAGGACAAAAAGGGCAATAAGTCTAACAAAATTCCAGAAGCAAAGTGATTTGTTGATATGTGCATCTTCAGGTGATGACCATATAATTTTCCAAGTTGCATGGCAATCCATCAATAACCGTGTAACTGTTTATGCTGTCAAGATGGTGTCATGCACTGCACAAAGCTACAGGCCAAAAAGGGCAATAACAATTTTCGACAGAAAAGTGGTTTGTCAATATGTAAATCTTCAAGCGATGACCATAATATTTACCATGTTTCATGGCAATTGTGTCATACAATGCATTAAGATACAGGACCAAAAATGGCAATAACTCTAATAAATATTGACATAAAGTGATTTATCAATATGCACATCTTCAAGTGATGACCATAATATTTAATACGTTTCAAGGCAATACATGAAAAACCGTAGGACTAATTGCATTAACGAGATTGTATTATGCAATATATTAAGCTACAAGACATAAAGGGCAATAACTCTAAACAATTTGTGAGAGCAAAGTGATTTGTCATTGTGGACATCTTCAGATGATGACGATAATATTTACCCAGTCTCATGGCAATCTATAAAAACTCTGGGATTAGTTATGCTAATGAGATTGTCATTCACTGCATTAAGCTACAGGATGAAAAGGGCAATATTTTTAACAAGTGTGGCAGAAACAAAGTGATTTGTCAATATGCGTATTTTCAGGTGATGACCATAATATTTACCAAGTGTCACTGCAATCTTTCAAATACTTTGGAATTAGCTGTGCAGACAAGATTGTGTTGTATGTATGGAGGGATAAACATACAGACACTATGTTTCTCTGCCTCTCTGCAGACCGAAAAAGTCCAAGTTTCAAGGAAAATTGTGGCATGGTAAAAAAATGGACTTTGGTTAGGAATGTGACAAACAAAGTCCCTGATTTTTGGACTTTGGTTAGGAGTGTGCCATACAAAGTCCCTGATTTTTTTGGTCTGGATTTTAGTCTTCCTCTCAAGTCTCAAAATGTTTTAAAAAATCTGCACAAAATTGAAAAAATTACTAAAATGGCCTGGAAATCTAACCAGGTCATCTACATGTTATTATACAAATAAAATAGGTCATCTACATATTAATACAAATGAGCTACCAAATTTAATTTGTCAACCTCAAGTGATTTTTGCTTGACTGTGCTTACAGGGTTTTTATCAAATATAGAAAAATAGCAATAATGGCCTCAGAATCTAAACAGATCATTTACATAAGAATACAAAGAAGCATACCAAATTTCATTTGTCTACCTGAAGTTTTTTTTGTGTAAAATTTACTGACAAGTTCAAAAATGTGTAAAACAAATAACAAAATAAGGCCACATTAACCATAACTTAATCAGGTCTTGGGACCCCCTCAAGTATCTACATGTAAAATTTGGTCTAGTTTGGCTAAGTAATTTATTTTTCTATCAATTTTGCTTTCAAGAAAGTGTGATGGATGAGCAGAGAACAGATGGACAGCAAAAAACTAATACATGTCTGTCATCCCATTGTTTGGGGGTATGGGGAGGAGACATACACTGTAACAAAAGTAGGTATATTACCAACCAAATGTAACAGATACAACTAAAACAATAGGTAGGTGTAATTCCCACCAACTCCATGGATGAGTTTTGAAGCATATGTTATATTACTGTACAACAATTAAAATATTCTTTTTAGACTAGGGATACTTTCATACTGTCATAACAAAGTAACAATTTGAGGCATTAGCTCCTTTTGTATGCTCAGATCAAATTCAATTTGTGTTGACCTATCAGCAGAAAATATTTTTACAGTACATGCATCATGGTTTTAAGATTGTCCATGCTGCCACTTTGGACATTTAATCTGTCCACACTGTGTAGGGGGTTTGAAGGTAATGCAAGTGTCATTTGCACTCATTAGAGACTGGATGATACTGTTATTCAAACAGCCCTGCTGAATTCTCAGAGCGAATCCTGGTCAGAACTGAGTTGTTCTTGATGACCATAATGTTAGCATTGTCAGAACTGCAGTTTGAACATGAGATATGCTTGTCTCTATAGGAAAGAGAATATACATCACATATGATAATGACCACTTCATTGGGGGAAAGGAGGGGGGGGGGGAAGGAGGGGACATAATATTTTAACGTTTAATGGGGGCCTTACAGGAATACAGCAATAACAAACGCCTATGTCCAGTACAGGTGTTAATGCTTTATCAACACAAATCAACTGTGCAAATGCAAGTGTGTGCTTATTATTGTCTTTCAATCAATCTATTTCATGGCAAAATCATTCTGAAAAGCATGGGTCAATTAATAGTTGGTATTTTAACAAGATTAAGATAATGAATAATAATAAAGAGAACTAATCTGAATTTTCAATTTGGGTGTTGAATATGTTCTGGCTTGTCCCAATGTTAAATGCAGGTGGTGCTGCTATGTCAACGTCTGTCATACACTTCAGAATGACAAATATCGATATGGTGTTTACAGTATGTGCAAAGAATATAATGCCCCCCCCCCCCCCTGCTGCTGTGATTCACGAAGTCAAACCCCATCAATCAGGAGTTCTAAAATTTAGTTTTGCTGGGCTTTGCTTGCTTCACTGATAGCTTGTTGCTTCTTGAATCATAGGAAATGCATTTTGACATTTTGCCTTCAAAAATGAATCACAGTTAAACACTATTCCAATGACAGAAATAATCATGCTATGCAGTTTATATATGGAGTAAAATCCGACTTCAAAGAAACATTGCCGCTGTTCACAAACTTGCCAACAATCTCTAATACAGATAGCTTAAACATTCTCATTCAAGGCAATGATATGTAATAACTTTTGTTCTTCAACACGCATCCCTTTGATTTACTTATAATCTAAAACGAATTGGCTTGTTCCACTTTGTGAGCTTTACCTATGCAAATTAGCATAATGGACTCCCCCACAACAGTCTTCAAAGGACTTAACACATCACCCTACCTACTGTTGGCCAATTGAGTAATATGTGAAATGGTGGTTGTTTATATCTAACTACCTTGCCTTTTAATTGCCTCTGTGACAATTAGCTGTATAAACTGCCCAAAGGATAGTTTTACTTGAGCTCTAAGCAGTACTGTTTACCGTTTATACATGCTACATGTTACGGGCACATACTGAGGTGGTGGGTTTTTTTCCCGAAGATTACTGAAAATAGTGTTTTTTTAAACACAACTGTGTCAGGGGGTTTGTGACTACAAAGTTTTGTTTTTAGTGTGACATGTCATGTCATGGCTGATATGCAACAGGCTGGTAAAGTACCTAATTTTAATTCATACAAAGGGGTAAGTAATCTGATTAGCTGTACTGATGTGTGTTCCTTAGATGTCGGGTTTTGTCACTTTGATAATTACTTCCTATTATTTTCACTGATAATTATGAGGATGACAAAAGTTAACAGCTGAGAATCACAGTATTGTTCAGCTCAAGTCAGCATTATGTCCCGTCGCCATACAGTGAAATTGGTATGTTAGCCATTGTGACATATCTCTCTGAGATTATGAGATGCATATGAAAGAGCACCAGAAAATAAACAGTCAATCGCAGAACAAACTCACTTTCTTTGTAAACACTGAGCATTTTGTGTAATAGAAACCAGCATTTACCATAATAGCTACAATTTAGTTTGAAAGTGGTATGGTTGCCAGTGAAGGAATAAGCTCTTGCAAAAAGTGCAAAATGTTGTCTGACATTCTCAGCTTAAAATGAAAAGTGAAAGCAATTTGATTTAAACAGAGAGAGAGAGAGAGAGAGAGAGAGAGAGAGAGAGAGAGAGAGAGAGAGAGTCCTATGATCATTGCTGAGAAATTTGACATCAGAATGATTCAAATAAACATTAATATACATTCTGCTGCAGTGTGAAAATAGAATGGATGGAGATAGCTATGATATCGTAGCCTTGACTCAGATGGAAAATGATAGAGTCCTATGTTTGTACCCTAATTTTAATTGACAAGCATTTTAGTTGGTTTCGCACTGCAATTGATGGTCATTCACAATTATTTTTTAAAAAAAACAATATTATAAGTTTTGTCACACAAATTCCATAACATACATGTGATTTTTAAATGAAAATATTAAAATATTTAAAAATTAGTTACACCTTTCTTACATTAAATGTATGTTTTATTCATAATGCATAATCCCCCTCTTATAACAGCCATTTTCTTGCTGCAGAAGGGGTGGCCTTATAAGAAAGGGGACCACTGCACTAGAAAACAGTTTCTGGCAAAATTCTAAGAACTTAACCTCATTGTGTTTCTCAGTCCAAATTACAAGTCCAAATTTGTTATTCATGAACTAAGATCTTATTACAGAGGAACCCCACTATCACATGCTTTAATATAACATCAATTTGGATATACACAGTTGAATGATGGGTACAGATCTTTTTATCTTAGCTGTAACTTACTCCCTGACACTACTCAAAAGCATCAGCCAAGTTGAAAAACAGAGAAATATAAGTCAATTACAGAAATCTATATCTTACAGATCATCGAGCATTGTTATATAAATTGGCAGGTAGTAAACTTATTACTATACGTTTGACTGGCATTTTGTTTATTACATCCCAACACCCCACACTCGTATATAAATTCATTAAATTTTTCCATCATTCTCGCTATACATCAGTTCAGTACACAATGCATTTCTTAAATTTGTGATAATTCTTGCTATACCGTAGTTTGGTACATAGCGCATTTATTGAATCTGCAATCATTCTTGCTATACCGTGGTTCCCTAAACAATGCACGCACTGAATTTCTGATCATTGTTGCTAAACCATGGTTCAGTACATAATGCATTTATTGAATTATTTGATCATTTTTGCTATACTGTGGCTTGGCACATAATGCATTCATCGAATTTCTGATAATTTTCACTATAATGCAGTTCAGTACATACACGGTCAGCAGTTATGGACCCCAACAACTACGTTATAGCCAGCTTCAGTTTTATGCTGCTTGCTTTCATAACAACAAAATTTGTTTTACCTCAGCACTTAATGTTTATTTTTAAATATCAGTGGTAAAATATATTTTTTGGGGAGGGGGGTAAAACTAATTTTAATTAAGCCATACTTACCCATCTCTATTGCGCAGGTATTACTTTTTCATGCCGAAAAACCTCGTCCGTTTGATGTGAATACATCCTCCCACAGAGTGGAGAAGTGTCAAAATGACACGGTCCACTCATGCACCTCACATGCCAATGGGCAGAACAGTCATCTTTTTCATAGATAATGATTACACCAGGACATCAGAGTGGGGTGGGGGGAGGGCATTCGGCAATAGCAAGGGGTAAGTATTGCATAATTTAAATTAGCTTACCCCCCCCCCCCCAATACATTTTTTTAGCAGCAATATTTTATTTTACCTGTTGCTTTTGCATAGCTGAATTTGTCAGTTAGGTGGGTAGGCTGATGTGTTCAAACTGATCAAAGACAGAGAAAACTGTAAAGTACTCACCATTTAAGGGAGAGATTCACTTTACTGAATGTCGGTATCCCTCTGGGCCACATGTTGTGCCACAGCTATGGGTCCCAGAGAAAAAATACCTACACTCTGTTGTGCTAATGAGAGGAGGTAGAAGGAAGAGAAGGTAGTATGAGATCACCAAAATGCTGCCTACATGATGTCCTCCAAAGAGGAATGATTTAAGTAGGCCCATGAGGCAGTGATGGCTTGAACCTCATGGGCTTTTAATTGCTTCTGTATTGCAACAGAAGATCCGTCCTTTGGGATAAGGACCTGGGTTGATCTATGAGCAGATCTGGAAGATCATTGAACCACAATCGTTGGGGCCACAGTGTGACTATGAGGATGATATTGGCAGTGGATGTTCTTCTTTGGTAGAACTTGTTGCAGCAGTCAGGGTGGTGGAAAGGTGTACTTGAACAGACGATCCCACCAGAAACTAAGCACATCTACTGCCCATGCCCTCTGGTCTGGGACTGGATAGACATAAAAGGGAAGTCTTTTGTTCAGCCTGGTCACAAGCAAATTCACCAGAGGCTTCCCCCACATTGTCAAAAGGGACTCTGTTACGGAGCGGTGTAGAGACCATTCCATCAGGACTAATTTGCCTAATCTGGACAGACTGTCTACTAATACATTCTTCTTGCCCAGAATGTGGCAAACTTGGGGTGTAATGTCCTCCAAGGCTGCCCAGTGAAGGAGGTTCCAGACCTCAACACAATGAGAAGAAGTATGTGTGCCTCCCTGATGTCAGAGATATGCTACAATGGACATATTGTCGGAGGAGACCATGACACAACGACCCCTTACTCTGTCGATGTACCCTTGCAATGCTAGAAATATGACCTTCAGTTCTAGATTGTTGATGCGTAGTGATGATTCATCCAGAGTCCTAGTAAGCTGGAGGATCAAACCCTCTGGTTCTAAATGAGTGCCACAACCAGAATCTGATGCATCGGCAAACAGATAGGAGTGTAGATTGGGTGCATGCGCAGGTACCCCAGTTCATCCACCAATGCAGGTGGTGATGAAAAGCTGGTCCTAATGAAATCAGAGCTGTGAGTGAATCTCTGCATAGTTTCCATCATGTGAGAAGGGGAAATTGTAGAGGGTGCATATGGAGACATCCTAAGGGAACCAGATCTGCAGCGGCATTCAAGGTTATCGATAAGGATAGGTAAAGGTGAGCCGACAATGATGTCTTGCTCATAGCGCCTCTAGAAGTGTCAGGATTCATTTTATCCGGTCACATGGGATCTGGACTCAGTTCTGGTTCATTAAGAAGTTCATCCCCGCATAAATGAAGTCCTGAAATAGAGTGAGCTCTGACTTCTCAAGGTTGGGTAAAAGACGCAACCGAGTTACTGTAGACCAGCAATGGAACAGATCCTGATGGAGGAACTGTACCTGGACATTGTGGATCAGCCAGTCGTTGAAGTACTGGAAAATCAGAGTTCCCAGTAATTGGAGATTTGCCGCTACTTCTCCCATAACTCGGGTGAAAACTGTGAGCGGAAGTGATTCCGAACAGCAGAACCAGGAATTAGAAGACTTCCAGTTTGAAGCAAAACTGGATGTATTGCAATGTGGAGGAACATCGGGATGTGCAAGTAAACATCCTGAAGTTAGATGGAGACTGCCCAATCGGATGGACAAATTGCTTCTGGATCGAAGAAGTGGTCTCCATTTTGAAAGGTTCCACCAGAAGAAACCAGTTAACTGGAAAAGATTGATTATGAGATGAAACTTTTGGCTTTCTTTGGTGAACAGGAAGATTAGTAGTACAATGCGGGAGACTGATTGTTCAGAACTCTTTTGACTGCCCCTTTCTGTAAAAGGGTATGCACCTCTTCCTTTAATTTTGCCATAAGGATTCATAGGGATGATAGGGAAGGGGAGATACCAATTCAGTCTCTTTCCCTGGTCTGGACCCGATAGGCAGACTCCCAATCCTACACAGGATGTGATGGTAGAATGGAGAAAGGGGGAAACATGGTTTGATCCCTATCCCTATACTATGAGGCCTCTGAGTGATGACTAGTGAATATTTGACAACCGGGATGAACTGACTGGTGACCAGTCACCATACACTGACCGGTCACCTAGATGAACTGTGGCCAGTGACTGGTCAGGCGACATAGATATGTCAGAGCCTGGTTCACCTGATTCATCACTCCATAAGGTGTGGTTGCTGCTCACCCCACTCGTGAAAGCTCAACACGCTACCCTGGAAGTGTTAGATGCCATGCAGCTCCTCCCTTATTGGAGGGTAAAACATGCTACCCAGGATGTGAGATGTGCTGTTCATCTCCTCCCTTGTGGGAGGGAGCAACAAGTTTCTCTGAATTTGAAAACATGAACATGTGAAGTGTTTGACTTCTCTTCCCTTTCAGGGAGAGGCAATCTACTCCTCGAACATTCAATCCTTCCTACTGGAGGGGCTTCACCTGTCTCTGAAGAGACTGGTACCATAATCTCCTGGGACCCGAGAGTGCTCTTCAAACCTGAAGAGCTAATCATCTTACAGTGAGACTCTAGGGGTTCTGCAAGAGAGAAACCTGAACAATTCTGAAAAGGAGGTGGGGGGGGGGGGGGTGACATTATTTCCTCCGCCATCTATATTGTGTCTGGCATCGACTATATTCCAGATTTCATTTGACCATAATTTACAAAACGCACAATGATGTGCATTTTGAACAAGTGAGGCAGCCTGGGTGAGTGTCCCAAGGCCCTTTATGAGGCCACACTTCATCGCAGACTGTCTCTGAAATAAAAATTTCCTGGAATAAAACAATGAATAATGACAATATGTTATACATGTCACATGTGAACTCACATGTTGTTTACATGGTGTGTGCTATATATGCCCCAGTGCATGAACTCACCTGTGCACAAGGTAAACAATGGCAACTTTCCTGTCTTTTCTTATGTTAAAATTAAACATTCAACTGTTAAACCTTTATCAAGGAGCTATTGCAAACACACAGTACAATAACAATGTGATGCAAGTCATGAGAACAATTATCAATATACAAAGGTGAAAAAACACAGAATTTGGTGTTTAGACAATTAATTAAGACAAGGAAGACATAATTCCTGTATGTTAGGGAAGAGATTCTACTGCTTTATGTTCTTAACACAAAAGACTTACCTTTAACCAGTGTAATTGATAATGAATATAAGTGTACCTTTCAGGAGTGGGATACAGCAAGGTAACCTAAGAAGTCCCTTAAAGAACCAAATTCTGAATGGGAGGATGGTTACCGGCATGTAAATAGAATACAGAGAGGATTAATGTAACACGGAGTAATATTTGTTGAAGGAAGACCGCAATGCGGTGAAGCACTAGCAACATTAGCAGTTTTTTCTCTGGTCACGGATTCGACACACATCCATTAACATGGCATCTTTGAAAAAGATGACTGTTCTGCTGGAGTCAATTTTTAAGTGAACACTTTTATCACCACATTAATGACTGAATGGCCATTGATTAGAGAACAGTTGTCAAAAACTAAATTCTAAAACGATGATAATTTGCCTCTCATTTAGAAAGTGTCATACCTCTAATCATCGAAGTCATTTTCCAAGTATATGGATAAGGTTACAGAAGATCATTTTTCTGCTTAGTTCAAGTATCTTTTTTTTCATTATGGTATTATATGAGGCCACATCATTCTTATTTAGTAACGCTTTACAAAGAATTATGACATACATGTATACATGTTTATATGTCCCATGTACTTAATCGTACATGTACACTGTAAATAGCATAGCATTTATTTGTAATCTCTATCAGTGGTGATCATGAGATGAGCATTTATCTTCATTCTCAAAAGCTATTGCTGCATGTATCTCTGAAAAGGGAAACCAGAACACTTGAATACTGCATATACTCAATTGTAAGTCAAGTGCAACTATGAACTACACAGACCTAAATCTGCTGTTGCATAATGCACTGGCAGATCAGGGTCTATGTTGTTTGTTCTACTGATTACTCCTAACAAACTGAACAGACCTAGATCTGCCAGTGCATTATGTGACAGCAGATCTGGGTCTCTGCCGTTTGCAGTTGGACTCAACTTATAACTGAGAACATATGGTAATAATAATAATAATGAGAAGGAAGTAAATTTGTAGCCTTAAATATCAAATAAACATTTCTAGGCTCTTCTGACATTTATTCAGTTTGGTAAATTATTTGAATATGTTGTACTTGATAAGAACTTGTTATCTCATCAAAAGGATGAATGAAATAAATGATAACTGTTTTACATGGGTGCCTTATGTACTGTGATAAGACGTGGTTTTTCTTTCAATAATTTGGTAAAAGTTCGGGTCTTGGAAATTGCATGGAATTAAAAAGAAACTTTGAAAACTTAGGAACAGTACAACAAGCCCCTTTATGAAGATCAATTTTTGAGAAAGAGCATCGAAAGTACCACCTGATGCAAAAATGATTGTAGATTTCTACATGTGTTTATGCTAGCAAGTAGTTGATAAATACCACAAGCAATGTTATTGTACTTTGTACAGGTAGGAAACTGACACATTTCATGATAGTGTTTCCTGCATCAGGGTGTCTCACATTTTTTTTCTTCAAGTTGACTTCCATGGTTGGTTCTATAAAATCTGTGACAGTTGCTATAAAAACCACTATGGTTGCAATCAAAATCCATGACAAAGTTCCATGATATAGAGTGGGCAACCATCAAATCTAGTGGATGTCCAAATCAGCTTAATCGCCCCTGTGTTCATGACCATAGTATAGTTTGGACAATCATGATGACAGAGTCCCACAATATAGAGTGGGCACCCACCAGATGTAGTGGACATCCAAATCTGCTTAATCACCCATGTGTTCATAACCATAGTATTGTGTGGACAATCCACGACAGAATCCCATGATATAGAGTGGGCACACACCAGATGTAGTGGATGCTTAAACACCCATGTCCATGATCAAAGTATCTAAAAACCATAATGCATGCACTATGCTAAGTATGTGTCAAAGCTAGATTCTAAAATAATAGCATAGCTGACACTAAATAAATCTGTCTCATAGCTGCAATGATACTAACCTTGAGCTATCATACAGTACAATGGAACGGCTGCTGATGCTCTGAAGTATCATCTTCTGCAGGTCATGTAATGTCTCCTGCACCTTGTCTTCAGATATTGTCTGGCATCCAAATATACAATAAATGTGTCAAATCCTATAACTGACAATAGAAAAACTACCTGCATGCTATGTTCACAACAAGTTTGTCATGTCACAGGAATATACAATGAAGCCACCATTATTCTAAATCTTAAATATTTTTGTAATAAAAAGATCAATTCTAACAAGATAATGATGGGTTTTCACAGGAATTGATATTAGCAGTTGCCAAACTCCCCAAGGCAAGTGAAACTGTGGTCAGCGAATGTAAAAGCTAAATCAGCATGTCTTACCAGGAAATGGATTTTCATGTGTTAGTGATGAGCATAATTAGAGGAAAATGTCTTTAGAAATTGTCCATACAATTTGCATTTGAATTCATAATAAGTGCAAGACTTTTGCTGAAAACACCTGATCAAACAAAGTTCATTAAATATGCAAATTCATGCTACCAAAATTGGCTATCATGATCTTGTCCAGTCCAACAGATGCTTGCATATCCAATAAGTGATATAAGACCATAAATATCAGAGAAGATAAAATGCATAATTGTTACAGATTGTTTTCATAAAAAGTGCAACTGTATCGTATATTTCCACCATCATATTTACCTCTCTCCCCTGTATGTATGTGACAGGATTCACAAGGGATCAATACAAATTGAGTTCATCAGTAAAGTTATTGACAATAATCAATAAACTCATTACCCAGTTAATTGCTTTCTTAAGTATTGCATCTTGTTTTCATGTTCGTTATATGTTTTGTTTGAAGACTGCATTCTGCTGCATCACAAGTCAGCACAACACAACAGCAACAACAACAACAACAGCACACAGAGAAGGATAACAAAGACCTTGATTCACAATATTGTGATATTGATGGCAAGGACTATTCCAGAATATTAGAGATAATAAATCATAAGAACTCTGCATCATAATTTAATGTTTTGGCCACCACTTTTACCTTAAAGTACAAACTTTATGGTTGCATCATAACACATAAGCTATACCATGCAAGTAATATCAGCTACAGTATCATAATGCACTAATTTCATTGAAGCAGATGACATAAGATTTAACCAGATATATCATAAATCATGTCACCATATGTGTGTGTGCGCGAGTATGTGCATTTGACCCTTCAAACTACCATCTGTACTTGCTTATAAGACAGATCCAGCAGCGAACAATACAGACCCTGATCTGCCATAACATAACATGCTGGCAAATCAGGATCTATGTTGTTTGTTTTACTGATTACTGGTAACAAACTGCATAGACCCAGATCTGCTGGCACATTATGTGATGGTAGATCTGGATGTGTGAAGTATGCAGTTGGATTCTACTTATAAGTGAGTATTAATGGTGTATCAGTAAAATAATTCCAGTTCTCTTGTGGCTGTGATATTCTACTTATAAGTGAGTATTAATGGTGTATCAGTAAAATAATTCCAGTTCTCTTGTGGCTGTGATATTCTATTTATAAGTGAGTATTAATGGTGTATCAGTAAAATAATTCCAGTTCTCTTGTGGCTGTGATATTCTATTTATAAGTGAGTATTAATGGTGTATCAGTAAAATAATTCCAGTTCTCTTGTGGCTGTGATATTCTATTTATAAGTGAGTATTAATGGTGTATCAGTAAAATAATTCCAGTTCTCTTGTGGCTGTGATATTCTTGGTGTACCACCTGCTTACATACCGGATAGGATCTCTTGAGGGACCGTATAGGTGCCGCAATCTGGGCTAGAACATTATAGTCAAATTTCATTTCATACAGGTCAGCATCAAGGTTGTAGAGGTCTTCATCCAGGTTCTCTGAAAATTTGACACATAACCCATTTTCACTTTAGTCATGTTTTTCAATAACAACAAAATAAATCTTCTGTGAATATCTGTTGGAGAAACTTGTCACTGTATTTAAATGTGCAAGCCACCTTTTGGCAGTTTAAAATTCATAATCTCTTGAAATATGGGCTTAATATTATATTATGATGCAGATAAATGCAAGAGATTGCATTCATTTAGGCTCTGAAAGTTTTATATATAAACAAGAGTCTCTCGAAGGGGCTAACGCTCTATTAATGGGCAAAATGAATTTCCTGGAATTCAAGATAAGACCATTTCTTCCTTTTAACTGCTGAGTGTTGAAACCATCTAATGACATTCTTCAATGATAACATGACTTTCAAGTTAACTGCTGTGGTGGATATATTGGATGTCAGATTGGCACCATTTTCATTTAGGATCAAAGTAGACTGAATAAGACAGCATTATAAGTCTTTTGGTGAAAACCTCATATCAATATGACCATGCATTCAAGGGGGGGGGGGGGTAATGACAGCAAGATTTTTAAGACAGCCATCATGGCAACCAATATTGGATTTACAAGTGGCACCATCTTCATTTAGGACTAGGTATCATAAGAAGTCTTAGACAGTCTATTGGTGAAAACCCATGTTGATATAACCATCTATTTGGGAGGAGTAGAAATACCAAGTGCTAAAAATATATTGTGTCGGAGTATAAAGAAACTTAGTTTGGTAATTATATATCACTAAATTTGTGTAAAGTATAAATATTGACTCATATTCTGAATACCTTAAATGAAACATGTAGATTATCTTTTAATTTCCAGTAATTCCATTTTGTTATACTTAATATTATTGCCAGATTTATACTATATTTTTCAATGCTGTAAATATCTAAATGTTTAATAATAATAATAATAATAAAAATAATAATAATAAACGACTCCATTATCCATAGATTAAAGAAAAATAAATGCATGTGATTTTATTTCCTGTATTATAAATTTCCATACAATATCAATGCTTAAATAATGAGTATATTTTTACCAGAAAGGGTAAAAAACAAAATCAATAATTCTTTATAAAATTCCAATCTTCTGAATATTTCTTTTGCTTTCTATCATCAGACATGTTATACCTGACCCTGTTGTTGTTACTGTAAGTGTTGTTGTTGCTATGAACAGTGTTAAATAATAATAATAATAATAATAATAATAATAATAATAATAATAATAATATCTGCTGCCAGAAGAAAACAAATATTGCCAGTTTTTTTCATACTGAATAAAAACATAAAAATGTATATATTCTGAACTAATTGTTTTCTTTGAGAGAGAGAGAGAAAGAGAGAGAGAGAGAGAGAGAGAGAGAGAGAGAGAGAGAGAGAGAGAGAGAGAGAGAGAGAGAGAAAAGCCCTTCCCATTCTGCAAGCATTATATAAGAATTATGCTACACAAATTTTGCTTTAAAAAAAAATAAAAATAAAATCACATAAGATGAAATTCGGTATTGAGAAAGTAATGGTCGTTATTCCCTTGTTTACAGCCTGTAGACTGGTTTACTGCCAACGAAATATGGACATAACTTATTTGAAGTAATATAGGGAGCACCACAGCAGCTTTGTGCTCAAAGAGGCTCCATGTTTGAGTTTGAAGGGTCAGAATTTTGCTTGGTAATTTGGGAAATTTCATTGCAAGTAATAGCAATACACATGTAGCAACTGATCATACAACCCTGGAGATAACTGTTGCAAACAAAAATCATGGAGTTATCATGTTGGTGAGTAAAATCAAGATAGTATTGCATTTTGCTGGTTATGAGACTGCAGTATGGCGAGCACTTTGTACTGTATTGTTTCCTGCACAGTTTTGTCCTCACGATTTAATATGTTAAATGAGATGACCTTAAATCTTGCTCCACATACTCATTGAGATGATCATTTAGCAGATCATTATTATTTACTGCTGCACCTGCCAAATTGCAGTTCTTGATGCAATTTATCAGTTATTGACAAGAGGATGAGGAGATTAGCAAATTATGCGCAAGCTTGACAGTCACATTCTTGTTTTTCTTAGGACCTTTTCTCTTCTTGCATATCAAATTATACAAGTGCCCTCATGCAGTGAACTTAAACTGAGGCAAGTTCAGAGGTTGTGTACATGTAGGTATTCTACTAACTTTTATATTTGTGTTTTAATTTTTCAAAAATATTGGCAGGTTCTATTTCAGAGGTCTTAAGGAATCAAGCGAGTAATTTCATTGCTTTTTTTAAAAAACAAGATGTAAAGTACTGAACTTTTGACAGATATAATGTTGCAGCCCTTCCAAAATTGATGGTAAAACTAAATTAGGATCTCTTTAAAGGATGATCACGAATAGCACTTAGATATATTTCTAAGCCATGTGAAGTGATTTTGGAATGTTCAACTAAATTCAATCCTTGTGCAGTTTTTTCAAACAGGCAAATAGTCAGATTTGTATCCATGTTACATATTAATGTTGCTGTAATCTATTTCAGTGGGCGGTACCTGAACCATAGAAGAAACAGGGAAGGATGCATGATTTTTTCTGAGAGGATTTGCTTAGAAGAGGTGGTTCACTGTACTTCAGATGGCTAACATTCTAGTTTTTTTTACCTAAAAGTGTACTATTTTGACAAATGGGGGGGGGGGGCTAACCTTCTGACAACATCCACCTGGGGTGCCCCCCCCCCCCCCCCATCTGGATTTCTATACTGAAGTGTATAAAGCCATAAGAAAACAAAAATTGAAGATTTTTCCCTCCTATTGGAGAAAAAGGCTGTAAGAGATTCCTTATACTGACGAGCTTGTCTTTCTGTGGATCAGCCTGAATTTCTGGAATCTTTCCTTAGTAATTCATTGGATATGATACAGATCAAACATCCACTACGTCTCCTTTATTTGCTCTATGTGCAACAATTTTGCAAGGAAAGCAGTATGCTTCATTTAAAAAGGACAAAATGTAACAGATTTGATTTTCCAAACCAAAGACTTAAAAATATAATATTTTCTTTCTTCATTGATTGCAAGAAATATGTGCTAAATGCTAACATTTGATGTATGGCATTCCATCAGTGTACCACATAAAAGAGTTATTGTTTTTACTGTTTAAAAAGTTGCCAGCTTTAGAATGTTTGCAATAAAGCTCACCATCATAGATACCCTCTATATTATCAGGGTGTTGTTTTTTTTTGTCATACTGAATTTAAGCAACAGCATCTGATGAAATTAAAATAATCATTCTATTTGGTAAGCTAATGGAATCTCAATACAATATTATACACTATTCTTCTCTCAAAGCATGATCACATACTGGACACCTTTCAGTTGTTTCATTTAAGAGAAATTCACAATTTGCACAATATTTATAACATATCAATAGTGCCTTTTTTCCTTGAAAATTATTATTATAATATGTGTTTCGGTGAAAACCCCACATTGAAATGATCATTCATTCAGGAAGAGTAATGACAACAAGATTTTCAGGATGTTGCGGGGGGGGGGCGGGGGGGGGGGTTGGAGCCATTTACACTGAAAACCAACTAGACATCAATATGAATATGCATGTCAAGTTTCAAGACAATCCTCCTGATGATTTCAGAGAAGTAGTGATTACAAGCAATTGTCTAACAGATGATTAGTCATCGCATAAAAGTCTCCTGGTCTTTGACCTGAACAGCTAAAAAACCACCCTGTCAGGAAAATAAGAGATACAGCAAGCAAAGTAACTTGTCCCAAAACTTGAACCAAGTGAGATATCAACGCTGGGGTGATCCCATAAGATCTCCCTATTCTTCAAAAAGTCAAGCATAAAAGGAATTCTGCATTACTTAGTCACTAGTAAATTGTCTTATATATCTTAGACTTATTACCTGTTCATATCCATGTGCCATTTTCTACTGTTATGCTAGATTTGATGATCTATGTGTTTATCACATTTGGCTATGGTCAACACACAGAATCCAAGTCATCATCACAAACATGCAAATCTGCAGGCACATCACAATACCAGTACAGTAAAACATTTCTATAAAGAACCTCTTCAAACCTTACATTGCTTTTCCTTAATTGATTCTGTCCCTATTATAATGTACAGTCAAATCTGTGGCCATGGGAAAAAGCCAAAATGGCCGTTTTAGACAGGTGACCTCTGAAGGCAGGTTCAGCTCTCAAACTTGGTTCATGACATGTACATGTACTATGCACCGAATAGCTTTAGCATTATTATTTGTAGTATTGGTATGGTATCAAGATAATTTAAATACACCCCCATCAAATCAATAAAACTCAATACAACTGTGTACATGCACTCATTTATACAACTCTCTCTCTCTCTCACACACACACACACACATGCAAACACTTTAATCTCATTATTAGTAGAAACGGTATTTAAATAAAATTACTAATTGACAGCTTACCTGTGATTGTCAAACACAGGACCGACTTTTTGTTAGGTCAGCTGGTATAATTAGGCATGAAAACAAGCGTTCACACTTCAAACAACTGATAGATTAAGCAGTTGTTCAAACTCACTGAGATCAAAAGACAATTCGTTTTTGTGAGAGAATTTGATGTTTAGAGAATGAAAAGAAGCTTCCTGCAACTATTGTTAGTAGCATAAAAACCATAAGGGATATCACAAATGCAGTGTACATGTATCTCTACTCTGAGATTATTTTGTTTTCATCAGAGATAGCTTTAATTCAAAATCTTAAATTAACAATTAAAGGATTCATCCTATTAATAGGGAAAAATAATTTGGTGTGATTGTACGTAATCTCTTGCACTTTGGATTAACGTTCTCAAAATCAGCCATAATATCTTGCTTACGCTTAATAATCTCTTGGATGCAAGTTTGCCCAACTCCCATTTCTGCAGCAACTACACAACTACTTTTTCCACTATCCAGCAAACAAACTGCTTCGATTCTCTCAAGTAAGAACAAAAACTGCCTTGCTTTCAAAGCCGACATGTTGACACCTTTGAGTCTGACTGACAGCATGATTGGAGTATGGTAAGTACAATCGAGATGTGGAATGCTTAAACATTGATTCACATGATATACCTTTATCTACACAATGCCTTGCTCATCAAACAAAAGAAGTGTTTAATTTGCATACTTGGAGCGGTCACTGCTGATACGCTCCAGTGGCCACTTAAGGCAGGGTGAAACCATTGTTTTTTTTTAGGAAACACCTGGCTGCTGACCACTGAAAGCAGATGACCATTAATTACAGGGCATTTATATAGGAAATTTGACGGGGGGGGGGATTTGAATGACCGTTGTGAGCAGGTGACCGCTGAACACAGGTGACTGTTAGGACAGATTTGACTGTATTAGTATAAATTATGCTTCTTTGGGCATATGAATTCACTTTGTACTGAAAGTATAACCATAGTCGTACTAACAATGGTTTACTGGATTTCCAACTAAACAGTAGATTTGGATATTCTGTGGCAATGTCACCAAATGATTGATCATATTTACATGAATACAGGATGAAAATTACCTTTATGGTCACTGAAAAGTCAGGATACCTGATACAAACAGTGCTTTACTGTGATCTTCATGTACTCTATCTAGGTGTGTAAGAATGGTATGACTTGCCAATCCTACTACAGGTGATACAGGTGTTGCCAATCCTACTACAGGTGTTGCCAATATTACCTTCAATGATGCTGTGCTTGCTTGGGGCAGAGTCCTTCAACTCCAGATGCTGTAGCTCCACATACCATTTCAACGTGCCCTGATCAATAACACGGCCATCACTGCCTCTGAAGGAAGGGAGGACACTAAATAGAATCTCTCAGCTTAATTTCTAAAACAGAAATATAGGTAAATACCGACACATACTGAAATCTTGTATAATCATGTGGAAACAAGATTAAACAGGTATGCAAGGAGTTAATTTTCCATTGAGGAGGTAATTCACCCTAAAAACCTAAAAATGATAAAAGGGCAAAAATAGTAACTTTTGCCACTTCAGAAAAATGAAACATTATACTTCTGAAAAATTAAATGAACTTTAATAAATATGCAAACTGTATTATGCTGCTAAATATTTTTATATTGAGAAACACCATTAAAATTATTTTGTTCCAAGGCATCAGTGTTAAGGTGAATACCAAAATAAATGCAAGACAATATTTGATACATGTAAATGTGAAAAGATGCATAATTATGTGCACAGAGGAAAGGGGTGTCATTGGAAATATAAGTGGAATTGTAATATAAGTTGAGTTGTAATGAAGACAATATCCTTTCTAACTAATGTTAGGGAGTATTTTACACACAAGCATGCAATATTTTATTAGATTTTTGCAATAAGATAAATCTTGCAATTTATCTCTTTCAGCGTAAAATACAAGTTGCCCTTAGGATTTAACTTCTAGTTGGGTGGGTAGATGTTGGTGATGATAGAAAAAATTATGTATTGTCCTCTCATATTTTCTTTTGCTTTATCATTATTGTTTAACATCTTTTTTAGTTCTTTTTATATGAGCCATATAAAAAAATTGGCAGGAGGGGGGATAAATAGTTGAAAAATATAGTTCAATATAAACATTTTTGATATACATGCATAGATGAAAGCTACTGTTTCCATGGCAGATTCCAGATATAATGTCAACAAAAAATAAATTATGCTATAAGATGATTCATGCATCTTTCTTTTTGTTGTGGTTTTTTCATCCCTTTTTACACATCTGACATCTTTTCATGGATTTTGATCATTAAAATATGTATATTGTAAATTATAAATATTTAATTTTTCAAAACCCTCCACTTGTAAGAGGGTAGATTTATACCATCTTACATTCTGTCAATACAAAAATAGTGGCATCTCAGTTTTATTTAATATCTTATATTCTGTCAATACAAAAATAGTGGCATCTAGGTTTTATTTAATATCTTCATTCTGTCAATACAAAAATAGTGGCATCTCAGGTTTATTTAATATCTTATATTCTGTCAATACAAAAATAGTGGCATCTAGGTTTTATTTAATATCTTACATTCTGTCAATACAAAAATAGTGGCATCTCAGGTTTATTTAATATCTTACATTCTGTCAATGCAAAAATAGTGGCATATCAGTTTTATTTAATATCTTACATTCTGTCAATACAAAAATAGTGGCATATCAGTTATATTTAATATCTTCATTCTGTCAATACAAAAATAGTGGCATCTCAGTTTTATTTAATATCTTACACTTTGTCAATGAAAAAATAGTGGCATCTCAGTCTTATTTAATATCTTCATTCTTCATGCATAGAGGCATTTATATTTCAATTGTGAAAAACTTGTGGACATTTGGCAGTACCTTATATCAACACTGTATTTATCAAGAACAGTGAATTTCCAATGGTTGCAAGTATGATGAATAAACTTTCTGTCTCAAGATATTTCAAGTTTATTATGGCTAGGTGTTTGAAAACCTCTTAAAATTATGATACATTTGACCAAAACTTTCATAGCAAAACATCACTGTTTGCATGTTTAACATGCTCTTTGGGGATTCTGAATGTACAAGCATTTTGCCCTAAGATATCTTGAATTTGTCATGGCTATGTGTTTCAAAATGTCTAAATAGCTGAATGATAACAGGCCATGCATAGTGAATGATAACAATGTAAACTTCATTGTGATGAACCCTTAAAGACTCAACTTTGTAGCATCATATCAAGAAAATGAGCACGCAGACTCTCAAATTGTTTGCTTTTTCAACTAGGTCAAATAAACAGTTTCTGCAGTACATGTGGACAAGTTCTGAAATACTTTATATTTGGGGGTGGGTGTCAGTACATTGTATTTACCGTATATACTTGCTGATAAGCCAAGTGCACAGCAAACAACACAGATCACTCCTAACAAAATGCATGATCCCAGATCTGCCAACGCATTATACAATGGCAGATCTGGGTCTGTGTAGTTTTGCAGTTGGACTCAACTTATAAGTGAGTATATATGGTACCCATTTAGCATCAATGCAAAACAATACAGGAATGAATCTTCTATTTCCAAATTATCTTATGTAAAATAACTGGTTTACTGTGATTCATTATTTCTTGATGGTCATCTTTATTCTATCCTTTGCTATTACACTTCTGACACAGGATTGTCCTTCCAATCATTGCTGTAGATTCTTCTGCTCTCATTCTATATTATGATACCATACTTTAAAAATTTTGTATCAGATGATTCACTTGTAACAAATAAAAAGGACAGAAAAGGAAAATATGCTGATAAAAAATAGCTTGCTTTTGAATCTGTACAGGGGAGGTAAGATATTGCATGTTTGTTTTCTTATCAATTATAATTTTCTGCATATATCAACTGTAAAAATTTTTTAATAAATTTAGTCTTCTTCTCACAATTTGCCTGAAGATGCTTTGTCTAATATGAACTGTTGTTCTTGATCATAATATAGTAAATAAAGCAAGCAAAAATGAAAGATCGGTCATAAGAACCCATTATTCTACAATATACAGCTACAGTAACTATAGAGGAAATATGAATGTGGTTCTGGAAAGTTCCCTTCATTGACCCCAATATAGCAATAACGTATGAGAGTTAAGAGAAACAAAAGTCGGACAGAATGCATTTTATTTACTTTAATTTTTTTTTAAAAGAATGATTACTTCTGAACCTTGTCATTCAAAGTTTGTTTGTTTATTCCCCAATGATTTAATATAGATAAACCAACAAGAATCATATTAAAAAGTGGTCAACATTTGAACAAGATATCACTCAAATGAATACACAAACCTGTGTCTAGCAAGATGTCACTCAACTAAATACACAAACCTGTCTCTAGCAATGTTTACACAGAATGGTTTCCAAGGTAAAAGCCTTTTCTGTGCATTTTTTATGACATAATGATGTTGCATCATGAGTCGAATTCATGTCAGGTTACAGACATAAAGAAGAGAAAGAACAAGTCTGATTGTAGCTATGAAACAATGGCAATTTTAAGACATGTAATAACACAAACTTTATACTGTAATATGATATTCAATCATTAAACCTACTTGTTCTGTACTCAGAGTTTTCAAATTTGAATTCAGAGATCAGAATCAATATTCAAATTAATATTCACTGACAAGAAAAACATAAAAGAGCTATTAAAAGCATATAATTGTTTACAATTAGCTAAAGCTACTGAATTATTAACAAGATACTTAACAAGCATGAAATATAATACAAACCTACATGAATTAACTAGGAAGTGTCAATGAAAAATCAGGATAATAATAATAATAATAATAATAATAATAATAATAATATTATTATTAATATTAATATTAACAACAATAACACACATCAAAACTGATTAGATAAATTACATATTATGAACATGGTATAATCCAATAAGCATTAACAAAGGCTTGTCACAAACAAATATATAGTGTTATGACTCTATGGTCTAAGAAAAATGTAACAGAAAGAAAGTGAAACCAACAAATCAAGTAAAAATCAACAAGCAATTTATTTCTAGACAATTAAAGTGAAAATTCAAATGACACTTACAGTAACATGAATTAAAATCCAAATAATCCAATAATCCTCAGTGTCCTAATCACAAGTTCTAAATATAGAATGTTCCGAATGAATGACTGTATCCTTGAATGTACATGTATTGATGTACCAATAGTCTTTAAAGTCCTGATGTGCCAGTAGTCTTTAATGTGCTGATGTGCCAAAATGAAGTACTCCAGAATTACTTTGAATAAGTTCACATAAATCCTAAAATCATCAATTCAAAATCCAAAATCCAAAAAGTCTATGAGCACTTTTATAATCCAATGAATATTTTAAATAATTCCTCTCTCTGAATTTGGAATGATTTTTCACAACTGTAATGGTTCTTTAAAGACTGATGTTAAGTTTGAAACTGAAAAACTGTCCACTAAACATGGTATATATAAAAATAGGTGACATGACATAATGTTCTAAAATATTATGGTGTATTTGATTTTTGACACATAAATCTAAAGGAAATTCTAGTTTTATCTGTAAACAAAATCAACCTTGACTTCAAACTGAATCAACAACTTGTTTACCAGAACCATCCTTGAACTCAAATACTAAGTAAACAACCTAATTCAAGGACAATAGCTAAACATGTCAACATTATACTTAACATTAACGTTTAAGCAAATATTAAAGTCAAGAAACATTTATAATTTCCTAAAATATTTATAATATTATATAAACATCATGCATAACAATAGATTGATAGATGTATAGACTGAAATCTGTAAAAGAAAGAAAAAGGATTATTACATGTTTGGTTTGGTCTGGAATTTTTGATGTTTTATTGCATAGCAACACATGCAGGTTATATCGTGCCAAAGCAAGTAAAGTATCTTGTCCACTGACACACCATGGCAGATGAACTGGGATGGTCTGATGGCAGGATTTGAACTTGCACCCTTCTTGTCACAAGATCAGCACACTAGTAATTTACCACGGTAGTGATTAATGGTTCATTATAATTTTGCTAAATAATTATTTCCAGTGTTGATAATGTAAAAAATAATTTACAGAATTACTGTAGCTGACACTGACTTGACCTTTTAGGGTGATACATCTAGTGTATATCCTCGCTTATAAGTCTAACTGTAAACAACATAAACCCTAATCTCCTGTCTCATAATGCGTTGGCAGATCAGGGTCTATGTGGTTTGTTCTGTTGATTACTCCTAATAAACTGCATTGACCCAGATCTGCCAGTGCATTATGCAAAGGCAGATCTGGTATGGTAATGACTAATCTTTAAGAATAGCAGAAAATGGAAAAAAATGATGCAGCTTACATTTAATTGTATTAGAGCAATGATGTAATGAGACAGTGGGTGCTTCCAATCATCAAAAGGGAAAGAAAGATCCTTGCCATGTATGTAACTAAAAACAGGAAAATTTAAATTCTCCAAATTAAGAATATTAACCTCATAAAACTGAAAAATAAGGTTGTGACTAAATTCTGTAAATTTAAATCTTTCAGATTAATGATTATTCATTTGGAGTGTCTTCTAGTGCGTTTCATAATTTTTATTGAAAAAGCAAAAGTGGCATCCTGTTACATCTCCAACCAATTAATGATTACAGTTTTGATATATTGATCTTAATGTTCAATAGAGTAAGATAAATTTGTTCTTTGGTGTCTCTGTTATCACGAAATCACAACATCAGTTGGATAGTTTCAATGATATTGCAAACTTGTCGGACAAAGATCTCATTGGTGTTAAAGTTAATTTTTAACACTGTACCTATGGGGAACTATCTCCCTTCATATGGAAATAAATTGCCCCATATCTGGTGTTTCCAAATAAGTAACGTTTCCAACATATAACAACTATGACACTTCTGGAAAACTCTGGAATGTAAACATGACTTTTACGACATCAAAAAGTCTGTATCAAATATTTTAAAAAATCTAAAAAGCCCAACTGATTGATGCAGATGCAAAACTTTTACATATTTCCTTTTTATATATAACCAACCTCTTTCTAGGAGCAGTACAAATCAGAAGCTGATTCAACAGAATGAGGCTGGCCGGCCCTCTACATCCATCCTGAAAATATAAAAGGTTCAAAACATTCATTAATGTCAATATTCAATATTATAATAATAATATAATATTACAAGTTTGTTCCCAATTGTGTTAGCATTCCTTCAGTGATTGTGAGCTGGCAATGCAAATCAGTAACAGTCACAAGCAACCCTGAAATTTGTACAGATATAAAATGTTACATAAACAGGGCAAAAACAGATAGAAACTCTCTTCAGGATAATCCATTGTTAAGACAAAAATCCTGATATTGATCCAAGTCAAATTCCAATAGTCTTTTAAAATCAGACTGCATATAAAATGCATAAATTTGATGATCCAAAAAAAGATAACAGATACATTGAAAGTCTCGCAACATACCAGAGTTGTGGGTCTCCCTGAACTTTATATGGTCTCCAATACTTCTACTGATGTGGGTGTTTCATTGTGGTTCAGGACTTCATACAAACAAAACTGCTTTGCTTAAACAAAGTTTTTGTTCCAATTTACAACAGTTCTATGAAGATACATGGCAGGAATCCAGTACATCAATTATTAAAATTTTTTAATAACTTTTAATTCTCATATTTAAAAATGTCTAATCGTATTGTACATCTGTGATGATTTGGGTTAGGTTATTATGAGTTAATGATTTGTTGCAAAGGTCAATTTGTATTTTTGTCAGTGACAATGTGAATTTACTGCAGAAATATCTCAGGATATAGAATTTCAATGATAATTTTCCTGTCACTGTAGTTGGTTGTATTCTGGAGAAATATAATGAAACCTTAATAACGGCGAGACAGCTAAATGAAGACAAAAGGTGAGACAACAAAAAGGCTACATGCAAGTACAACAAGCAAAGGCTGGCAGACATAAAATCTTATATTAAAGATAAAAACAAGAGAGACAAGTCGGCCTAAGATCACTCACTTGACTGGCATTTGTCTAATAGCCAGATGCAGGAGCAGTTAACCAATAAATCTGGGTTAGTAGGATGGATTCTGTACAAAAATTTTCCAATGTTGTTGACTGCATATGGTGGCAAATTTAATTGTAAAAAAATGAGCTGATAACTCTTTTACTTTTTATATACTTTGTAATTTATTCATTGCCCTTTCAGAAGCTGGTATTGCCTACTCTGGCAAAATTCATTTTCCCTATTTTAATACTTGCTAAAGTTAGTGTACTTTGGACTAGTTCATGCTGATTTTTCGAGGACATTGGGGCAGCCATTTTGATCAGATGTGTGCTTAGATCATGCATGATTTCCACAACTACAACATGTAAAGAAATTTCAGCCACAGTACATGAAAGTAGTATATAGGTATGCCAACATTCTCTCCATTGAGCATGTTTTAAATGCAAACAACTTCTCCTTACACCTGTCACTCTGTCAGAAGTACGTAATATCTGTGGAGCGCCCCCTGTATTATGACAAGAGTATAATAAATGACACATTATAAGCCTGCCCTGTGTTTAATAGTCCTCTATGTAGATAACTGATATTTGTGTATTTAAACCACTTTTCTGCTTTCAGTTACAGTGACCCAGACATTTGTCATTTTGACCCCAAAATCAATAATTTTCTTCCTTACCCCTGCTACAAGCCATCCACAAAGTTTGGTCCAAGTATGTGATATAAAACTAATGTTATTGTGTGAAAACCATTTTTATTCTTTCCATTAGTGACCTTGACATTTGACATCATGAGCCCAAAATTGATGGTTTCTTCCTTACCTAAAGTCTTAGCCATCCACAAAGTTTGGTAACTGTAGACAGTGCAGAACTTGAGTTATTGTCCAGAAACCATTCTTTTTCTTTCAGTTAGTGACCCTGACTTTTAATCTTTTGACCCAGAAATTCGTGACTGATGAACATCATAACATTGTACATTCCACTTTATGGTAGGCATTTAAAAACAACCATTTCAAGGCTTCTCTATTTTAAGTATCTTCATCCATATTTGATGACACAACAGCATCAAGTGTCCGGTATCGAAAGGCCTCTATACCAGAATTCTTTCTGTCAATGTTAGTAAAATCCTCTTGATCAGTTTTCCGAGATAAAGTTGTGTAGCATTGTATATAAATTTTTATGGAATTTTAATATCTTTATGTTTTATAGTTTATCTTTTACTTCATGCTTACATTTATTTGGAAGGGTTTATCTTTCTACATTTTTGTGCAATCCATTTTTACATTTTGTGAACATTATCTTTAGCTGGCACTGTAGCTATGATTGTACTGAACTGCCATAAAATGCTACTACATACATACATTATCCATCTGTCTCTTCATAAACATTTTCATTTCAGGAGCATAACTCTCAAACCATTCAAGGTATTTCAACCAAACTTGGTACATCTCTCAAGCAAGTTGCATAGAATGTGAAATATCGGTCGCAGTGACCTTCTTTTCTTATAAGGATGTGGTACTAAGCAGAGATGCATACAATAATCTTGATTGATGATTCTAGCATGAACATAGCTTGAGAAATAAACTTAAAACAAAATTTAACCAAAGTCATTGAAGCATGAGATATGGGTCAAACTGACTCACTTTTGTGATAAATGTGTATTACTCATCAAGACACATCTCCTCACCAACCTATATGATTCCACGCATAACAGTGCTTATACAGGGTGCAAAACACCGGAGATAAATGCTAAATTTTGACTAAGAATGTACATTTATGTACAAAGATTGCCCCTTACAGACCCTACCCCAGAGAGTGCTATGAAACCCACTCCAAACTGTTTCTTAGGATGAAAGAATCATTGAAATTCAGTGAGCCTCATTGCTTTACATTTGTATATGCTTTTATTTGTGTGAATGCCAACACCAGGTTTAGAACAATAGCTTAAATCTACTTTGTAGGTGTACTAAAATAAGTGAGATCTCTACTCAATTAACAATGGTCTATTGGAACAAGTTAATGCTACATACTGGACCATAATAACTTCAGTTGTAGCAATCAATGAGTGTCACAGGTAAGAAACTGCCTTGTCATGGGTAAAGTACTTTGTAAAAAAAAACATGTTTACTGGCTCTATCATTTGCTCTATCATTCAATAAATCACACCATATGATACAAAGATATTTAAAGTCAATGAGCTCATATAATTTAGATTTTATATACAATCATCTTGACCTTCAAGAGTTTTTATCCATCAAAACATGCATACAACTTATTTTTCATTTTAACAAGCATGCAACAAGCAAGAAAAATAATGAGGGGAGGCCTTCACTTTGTTAAAAATACTCAAAAAGCATTATGTAAAATAATTTCCATTATTTTTAGTATATCCCTCTGTAAATCACTACATATTAGTACATTTTGTTTAAATTCTTTATTATTTAATTTAAGTCAAAAGTTTTCATGTAACAGTTCAACAATTATAGTACAGTGGTCCCACCTTGAACAGCCCCCCCATCCCCCCAACTAAATACCTTGGCACCATCGAGTTTGTGTTCAGTACCCCTCTAATGCAGCCAGTCAGCATATTAATGCAAAAACTGAAAAACTGTCAAATTTACCCCTAGCAAGTGGCCACATAATGGGGTTTATAGTTAGAAATCTCATGAATATTTGTTGATTTCTAAATTAAACACATTGTTCCAACATGCTGATAAAGTACCTAACCTTAATCCATACAAAGATGTAAGTACATGTACTCTGATTACCCTTACTGCTGTGTGTTCCTTAGATGTTTGGTTTTGTCACTTTGATAATTGCTGGCTATTATTATCATATATACTCACTTATAAGTCAAGTCCAACTGCATACTGCGCCTGCAGATCTGGGTCTATGCAGATTGTCAGTAGTAATCAAGTAGAACAAACAACATAGACCTTGATCTGCCAGCTATGTTGTTTGCAGTTGGACCTGAATTACAAGTGAGTATTTATGGTACAATCGATAATTAAGATGACGAAAGCGCTAATTAGTGAGAAGCACATCATTGATCAGCTCAAGTCAGTGTGACATCTGGTTGCCATAAAGTAAAAACTGTATGTTAGCCGTTGTGGCTTTTTGCTCATAGATTATGACATGTACCAGTACTTGAAATTGAGCCAGAATAAAAACCAGTTGTTCACAAGACAAGCTCACTTCCTTTGTAAACACTGAACATTTCATGTAATAACTAAACTACAAATTGCCATTGAGGGAATAAGTGTTGCAAACAGTGCAAAAATATCATCAGACATTCTCATGTTTGAAGCAAAAGTGAAAGCATTTTGATTAAATGAAAAGAACAAGAATCCTTGGTCCACTGCTGAGAAATTGCCAGAAAGATTCAAAGAAATGTTGCCAATTATAAATTCTACAGCAGTGGGAAAGTGGAATGGACAGTTACAGGCAAATGTTTGTGCCCTGATTTCACTGACAAGGTGGTTTTGCACCACAATTTATGATTAATCTTAATTATTTTAAATAACATTAAATTTGATACAAGTTTTATCACACTGAGTCCATAACATGCCTGTGATTTTTAAATGAAAATAATAAATATTTCAAAATTAGTTATGCCTTTCATATGTTATATGTAATTATTACTCATTACTCCCCCTCGAGAAAGGCCACCCCTCTTATAAAGTCCCTTAGCTGCAGCAGTGGTGGCCTTATAAGATGGGAACCATTGTCAACCGTAATTTGTTTACAAAATGGAACTAGAGTTTGAAATTTTGATGTTCAGATTTTTTAGATATACTTGAAGTGTGAATTAATACAGCAAAAGTTAAAAATGTGTTCAAATTTTTACAAGGTTTTAAAGTTTACAGATATTGTCATATTTTAAATTCTTCTACCTAATAATTTGTGACTCTGTTTAGATTTGTACAGGATTTTGTGTGTGCTAGGGTTGGATGGGAGATACTTAGCTAACACGGATGGTTGACATCATCAAAAAACTTTCTGACACACTGACATAAATCAGCATTAATGAGAAACAATCTGTGATGGGTAGCAGAGTATTAGGTTGCCCTCTTTCTTGTAAAAATGGTCGTCCATGTTCACATAAGTCGGGTCATAGTCTTTGATTATATTAAAGAAGATGCTATTGTACTCTAATACATCACAGTCTCTGCGTGGGCATACGACACAGACAATTATCACACATTGTGAATGAGCATTTCTGACGTTCAGATGTAGTGTGAATTACACTAGAGCCCTGTTGGGTGATTGAGGCATTACTTGCTACTTTGGCATATGTTGTTTGATGGTACAGGTGTTAACATAGTACATACATACCATAACACGACGTGTCACGTGATAAACACGATTTTGGACTTCCAAACCCCCCGACAGGGTCGTGTCTAAAAAACACGATTTTCAGCAATCTTAGCGAAAAAATATTTTCCCACAAAAAAGTACATTTCTTGATCACAATGATATATACCCATAATCTGTGGTATGTATAAACAGTGAATAGTCTTGCTCAGAGCTCATGTGAAACTATCCTTTTTATACAGTTTTAGAGACAATTAAAAGGTAAGGCGGTCAGCGATAAACAGACACCTTTCAGAGATTTACTGAATTGGCTCACAATAGCTATAGGGTGATGTGTCGTGTCAAATCCTTTGAGCACTGCTAATTTGACATTAGGCTAATTTGCAAAGGTATATAGTACACTAAGTGGAACAACCTAATTTGTCTGAAGTTAAGTACATCAAACAGATGCGTGTTGAAAAACAAATGTTATTACATACACACATCACTGACTGCATTGAATGAGAATGTTGTAGCCATCTTTATTAAAGTTTGTGATCAACGGCAATGTTTCTTTGACGTAGGATTTTTACTCCATATAAAAAATTCAAAACATGATTATTTTGGTTGGTTGAACAACAGCACCATTCAATCTATCTTTAATGCAGTGTTGCACCTAGGATCCAAAGGTCAGGGAACACTGTCTCCCTCACCCTCCAGATTTGGGGGCCACAACATTTTAAAGGGACAAATGGGGAGTGCTAAACAAAAATAAAAAAAAATAAAAAAATGAGATGATCTTATTTGCTTCGACAGTTTTACCACCTTAACTTTCTTGTATTTTCCTTGGACACTGACATGACTGCAATAAACGTTTTATCATGTGATCAAGTAACTCATGAAAACATCAACATGTTTGAATATCTGGTTAACCTGTAATGAACTGTACCAGGGAATTTTAATAATATTAAAGAAATAAATCATTAATCAAATGACAAATTGTGTATTTACATAAATTGTTAGGCCTGACTTTAACCTCGAAAATACGTTACCATATCGGCGGTCAAAGACTGTAGCAACTCGGCGGACTAACACAAACCTTAAATGTTTTAATTGCCAAATTCATTGTTTTGAAATGGATATTCATTGTCATCTTACAGGTTTTATCACTTTTAGCGACATTGGCCATTGCTTGCACCAACATAGATGTGGATGCAAAGGAAAAGTGTAGGCATATTTGTGAACACAAATGACACCTGCATTACCATCAGACCAACTACTGAGAGCAGCAAAGACTACATGTAATTAAAACTACATTCCACTGTCCAATTGATTTTAAAGACAGTAACTTGGTGTATTTTTGTTTTTAATGTCTGTGAGGTTGTGGCCATGTTTGTGTTGACGTTTTTTGACAATTTTAAGTCTACCATTTTTTTATTTTTTTTATTTTTTGTAAGTATATTAAATGCTTCAGAGAAAACAGATGGTAATTTCTGTTATTCAGATTTGAACTTCCAGTCATTTGCTAAAGGATGATTTGAAAAGATAACTTATTCTCATTTGGATGACGTCGCTTTTGGGGGTCACGCACAGTGACCCCCCTCGGGACCTCAAAACTCACATTTTGAGTCTCAAAAACCCCCCAACACTGTCTGGGAATATGGCAAGTATGACAGTAGAGTTCTCATTTTCTACTGGGATGGGAGTTGTTTGTGATGATTGTGTATCCAGCATAATGTCCTTCAAAGTTACGCTGGTATTAACACCTGTATCCATTTGTGTGCCTGCAGTTTTCCTTCTTATAGCTGGGATAGGTGTTGTTGGTGTAGCTTGTGTTGCCTTCTGAGTGTGCTGGAAGTCTTTTTGATAGGGAGTATGCTCTGGAATAATATTATTTGTAGTGATTATTATTGTAATTGTCTGTATTCCAATACTGGTCATTTCAGCATAGTTCACATATCTGTTTTTATTTTCCTGAGCTTCATCATGAGGTCATTTAATTGTTTTTGCAGATGACGAATTTCCTCTCTCAGAACTGTGATTATTTTGCCACTGTCAGAACTATGTTTACTGTAGAATCATACATGCCATAACACAACGTGTCACGCGAAAAACACGATTTTGGACTCCCAAACTCCATGATACTGTCGTGTTTCGAAAAACACGATTTTCAGTAATCTTAGCGAAACAAAAATTTTCCCACAAAAAAACTGAAGAAAAACATGTACATTTCTTCATCACAATGATATATGCCCATAATCTGTGGTATGTATAAACAGTAAACAGTCTTGCTTGGAGCTCAAGTAAAACTATCCTCGGGGCAGTTTATAGAGCTGTTTTAAAGACAATTAAAAGGGAAGGTGGTCAGAGATGAAAAGACACCTTTCAGAGATTTACTGAATTGGCTCACAATAGCTAGAGTGATGTGTCGTGTCAAATCCTTTGAGCACTGCTGAGGGAGAGCCCATTAGGCTAATTTGCATAGGCGAAGTACATTAAGTGGAACAACGCAATTTGTCTGAAGTTAAGTACATCAAACAGATGGGTGTTGAAAAACAAATGTTATTACACATCGCTGACTGCATTGAATGAGAACGTTGAAGCCATCTTTATTAAAGTTTGTGATCAGCGGCAAGGTTACTTTGAAGTCGGATTTTTACTCCATATATAAAATAAAAAATGATTATTTCGGTAGGTTGAACAATAGAACCATTCAATCCCTAATGCAATGTTGCACCTATCCAAAGTTCAGGGGACACTGCGTGGCTCACCCTCCAGATTTGGGGGACAGAACATTTTAAAGGGAAGAAGGAAAATTGAAGGACATAATGCACTAGAAGTGCTAAACAATGAGATAATCTTATTTGCTTCGACAGTTTTGCCACTTTAACTTTCACATATTTTCATTGGACATTACATGATTGCAAAAAACGTTTTATCATGTGATCAAATAACTCGTGAAAACATTAACATGTTTTAATATCTGGTTAACCTGAAATGAACTGTACCAGGGAATTTTTTTAATAATGTAAAAGTATTAAATCATTAATCAAATGACAAATTGTGTATTTGCATAAAATAGTACCTTTTTCATTAATTCTGCCTGAGAATAAATTAAATCTTCACTGCCGTAGGCCTGACTTTAACCTCGAAAATACGTTACAATATTGGCAGTCAAAGACTTTAGCAACTCGGCCGACTACCACAAACCTTGAATGTTTGAATTGGCAGATTCATTGTTTTGAAATGGATATTCATTACCATCATACAGCTTTTATCACTTTTAGCGACTTTGGTCATTGCTTGCGCCAACATAGACGTGGAAGCACATTCACGTAGGAAAAGTGAAGGCATATTTGTGAACACAAATATCACTTGCATTACTGTCAAACCAACTATAGTACTAAACAATTGAAAGCATCTTGGTGTATTTTTGTATTTAATGTAATGTGAGGTTGCGACCATGTTTGTGGTGATGTTATTTGACAATGCTAAGTCTACCATTTTTTTGTTTTTTTTGGTAAGTATATTAGATGCTTCAGAGAAAACATTGTATTTTCTTTTATTCAGATTTGAATTTCCAGTAATTTGCTATAGGCTGATTGAAAAGATAGCTTATTCTCATTTGGATGACGTCGCTTTTGGGGGGTCATGTGCACTGACCCCCCCCCCCCCCCTTGGGACATCAAAACACACTTTTATAGTCTCAAAAAAAACCCAACACTTTCTGGGAATGTGGCAAATATGTAGAATAAACATCAGATATATCATGTAGAGATGAGTCATGATTCACTTGATGTTCAATTCTGTGGGCTTGAGGAATGGGGATTTGGAGCATTTGGCTGAGAGTCAATTTATTTCAGACTGGTGTTATCTACAATTTGCTGACAAGTGTTTATAAAAGAATTTACCCATTCTGTATAGTCTGGCCCTTGTACATGAATTTTACCAGTTGTTGTGTAGAGAGTTACTGTGGCAGAATATTGCTCATCCATGGCTTTATAGATCAATCCATTATGTGTGTATCCCCATTGGAAGTGTGGATTCTCATCCAAGAATTTCTTGATGGTTGGAATTTTGTTTGAGTCTACTGTGATTGTAATACTCTGTATATTATGTAGGATGTGAAGAAAGCTTGGGACTGAAGAGGAAGAGTCAGCCATATTTGATTTTTGGGGTTATACAATCCTAGTAGGTTGCATCCATTTCAAGTGAATATTTCTGTTCATTATTGACTGTGACTATATTCTCATTATCAACTAAGAAATCATCTGAGGCTAATCTTGAAAATGAATTTGCTGAGTCTGATTTAAAAAATGAGTAGATCCACTGAGATATTGAAGAAGTGGCCATTTTGTTTTACTTACAGTCCCTTGTTTGAACATTAACACATGATCCTTAGATATCCAGTTTCTATATCATAAACTGGCTTGTGAAGCCTTTAGCCTCATCCATTACTGTACCATTCCCATAAATGTTCAATATTCAATAATTGTTGAAATAATAAGTTTTTTCTTCATATATTAATTTCTTTATTTATGGCTGAATTGAAATATAATATTTATTATTCAAATAGACTGTTAATGTTCTCATCAGAGGCACATTTTGGGGACATCTTTTTTGTGACTACAGTTTGTCTGTTACAGTAGCATTGACACATTTAGTGAAACAAACTAATAAGTTAATGTATGAAATTGGTAAATACTTTTTTTTTCTTGGAAAATAAAGTTTGTTCTTAGTGTTAATTTCTATTCTTAAATCACAGTATTTTATATTTTTTCATGACTATACAGTGATCACTGTTTCATTGACTCACTGTAGTATTTTCAAGGTAATCAACAACAGCTAAAGCTTTGATGCGCTAAACATAATTACATTGAATTTTCTTCAGAAAAAAGAAACTTGGTACTTTGCTTTATTTCTTATCTTAAACTGCAGTATTTGATACTTCTTTGTTACAATACAGCAATGTTCAAGCAATCAATGTTCAATTGACTCAACATGGTGTTTTTAAAGGTAATCAGCACCACCTTAATCTTTGATGTGTCAAACGTAATTAAGATGCATTGTCTTGCTAAATTCCCACTTGGACACTGAGATATATTTCAGAGATGTCATGATAATCCAAATAAGTATAAATTCTGGACCTGAACTTTCACATAGCATCTTGAATCTGAACGAATGTAGTCAGACAAAGTATCAACAGAGTCTGTATTGCGATTTCAAGGAGACACGAAGTGAAAAGCGTGCTAAACTTGAGAGCAGTGAGATATCATAAGGAAGGAAAGAACGCATAGACGAGCAAACATAAGTTAAGTTTCATACACGCATCACCCACTTTGTTACTAGTAATTGCTTAATTATCTCATAACTAAACCCACCTTTCTGATTTATTAGTTTCATTTTCTTACCTTTTTCTCTTTCTATCTTGATTTTAATTCTTTATTTTCATTATTTGTTCTTGGTGGGTTTTTTTTGTTTTTTTTTTCTTTGTTTGTTTGTTGTTTTTTTTTTTTTTTGGGGGGGGGGTATTATCGTGCGCTTACTATTATCTTACAACTCGAGTTCTAAAACAAGCTGTAATGATGGCATACACTAACTCAGGTGGCGCAGTAGCAAAACATGCCCTCAGTTTTTGTATTTCAAAACTCATATCCAGGCAGAGAATAAATCCAGCCCAATAAAATTCATGGTAGCGGTAAGAGAAAAAGGGTCCCAGACAATTATTGGAAGTGATCTTCCGAGACAGGAGCAACTCCAGGGAGCAGAGATCTTAACAGGTTTAAAGGCAAAAGGACTGAATTTATCAAAAGTGAAAAGCCTGCAAAATCTTGGACTAGGACAATTCATAATAATCCCCAAAGAAGACTACCGCAGGGGTCAATGGTCTTAATGGGAAAAGTAGTGAAGATAGAGGCGGCTCTACCAATACGGAGAGAAATAGAGAGCCAATACATTACATTCCATGTATATGGACTTCCTATCAAAATATCAACCAAAGCCCTGGTTGACAAAATAGAACTTAAATTCCAAATCAAAATCCATGAACACACATTAGAAGCATACAAATCCTATACAGAAGTCATCAACGGTGTGCGTCTACTACAAATAACCAAGGAAGACGAAGCCAAAATTTCACAGTCCTTTTATTGCATGGGATTCCATGTGAGCAAATGGTATCCTGGATGCATCCACCATCGCCCATGTTTTAAATGTGGACAAACTGGACACACACCCTTCGACTATAAACCACAATATCCGCTAGGAGAACCACCTATCAAGAGTTATGCTCAGGCAGCCCATCCAGCCAAATTAACCAGCACGAACCTAGATACAGCAAATCCAGAAATACATGAAGTTGTAGACGTCTTAGACCAAATAACAACTCCAGGCGAAGAAAAATCGCAAATAGATGACATAGAGCAACCACGACCAGACAACGAACCAATGACACTAACAGAAGAGCAAACAATAGATACGGAATATGTGACACAAAAAAAACCCACTCGTGCACCATGGGAAGCAGCAAAATTCGAGTGGTTACAACCAGGGACATCGAGTCCATTTCAAATCCTAAGAGAAATAGACATGAAAGAGACAGACAAAGAAGGGGAAAAGCTCCGGGAGAGAGAGAAAGAGAAAGGGAAAAAGAAGGGAAAACAAAGACATCCCACAATGTACCAAATGCACCAAAGGCACAAACAAAAATCCCAAAAGAAACCCACAAGGAATTGAATACAAGTTCAAATAATAGACAGGAATCTAAAATATACAGAGCAGATGAAGAAAGAGAAGAAATCAGAGCAAACAATATTGATGAGTTTCTACAGCAGATGAAAAAAACAACCAACAAAAAAAACAAAAAGGAAGAAGGAGAGGTGACAGAAAGCAAGGGAGAATGCCCGGACTTAAAGAGGAAAGGAGATACCCAGACTTTAGCAAAAACAACAACAGTAAACAAAGACAAAGCAAATAAAAAGAGAACATAAGGAGAACGAAAATACGATACAGAACAGAAAAAGACCACGAAGAAAGGAAAACTGAAACAAAAACAACAAATCAATAAAAAAAACTACCACAACAGAATCAAAACAAGGAAGTAGAAGTGTAACAATGATCACTACAAAATAAGCAGTTACAGAAGAATGATTAACTTGTATAACATACCGTAATTTTAATTATTATGGATCAAGAATATAAAATGCTTTCATACAATATTGATAAATGATTAAAACAATTACACGAATTAATAAAATCGATAAAAGACAAGCAATAAATCAGTGAAGGAAATAAGAATTTATGTGAAACATTGATCACACAATCTGAAATAAATAGAGCAATCAAAGAATTAAAGAAAGATAAATCTCCAGGCAGCAAACTTTTTATCCAACTTTTATTAAAAAAATTCCAAAATGCAATCATCCCAATACTATAAATGGTATGCAATAATATCTATTTAAATAAACAAATGTTAAAGTCAGAGAAGGAATTATAACAATTATATATAAAGGGAAACGGGACAGAGACAGCTTAAAAAATTGGAGACCTATATCACTATTAAATATGACTATACAATACTGAGCAAAATATTAACTAATAGAATCAAAAGCTGTTTAGGACAAATTATAAATAAAAATCAAGCATGTGGAGAAAAAGGAAGGAAAATATAAAACAATACACTATCGATACAATGTATTTTGGACTATTTAGAAAATACCGGGAAAAAAGGTGCAATGATTCTAATCGATCAAGAAAAATCATTTGATAGAATGGAACAAAAGTATATAAATATGATCTTAAAGAAATTCGAATTTTGGAAAACATTTTGTAAATGGGTAAAAATACTGTATAATAATATATACTCTAGAGTAGAAGTAAACGAAGCCTATACAAAACCTTTTAAAACAGAACGATCGGTCAGACAAGGATGTCCACTCTCAATGCTCTTATACGTGATAGCTATAGAACTCTTAATAATTAAAATAATAAATAACAAAAGTATCAATGGTATAAACATTCCAAATATAACCTCAGAGATAAAAATGTTTCAACACGCTGACGACTGCACAAACTTCATCAGGGACAAATCTTCATTTCTACATTTAAAAAAAGAATATAAATGGTTTGGTGAAGCTTCGGGATCACAAATCAACCACTCAAAAACAGAAATACTTCTAATAGGAAATTGGAGAGGGAATCATCCAGGCCTCCACCCAGAATACATAAAACTAATGTCAAAGCTGTAGGCATTTATAATGGTAAAGGATCAGAGGAAACAAAATATGTATTATTTAACATTAAAACGAACATACATTATGGAAAAACCAAAATATCAATAAAGCAGATAAAATACAGATAATAAACTTGTATATATATATATATATATATATATATATATATAGTCTGATATGCTATGTTTTAAACACGATAACCTTTTCCAATGAAATGTTAAAGGAATTGGAGAAAATAGTAATAGATTTCTTTTGGGAGGGATTACACCATAAAAAATAAAAAAACAATTATGAAAGGGAAAGACCATGGAGGATTTAATTCGCCAAATCTAAAAATTAAAGCAAATGCTATATTGCTAAATAGATTAAATAAGATAGAAGAAAATAATGACTTCCCATGGGCGAGACTATACATATACTGGTTTGGATATAGCTTAAAAATGAAACCGAATATATATCTAAATAATAGCCTGTACAAAATATTTCAAATACCCATAAGTCATAGGAATTATAAAGATTTTATTATACAAAATCACGAACATAAAGAAATATGGAGAATTACATCCATGGAAGGAATATATAATTTAATGGGAAATATAAATATGGATAGAAAAAAAGATGCCACATTTAAATTGGGTGGATATATGGAAACTCTGGGGGACACTAAAAAATAAAAATAAAATTTATGAAATATAACTATATTTAAACAATGCATGGCTAACAGGAGAAGTCGCAAAGAAGAAAAATATTATTCCATTTATACCAGTTTGTTTTGATTGTTTATATGGACAATTCACAAAATCGCACTTAATCCTAGATTGCAAAATGTAAGAAAAAGAAAGAGAAGAAATAACATTATACTTAATTAATAGATATGGGCAATTCGAAAATGATAATTTATTATACCTCAGTAATATGAGAAATGATTTATTATTTTTTTTAAAAAAAACAGATTTAATTGTGAAAATAATGGACAGCCATTCAAGGAAATTTAAAGAGCATCGTGGTTAAAATACTTTACCTTCTCAGCAGTCGTTTAATCAATACATTAATATATTTCATATATAATACTACAATAAAGTAATTTTGTTAGAATTGTGAACAATTCGATAAAATTTAGACATAAAAGAAATCAATACGCTGAAATGTGTTGATTTCTTAGAGGAACCAAGTACAACCACTGTGGGAGATGGGAACCAGTAGGCCTCTCCACTAGGTGGAATTTTGCGTGTGGCAACCTGGATCCTACTCACCCACATGTTGGAAAGGTCAGCCTCGCAAAAATAAACTCAATCTATTAACAGTATTATAAACAACATATAGAGAGATAATACCACTCAAAATATAACTATAATAATAACATATATTCACAAATAATAGAATATATTATAGATATAATGATTAAGTGTGGAAAGAAAGACAAAAACTAACCTAACTATGATGACAGATTCATACTTAAAATAATACTGATATAGTACCAAAAAATGAAATGGTAATTATGAAAAGCTGACGTAAAAATACAAATGTTCAGACAATAAAAGGAAAAAACTTATGAAGTGCAATTCAAAAATTTAGATATAAGAAATCAACACAATATAGAGGTGATTTCTTAGAGGCCCGACTACAACCACTGTGAGTGATGGGAATCAGTAGGCTTTCCCATTAGGGGGAGGTACGCTGCAAAGGTGACCTGGATCCCACTCTCCCACATGTTGGAAAGGAGCCTACCAAAATTTTGAACTATATCTAGGAAATAAATACTTTAAAATGTAGCACACAAACACGATATGTAAAGATATAGTTCATATGTGGAAAGTCTTCAATTTTCCAAATGCAGAATGGAGGATGAAGGGGCTCCCCAACATCACACCAGACAGCAAAACAGTTTTTAGGGGAGATTTTTGGGGGAATTTAAAGAAATAAAATAATAATTACAAGAAAACTGTCATATCTGAACAAATGTCAGAATGAAGATTACCAAATTATTTAATAAAAACGCAATACAAGGGAAAATAGTAATAACTAATAATAGAAATAACCCATAAGAAACAAACGGAGAAACACATGAAAACAAGGAATCGTACATCTAGGGAAGAAGTGGGCATAGATACTGCAGGGCTATGCTACGTGGCTTATGCGAGGTAGACATGCCTGCAGAGGAGCCCAAGAAAACCGGATGTATGATACATGGAGAGACAAAACAAATACATATTGGGTATACATGAACACACATACTAAAAGTATTTTCCCGACATCACCACAAAAAGCTCAACAAAAACACAACTTTTCTTTTCTACTTCTTCTTTTTCATCTTTCTTTTGACTACAAACTTAATTTTAAGTTTCTAGTCACGTCCGCGTAGCCAAGTAAGGCATATTTTCAATAATGTACACGCGGATGAATTTCGCAATTTGACTCATAACTGGTAATAAAGATATATAGTAAGCAAAAGGAGGACAAGAAAACAAAGAAACAAAAATAAAATAAATGAAGGCAGTGACTCAAACTATTGGAGGGAAATACACTCTCTCCCTAAGAGATGGTGGGAGTCACTCCTACAGAAACGAAAAACACACACACATAGAACAACAAAACAGATTTCTTTTCCTACCTCTTTTGTTTTTTATTTTAAAAAATAGGAATAATAATTTAACATGTTCTCCAGAGGCAAACCTAATAAAATAACCTAATCTTTCTGAAAATAAAACAACAAAAACAAAAAACCACGGGAAGAAGAACAGCCACAAAGAAGGATGAACTGCAGCCAATCCAGAAGATGACAAACAGCGAAAAGAGATAAACGAAGTCGAGACCCATGATAAAATATCTATTATTTTATTTTTCTTTGATAAAATAAATAACAACTCAAAGATCTGACCTATGTATGCTGTCCAAACACAAACACAAGATTATAGCATAACATACCAAAATATAGCACTAATACATATAACACACATTGGAGAATAAGAGTCCCTAGCAAGGACTCACTAATATGGGGATACTTGGTATGGAAACCAGCCACAAGGTGTAATGCACGAGGAGGGCAGTACATACCATAACATAAATATCCCTTTAGACCAAGGGGCAGAATGAATGGGGACCTGGAAACGGGAACATAAACAAGTATGCCTCATCCAAAATATTTAATATTAAGAAACCCTATTCAAAAATATATCCAAATAAATTTGTGTCCAAATTCTATTTGATTTTTTTAATAACCCACAACAACAGACCTTTGGGGGAAAATACAGATATAAAAACCCTTTATAATCTTTTGGAACCAAGGGGGTCACCATAAAGGCCTGTTAGCTTATATAGTTAAAGGTCCGAGAGGTGTCCCCAAATAAAGTATCAACATGGGCCATGCAAAAATAAAATTCGTTACACTGTGAAAGACAAGCTACACATCACTGCCTATGCAGAAGCACATGCTGACATAGCTGCTGGGAGGGAGTGCAATGTGGGAGAGTCTTCTATTATGGAGTGGAGAAGAATGACAGATGAGGATGCATAGCATTTTTTTTTAAAGTGATGACGATGCAGAGGAATTTGAGGAATCTGATGCAATAGACTGAACTCCAAGAACGAGGTAACCTAAAAACAGCCCTTTTAAGGGCCAAACAAAAGAATGGAAAGATATTCTTACAATATTGTCACCTTTTGTTTGCTCTTTCTTTAAATATATATTTTAAAAAATTACTGGTCATGATTAGGTGACATATACTTACAGAAAAGACCATAGAAACAGTCAAGTCTGGTTCACTGAAAATAATTCAAATGTCTTGTAACAAATGAAGATCAGTGCAGTATCCAAAATGACTGACTATTGTCGCACTACAAAAATGGAGCAAAATTATCATGATTTTAAAATGTATTATATCACATGCATATTATATGGCAGAACTAAGTTTTCTCCCTCATCCTGGGTCAAACATTGGTATACATCAGTGTGCATTATACACACAAAAAATATGGTACGTCCATGCGAAGTTTTTGAAAGATCTTCTTGAGATAAGTTCAAATCAACTGTCATAATGGGGGGTGGGGGTGGGTGGGAGGTGGGTATGAAAACCATATCATGACTTTATAAATTTAAGCCACTACTTTGATTTCTATAGACATCATGTAATTTATTACAACTGTCACTCAGTACAGCCATAACCCCGTTAATCCAGATTTCTGGGGTAACAAAAGTTACGTTGCAAATATGGAACACTTACCTCTTCTAACTGCATGACATCATCCTGTCTCAGCTGATACACCTCTATACCTCTAAAGGCTTTTAAGTCGAGTTTTTTCATAATGTGCTGTCCATGAACCATCTGTTCACTCATTCTCTTTCGCTCATTCAGTAGATGAGCCACATTCTCCAAATGTGTAAGGGCTTCTTGCAGATTCTCTCTGTCTGTATGATCTTTAGGGGTATACTTCAGTAAGTCCTGTACCAACAAATAGCAATGGGTATTTGTAAACAAATACCCTCACAATAAATCAATATGTACCCATATATACTTGCTTACATGTCAGAACTACCACAGCATAATGCACCAGCAAAATCTGGATCTATGCAGTTTGTTTAATCAATAGAACAAACAACATAGACCCTGATCTGCTGGTGCATTATTGGATGGTAGATCAGGGTCTATGTTGTTTGCAGCTTGGCCAGATTTATAATGTTTTAACAGCACCTCAGCACAATAATGGCTACATGCTGCCATTTAAAAGTTCTAAAAATATAAAAATGAAGAATTGCACAAAAACTTTAGTTAAATAAATGAAAGAACGAATACAACAAAGATACTATAGAAAAGGTACAGTTGTAGTAATGGTATATAAAATAAAAGTTAGAAGTGAAACATGTAAAAACCTTTAAACATATGGTTCATAAGAAATCAAGGCTTTCCTGTCACAACATATGTATATTTTTTTAAAAATTCACTTATCAGCAAATAATCCATCTTGCACATTTCAACTATCTCTGCATCAAATAAGCACACTTTCAAGGAAAAGCACTGAAAACTGCAAGAGAAAATGATTACACAAACTATGGCCCCTTTGTGAGAAGTCACTTGAAAATGACAAAAGTCTAAAACATGGTATTTTGCTAAGCAAGAATCCTCAAAAAGATTGATGCTCTACAGGCTGAAAATAATTTCCAGGATTCTTCAATAAGTCTGTTTATGCAGTCTTTTTATTTATTTTAACTTCTCAGTATTAAACCATGCAAGATATTCTCAAGAAACTCCAATATATTAAATCTGGTAAGAAAAATATTTTCTTATATGTCTGAATTAACATGCTCACAAGATAAGTGCAATACAAAATTCTTTGTCATGGCCTTTTACCTTTAACCTGATACATGCATGGAAGGAAGATCACTGAACTAATCTCTGATTCTGTAAAGATATTCCCACATGCATAACCTGGGTTAAATTTTTAATTATTATTGATGAAAAAACTTATTTTCATTTACAAATCAGACATCATAAGTCTTTTAGCAAAAAATCCATGTCAATATGACCATCTTTTAATTGGTTGGTATGTTGGGTTTAAATGGCACTAGGAGTAGAAATAGCAAGATTTTCAATATGTCTGCCATGATGGCCATACTGGATGTCATATTGGCACCATTTTCATTAAGGATCAACTAGACACCTCAAGAAGTCTTTTATTTACAACACCATGTTGATATGACCATCAGTTCAGGAGTATAAGCAATAACAGGAGTTTCAAGATGGCTGTCAAATCAACAACATTTTCTTTAGGACCAAATAGACATCATAAGAAGTCATCTGGTGTAAAGCTGTGAATACAAACATCCATTCTGGAGTAAAAGCAAGATTTTCAAGATGGCAATATAGCTACAGCAAACATATTGGAAGTGGGGGGGGGGGGGAACACCATTTTCATTTAGGACCAAGTGTGTTTGTCAAGTTTCATAGCAATCCTCCCAGTAGTTTAGAAGGAGTAGCAATAACTTGTGCTAAGGTACAGATGGATCAACAGGTGACTGACAAACATATTTTAAAGAGAAGCGCTAAATATTTTGGCACCCTCATAATGCAACATGAATATTTTCCATTAATCTTTACAACAACTGAGTAAAGTTTTAAGGCAATGTGATGAAAACTGTAGGATTTGAACACATAGACAAGAATACTGCAAACAGCACATGATACACCACCGATTTACCAACAGTCCTTATCCAGAAATGAAACGCAAGGACCAATATAATTTTAACAGTGACCTTGATCTTCAAGCTACCAAACTCTGAAATCCACAGGCTTCCTTTTGGGGTTAAGGGAAATATTTACCAAGTTTCCTTGAAATCAGTTATTGAAAAGTTCAGTTACTGTCAAGAAATTAGATGCAAGAGCAAAATCAATTTCTATTAACATTTACCCTGCATTTCAAGCTACCAACTCCCAAAATGTTCTTTTTTAGGCAAAATGATTATAATACATTACCAAGTTTTGCTGAAATCTGTTGAAGTGAACAAAAGTTATGGTCAGGAATAAAATGCAAAGGCCAAATATATTTTCAGTAATAGCAACTTCAACCATGAAGGTACATACCCCTAAATCAACAGGGGATCTACCTTGGGCAGAGGGCAAAATTGCATTGTATAGTGCTGAAGTTGATTTCTGTAAATGCAACTGTCAAATGCTTTTTAGTGACGGCAACTTTGGCCTTGGAGCTACTGAATCCAATTCAGAGGTTCTTCCTGGGTCCAAAGGAAACAAATGCACCATGTACTGTAGAATTCTGTTCATCAGAATTTAAGTTGACATCCAGAAATGAAACGTAATGGCCAAATTAATTTTTATCGACAACAACCTTGACCTTGGCACTACTGACACCAAACTCATGAGAGTTCTTCCTTAAACAGAGAGAAACTCACGCATAAGATGCACTGAAATCTGTTCACTAGAACTTAAGTTATCATTTTGGAAATGACATGCATAGGAAAAATCTAATATTTGCAACAGTGACCTTGACCTATAGACCCCAAGACCAACATGGTTCTTCCTTGGGCTGAGGAAAACAACTGTACCTGGTTGCTAGGATTTAAGTTATCATCTGGAAAATAAGTGGTAGGCACATTCTATTTATTGCAACAGTGACCTTGACCATTCTATTCTTAGCAACAGTGACCTTGACCTCAAAATTACTGACACCAAAATCTTAGGACTCTTTCTTGGGCTAAAGGGAACACCTGCCACATCAGGTCATAATTTATTCGCTAGGACTTCTCACCCAGAAATGAAATGCATAAGCCAAATATATTTTTAACAACAGTGACCTTGACCTTGCAGCGTGCGATACCAAAATCAACAGGGTTCTTTAATGGGCTAAGGGGAACAAAGGTAAAAAGTTGGTTTGAAATATGTTCAAAACATTTTCAGTTAAGATCTGGAAATGAAATGCATAGACAAAATCATTTTAGCAACAGCGACCTTGAATTTAGAGCTGCTGAAACTCAAATCAATAGGATTCTTCCCTGGGCTAAGAAGAACACTTGTATTAAGCTGGATTGAAATCTGTTCATTAGAATTTAAGGTGTTATTCAGAAATGAAAACAGATGCCGGCCCACCTTGACAGACGACAGATAATGATATGCAACATGATTGGTAGGATATAAAGATGTGACCTGAGATATGAGGGATGGTTGGCTGGAGACAACTTTTAGCAGGAACATAACTTACTATGGAGTGCTTATATTGGCAGATATTTAATTGCACAATATCAACTGCAAATAAATTCACAAAATATTTTAAATGAGTTGTAATATTATTTGTGCACATACATAAACTAGGATCCGAATGAGTAATACGTGTCATCTCTTTTCATTGTTACAGTCTAGATCAGATCCCTTCTGAATGGTACCGCACCTTCAATAAAACCATTTTCCTTCTTTCAGTCACCATGACCTTGACTGCTGATCCCAACATTTTTTAGGCTTCTTCCTTACTCTAAATGCAAGCTATTTTTATAATGTTTTAGAAATAGTAGATGATGGAAAACTCGAGTTACTGTGCAAAAACAAAATAGACAGATGGACAGACAGAATAACAACATCATAACATGAAAGGCTCCACCTTATGATGGGCATATAAAATAGTAGCAGGTAAGTATTACATAATTAAAATTAGTTTTACCCCACAGAAAACTACATTTTAATAGCAGTAATACAATACCTGCTATAATTATAATGCTGAATTTACCACTTAGTGGTAAAATCTGGTATCGAAAACTGCTGTACTTGCCCTTATAGTAGGAGTGTTCACTATTTTAAGCAGGTAGAAGGTTGGGCTACATGTTGTGCCATCATTATAGGGCCCAACGGAAAGATGTCACCGCTCTGATGCGCCAGAGATCGAAGGTAACAGGTGGAGAAGGTAGTGTGAGACTGCCAGAAGGCAGCTCTCATACCATCATCCAAAGAGGAGTGATTCAAATAGGCCCAAGATGTAGCAATAGCCCTAAATTCATGAGCTTTAATTCTCGTAAAAAAGGTCCCTCTCAGTGAGGAACTGATAAACTCTATTGAAATTGAGGACGATCTATCTAGAAATAGTGGCTGCTAAAATATGAAATGCTTCGAACCGTTCCTTTTCCCTTTAAAAGAAGTCAAATAAAACTTCAAGGCCATAACTGGGCAAAGGAGCCTATCTTGATCATCCCCAGCACAGATATGACTGAGACTGGAGATCTCAATACGAAGTGGAGCTAATGAAGGTAGATGATTCTTAGCCAGAAACCCAGGTTGGCAAAGAGAAACCGAATCATAATTACTGTTGAATCGTAAACAACCCTTTTCTACTGACAAGCCATGAAGCTTGCTCCTTCTCTCCACTGATGTTAAGGAGAGCATGAAAACAGTCATACTTGTAAAGTTCTCAAAGAAAGCTTCACTCAAAGGTTCATAAGGGGATTTTTACAATGCCCAAAGAATACATGAAAGATTCCATTAGACATTAGTGAGCGAGATACCACTCTCTGAAGCTCAAAATAACTGATGCGATCAGAAAGATGGTGGTCCAACTCAATGGCATAACCCCTCTTTCCTTGTAAAGGAAGAGAACAAATCTGCAACCAGTTAAAGGGGGACAGCTAGGATCAATGCATTTCCTACTGTACCAATCACAGAAGATTCTTCACTTTGCATCATAAACCCTTGAAGTAGATTGCCTCCTAGCCTGCACAATGCAGTTGGCAGGTGGAGAGGCATACATGTACAGATGATCCCACTTTAGGATGAAAGCATCCACTGCCCATGCCCTCTGATCTGGTACTGGAGAGACAAAAAAAGGGGAGCTTGTTGTTCAGTCTTGTAGTGAACAAGTCCACCATAGGGATCCCCCATAGTTTGAAAGTGACTCTGCTACCGGCTGATGCAGAGACTATTCTGTGAGGACCACACGACCCATCTGGACAGACTGTCCGCCAGTATATTTATCTTGCCCAGAATATCGTAGACTCATCAGAGGAGGTTTCAGACTTTCATGCAAAGAAAAGGAGCATGTATGCTGCACTGATGCCTGAGGTTCGCTACTACTGATGTGCTGTCTGAAGCAACCAGAACACAATAAAGCTATATGAGGATGACACACTCCTGTAAGGCTAGGAACAGTGCCCATATTTCCAAGTTGTTTATATGAAGGGTTGCTTCTACCCCTGACAAGCTACATCCTCTGGTTTAATGTGAGCGCCCCATCCTGAATTTGATGCGTTGCTGTACAGAAAGGAGTGAGGTTTGGGGGGGGGGAGAGGTGAATTTGGACACCAGTTAGAAACCGATCCCAATTTAGCCACCAATGATGCAGGTGGCAAAAATCAGATCCCAGGGGGATCCAAGCTGGTAGAGGGTCTTTATGTGGTCTCCAGTTTGCTAGAAGCATGAACTGGAGAGGGCACACGTAAAGTCTTCCGAGGGCAACCAAGTCTGCAGCCAAGTTCAGAGTCCCTGGGAGAGAGAGAGGTAAAAGCTGACTGAAAATGAGGTCTTGGCCAGAGGAGCAATTATAAGGGACAGGATTTGGTCGATCCTGTCTGGAAGAACACAAACCCTCCATAGGCTGGTCATTAAATGTATCCCCACATATATAAAGTCTTGAGAAGGGATGAGATCTAACTTTTCTAGACTGGGGATTGACAGAAATAGGTCACCATTGATGAAGGATCTTCAGAAGAAAATCTCAGAGGACATTGCGCATCAACCAGTTGTCAAAAAATTGCATTGTCCCAATGACCTGAAGTTGGCTGCAACTACCCCTATCACCCTGGTAAGGGTTCTGGGGATGAAGGTAACACAGAATGGAAGAGCTCAAAATTGCAATATTTCCTAGTCAAGACAAAACTGGAGGTATTTCCTGTGTGGAGGAAAGATGGGGATATGAAGGTATGCATCCTGAAGATTGATGGAGACTGCCCAGTTATAGGGCATAATAGCATCCCTGATGAAGGTGGTAGTCTCCATTATGAAGCGTTCTTCCTTATGAAATCTGTTTAAGACAGAAAGATCAATTATGCGATAAAAACTGTCTACCTTTTTTCGACACCAGAAAAACATGGAAATAGAAAGACAAAGTCTGGTCACTTTCCACCCTCTCAACTGTGTACTTCCACAGAAGGGTGTCCCTTAATTTAGGAAGTCTGGGCTCGTGAAACAACATGGGGGTCTGTGTTAGTGGAGGATGTTCCCAGAAAAAAGCATGTAGCCATCCTTTAAGATGGAATGGACCTACATACCATCCATGATGCCTAACCAAATCTCTGGAAAAAAGAAAGATTAGCTCCTCCTGTGACACTATGAAAAGGAAGACACTGCAAGAGAGGGTGCAACTCCCTAGGGCTGACCCACTCCCTCCTTGGGAAAGGGGAGGAGTCTAAAGACTCTGTCCCCTGTCCGACCGCTTCGTCAAGACAATGATGGGCAAGAGGGAGCTCTAAACTAAGGCTGTTTATGAGACTGTTGAGGCTGCACCTGCTTGAACAGCTAGTGAGAAGGTCCCATAGGAGGGGATGAGGCCTCCAAAGAGTGTCTCCACCTCAACAGGTGCAGACCTTGAAAGGTTCTTGCTGTGGTTCAGCAAGACCTTCAATGTCTCCATGGCTGCATCCCTGCAGAGGTGAAGAAGCTCTGTAGAGAGCACCATTGTGGACAGCGCATGACATGATGTCTTCACTACAGCCTCAGGCAAACACTGAAGCGCCACTGGAGACAATAATTTCTCCTTCAAGAGACGGAAGACAAACCCAGGCCCCAAAATCCAAGGGAGGAACCTTAAGGGGTCAAGTCGGCAAATGGACTCAATACATGGAGGCAGAAACCAGCAGCTGAAGCGTAGAAGAGGGGACAAACCACTCCTACTGCTGCCTGGCAAACTCTTATCCCCAGGAAAACGTATGTGTAAGCTCTTGGACCATCGCAGAGTGTGGTAGCAACAGAAGATCTGGACCTGTTGCTGCCAAGAAAGCCTCTCCAGACTGGAGAGAATCTTCTTGTCCTCAGCACCGGAAGGCTTAGGACACAAGTCTCGGTGAAGGAGGCAGTAAACTTCATTCACTGCCTTATTAAAAGCCCAAACATCCTCCTCCTCCAACACCTTGCTTTAACAGGTGGGAAGCTAATCGAGGGGGTGGGACCGTCGTCAACAGTTCCTCTGAGAAGTCATTTTAGTCCACCATGATGTAAATGACATTATCATCCTGAGCCCACTCCTGAGGCATGACAGAACTGATCCTCCGAGTATCTCTCTTTGGAAAGGGAGACGTCAAAAGGAATTGCCATCATCCAAAAGCTGCTGGGGGGAGGGGGTGACGGGACGAATCCTACATGCAGACCTCCTAGGCAAATGGAATTGCTGATCCCTTCTAGCGCATCTAGGGGGTGAGTGGTAGCCCACTTTTCATTGTTAGCCCAGATTAGGGGCGACAGAGTAGGTCCATGGCCTGTCACATCTACCCTAGCTTGAAACCAAGGAAGGGGAATCCATGGTGTCAAGGGGTTGGAGGGGTGGGAAGGAAAACTCACTTCTTATGAAGGGGGGTCCCCACATCCCATAGGGATTAAAAGGAAACATTTGTGGGGAGGGAATGCCGATTCAATCCCCCTCCATAGTTTGACTAGTACAACCTGACTCCCAATCCATATCATGACTAAATGGTAACATAGTAACTTATAGACACAATCCCCATCCCAAGACCGATAAGCAAAACCTGGTGACCAGTGACTGGTGTTCAAAGGCTGGAGCCAGTTGGATTACCATGACCAGTGACCAGTGAATGGTGCCCAGTGAAGATCTGATGGACGAGCCCCCATCAGATTTATCAAAGCAAGATCGCTGGTCTTGCCTCTCAGGAAGGCACAATTCGTTTTATCTCATTCATCAGAACACCGAACTTGAGAGGGCGCTGCTTGTCTCTATGCGGGTGGTGTGAATTGCTCTCATGTGTTTTTCCTCCCTTGGGAGGAGACAAGGATCTATCCCTCACCAGCACTGACAGCATCATAACGAGTGTCAAGGATCCTTGACCCTTAGGGATTATCAGAACCACAGAGGTCACGGAAAGTTCTTGCCCCACTGTGGCAACAGTCTTACCCAACTTGGGAAGAGATCCATACACTCTGTACAGGCTAAGAAGTATATAGCTTGGAAAAATATATTTCATCATGAGCTAAGCACAAATAGTTAACTCACATTATTACAGCACAAAATGTAGGTCACAGCAACCCTTTTTGGTTGTAAGGGTGTAGTACTAACAGAGATACATTCAATTACTAGTATCTAGTTTCGTGTATCAAACATAAACAGCACCCAATAAATTAACTTTAAACACGACACTTCAACTACGTCACTAAAGTATGAAATATTGGTCATATCGATATCATTTTGTAATATGGGCATAGTACTTGTCACAATGCATTGACTCACCAAGTTTCATAACACTGGAAGGATAGTATGCATACAGCCAGCCAAACACTTGTGTGGTCTAACATGAACAGTGCCTGAGAAATGAACATTAACTACAAAATTTAACCCAAGTAAGTGAAACATAAAATATGACCTGTAATGACCTACTTCTGCAATGTTGATGTAGTGCTCATCAAGATGTATTTCCTCACCAAGTTTTAAGATTCTAGAAAGGATAGTAAATACACAGCATGCAAGAAACCTATGTGGTCACAAACTATACATAAAAACTTAACTTATGCCAATAAAATGTGAAATGCAGGTCACAGTGACCATTTTGTAGAGGTATAGTACTTATAGAGATATACACAATCATCGAGTTTAATGGTTCTAACATGAACAGTTAAAACACAAAATGTAACCAAAGATAGTGATGTATGAAATATGGTTCACAGTGACCTACTTTTGAGAGGAGGATGTAGCACTCATCAAGATGCATCCTCTCACCAAGTTTTGATTCCAGTATGTATACAGGTTGCAAAAAACATAAAAAAAAGAAAACTGTGGTCATGAGCTGAACGCACAAATTTAACCTTAGTGTGAAATATAGGTCATATGGACCTACTTTTGGAAAGGTCATGTTGTGCTGACCAATACATATCTAGATAGCAAGTTGCATGACTTGTTAACCAGTACCACCTGAGAAAACTTACCTAAATGCAAGACTAAGCAGATATCACTGAAGTGCAAAATAAAATGTCACAGTCACCTAATTTTGGTTGGGTGATGCTGTACTCACAAAAATGCATCTACATACCAAGCAGCATTTCTCTAAGGCAAAGAATCCATGAGAAACTGACCCAAATGCAAATCTTAAACCAAGTCACTGGAGCATGAATATTAGGTCACTGTAATCTACTTTTGGTTGGTACCTGTGGAACTCACCAAAATACATATACATAAAAATTGCATGGCTCTGGGACTTACAATGCCTGAGAAACTAACCTAAATGCAAAACTTAACTAAGGTGTGACAGACATTAAGACGGACAGACAAGGGTAAAACTATATCCCTCTTCAACATTCATGGGGGGGGGGGGGGGGGGGAATAAGCATAAAAAAGAAATCTGTGCATTGCATACCTATTAACTCTAACAGGTGTCGATCAGTAGTTTGGCAAACTCCCGTCCTCAATTTTAGTACCTTGTCCATGATTTACGCTCCTAAAACTGACATATTAACAGTTTTGACAAACTTCACAGAGTATGCATTTGGATGTTTTAATTTTTTGCTGTAGCTGATCCTCCATCAACTGAGCACCCCACTCCCATCTTTTCTATACAACCACAGTTTGCATGAATTGGCTCATGCAAGCTCAAAACATGTGGTGCATACCTTCATTTTTAAGAAGACCACCTCATCAGTCTCTCGGATTGATTATAAACTCCAATTGCTTAATTTTCCTGAACAGTTCATTCACAGCATCGAACTTGTGGGTTTCACCTCACTCATAATCTTCAAGATGCCTGAATGCAGTGCAACAGAGCATTATCAAACGCTTCATCGTCTAAGTTAAAAAAAGCCTATTAGATGAATGGAACTCTAGCATGCTGCCTCTTTGCAGAAAAAGTCTTTGACTATAATATCGAGATCTGAAGCCTATACATTTTTGAAATTTTCTGTAGAAACGATGATGGATCTGATCCAGATTATATATTTGGAAGAAGTTTTTTTGAATTGTTTTTCAGAATTATTTATCAGAATATGTCGTCAGGAAAATAAAGAAATATTTCATTGTAGTTTAATAATGTACATCATACAATTCTTTATTAAAGAAATATATCTTTCATGCTCTTCAAACCAAAAAGGCAAATTTTAGATCTTTGTCTAGAACTCAGAAGGGCATTCAGATGTTTGTGATACCTGCCTTGACAATCATGATGTACTGGGGGAACCTCTGTACTGGCTTCAGCATTGATACCTCGATATCCATCTTGTTCAGACCCTGACATACATACAACAAAACAAAATTATACAGGTTGATTACAGTTGTGTACATGTTTGAATGATGGATAAATGACACTTAGGAATGCTGAATACTTAGACATAGCCAGTCTCATACTCAGACATATTCAGTCTCATACTCAGTATATTCAATCTCATACTCAGACATATTCAGTCTCATACTCAGTATATTCAATCTCATACTCAGACATAGTCATTCTCATACTCAGACATATTCAGTATCATACTCAGATATACACAGGCTCATTAATTCCAACTGCTGTTTTCAATGTTTTCTATAATATGTTTGGTATATTTTCTTATATTTCCTAAATTACCATATAGCAGAAATTTTTTACAGACATAAAATTTGGTGATTTTGTATACAAATATGCCTGGTGAATACAAGGTTTAAAACAGTCTGTGTAAGTAAAATTTTCAACTGAAATGCTTTTAAAAGCATAATACTATCAATTTATCTATAACTATATACATTGTCAAATCTTCTAGAAATCAGATTATGTAAACATTTCCCTGTAAGAAACACTATATCCATCCATGCAATTTGTGCCATAATTTTGTTTTCTAAGAAACCATGTTTTGGAGTAGAATATGTTTGTTGGACAATACTTGCCAATCATTATACATTAGGGGAGCAGTCACTATCTTGCAAATCCAACCACTCCTAGGTAAAAGATGTTAACTGTGTCTTTTGGATTGCTTCAGAAATAAAAGTGCTAAAACATCATCTGCTTTCCAAGACACAATTCAGACCAAAGTGGTCTCCCCTTGAATAGAGGGATGGCAACAATGGAGCAGCACAAGCATAAAGTAATTTTCTGCAGGATGGAGGCTGCCTAGGAGATAAGCAAGGCTAAAATGGGTCCTTATCTCCTCTTTTCTTGTCCTCACCTCCTCTTGAAAAAAGGCCCTCGCCAGTTAAAGATGTTTGGAGGATGTTTGTTTCCATCTGGTGCATACATATTCCCAGACAGTCTGGGGGGGGGGGGGGAAGGGTAGACATAAAAAAGTGTGTTTTGAAGTCCCAAGGGGGGTCATTGTATGTGACCCCCCCCCAAAAAAAAAAAAAAAAAAAGTGACGTCATCCAAATGAGGATAAGCTATCTTTTCAAATCAGCCTATAGCAAATGACTGGAAATTCAAATCTGAATAAAAGAAAATACAATATGTTTTCTCTGAAGCATGTAATACACTTAAAAAAAAAAAAGAAGGTACAATTAGCATTCTCAAATAACATCACCACAAACATGGTCACAACCTCACATACATTAAATACAAAAATACACCAAGATGCTTTCAATTGTTTAGTACTATAGTTGGTTTGACAGTAATGCAAGTGATATTTGCGTTTACAAATATGCCTACACTTTTCCACTTTTAGTCGGCCGAGTTGCTAAAGTCTTTGACTGCTGATATTGTAACGTATTTTCGAGGTTAAAGTCACACCTACGGCAGTGAAGATTTAATTTATTCTCAGGCAGAACTAATGATAAAAGGTACTGGTAAAATTCATGTACAATTTAGGTATCACGGTACCAATTGCGCAAGCCCAGGGGGGTGGAGCTTAAGGTGTAGCATTGTATTCAGAAATAAACAACAAAACTAGCTGTGATTGGTGTATTATGTAAGAGTTGTAGTTTCTGTCTGGCTTAAAAAAAAGTTGAGTCTCTTAGCAACATGTGAGATTATGTCAATTCATATGTAGATCATGTTTTGCATTTTTTATGATTTTTTAAAAATGTGTTGCACATCACTGAAAATGTGTCTGTTGTGACTGGACAACTCTGACCCCTGTCTAGTTCCAGCAGAGTTATCTCTCTTAAATGCAATGGAGTACCTAGTTCTATCACTGTCAAATTGACAATCTAACATTGCTCTCTATGACAGTGTGTGACATGCATGCTAAAATAGGAGAGAAGGTATATTTATTTCACCAAATGTTAACATTAAGGTCTATGGAAAAACAATTGGTACCGTGATACCACAAGGGCCAGACTATACAGAATGGGTAGATTCTTTTATCAACACTTGTCAACAAATTGTAGATAACACCAGTCTGAAATTAATTGACTCTCAGCCAAAGGCTCCAACCCCCATTCCTCAAGCCCACAGAATTGAACATCAAGTGAACCATGACTCATCTCTACATGATATATCTGATGTTTATTCTACATATTTGCCATATTCCCAGAAAGTGTTGGCCTTTTTTTAGACTCTAAAAGTGTGTTTTGAGGTCCCAAGGGGGGTCAGTGCACATGACCTTCCCAAAAGCGACGTCATCCAAATGAGAATAAGCTATCTTTTCAAATCAGCCTATAGCAAATTACTGGAAATTCAAATCTGAATAAAAGAAGAAAATACAATGTTTTCTCTGAAGCATGTAATACACTTAAAAAAAAAAAAAAAAAAAAAAAAAAAAAAAAAGTTAGATTTAGCAATGTCAAATAACATCACCACAAACATGGTCACAACCTGACATTACATTAAATACAAAAATACTCCAAGATGCTTTCAATTGTTTAGTACTATAGTTGACAGTAATGCAAGTGATATTTGTGTTCACAAATATGCCTTCACGTTTCCTAGCAATGACCAAAGTCGCTAAAAGTGATAAAAGCTGTATGATGGTAATGAATATCTATTTCAAAACAATGAATCTGCCAATTCAAACATTCAAGGTTTGTGGTAGTCGGCCGAGTTGCTAAAGTCTTTGACTGCCGATATTGTGACGTATTTTCGAGGTTAAAGTCAGGTCTACGGCAGTGAAGATTTAATTTATTCTCAGGCTGAATTAATGAAAAAGGTACTATTTTTTGTCATTTGATTAATGATTTAATACTTTTACATTATTAAAAATATTCCCTGGTACAGTTCATTTCAGGTTAACCAGATATTCAAACATGTTCATGTTTTTACGAGTTATTTGATCACATGATAAAATGTTTATTGCAATCGTGTAATGTCCAATGAAAATATGTGAAAGTTAAAGTGGCAAAACTGTCGAAGTAAATAAGATTATCTCATTGTTTAGCACTTCTAGTGCATTATGTACTACAATTTTCCTTCTTCCCTTTAAAATGTTGTGTCCCCCAAATCTGGAGGGTGAGGCACGCAGTGTCCTCTGACCTTTGGATCCTATGTGCAACGCTGCATTAGAGATTGAATGGTTCTGTTGTTCAACCTACCGAAATAATCATTTTTTAATTTTATATATGGAGTAAAAAATCTGACTTCAAAGAAACGTTGCCGCTGATCACAAACTTTAATAAAGATGGTTTCAACGTTCTCATTCAATGCAGTCCATGATGTGTAATAACATTTGTTTTTCAACACCCATCTGTTTGATGTACTTAACTTCAGACAAATTGGGTTGTTCCACTTAATGTACTTCACCTATGCAGATTAGCCTAATGGGCTCTCCCTCAGCAGTGCTTTAAGGATTTGACACGACACATCACCCTAGCTATTGTGAGCCAGTTCAGTGAATCTCTGAAAAGTGTCTGTTTTTCTCTGACCACCTTCCCTTTTAATTGTCTTTAAAACAGCTCTATAAACGGCCCCGAGGATAGTTGTACATGAGCTGCGAGCAAGACTGTTTACTGTTTATACATACCACAGATTACGGGCATATATCATTGTGATGAAGAAATGTACATTTATTTGCTTTTTTTGTGGGAAAATATGTTTTTCGCTAAGATTGCTGAAAATCGTGTTTTTCGAAACACGACCGTATCAGGGAGTTTGGGAGTCCAAAATCATGTATTTCGCGTGACACGTCGTGTTATGGCATGTATGCTGGTGTGCCTTAGAGGAGTCATTCCTACTTCTCTTGTTAATTTTGCCAAACAAAGGCTGCCAGGGCTTTGGGGTGCTAGGCCTATGCAAGTTTTGTTTTTTGAACACTTGTTTCCTGACATCTTTTAAAATTTGAGGCTGGAAAACAAAAGTTGAGACCTTAGGGTTGCCTTGTGGTAATCTTTAAGAAGCATGGAAGGATAATGAAAGAAGCTATGAAACTGGAGAGTGAGTGGTGAGCCACCCTGTTCAGTACAAAAGTCATGCATAAGACTCACTTCCATGTGTGTCTATCAGAGTGGGTCTCAACAGTGAGATCTTGGCTATACTCAGCTTGATGACAACAGCCATTGAGACCAGGTTGAGCATGGGGTCAAAAGCAGTGCAAGCTATCAGAGACTAGACCATACTGTGGTACCTGTTCGAAAGAAGGCTGGTATTTCTTGGATAAAAGGTCTACAGATGTGGGAATTCAGAAAGAGAGCGCTAACAGAGCAGGAGAAGGAGGTTAGACTTCTGGGGGCAGAAGCCAGAAGGTTCTTCAATAGATGCACAGAATGCTGAGCGTCCCTGTACATCACTGGCGCAAGTAGAAAAGTGGGGTGGTTTGTGAACACACCTCTTCAAAAAGCGACAAAGAAGCCTACAGTGATGGTAGTGATAACTGGGTAGGCAAGCAGGTATTCGGGAATGATGAACACAGCTGGGAGTCCATCCGTGTTGGAAAACGGTGATCTTTGAGTGTCATTAAAGGTCAGAGATGGGTACCGGGTGGCTGGGAACAGGAACGTGCTGTACAGGATTGCAACGGCATTGGTACAGTAATGAACCTCTCCAGTGCCAGCTTGCAATGGTTTTATTTTATATATCTGGTACTTGATATTGTGGGAGACTTGATCACAAAACCCGATGCTGGTTGCACTGTACATCCATAACAGGACTACCCTTATAAAAACGCAATCCTAAATCAAGCTTTCGCGAGCTTGTGATAGCTCATGGCAAGCTCGCTATAAGCTCGTTAAGATCTTAATTGTAGCTAGCAGACTAAGTGAGAGCTTGTGGCGAGCTCGTAGAAGCTTGTATAAGAAATTTGGCAACATGTAAGTACATTTGCTCACGCGATCATGCTAGCAAACCCTGCCGATAACTTAATTATCATCTAGAAAACTGCATATAGTGATGGTGAGAAATTTCCTACATAATGTATCATTTTTTGTCTATAAAATCATTCATTTGCATATCAAATCAATAATCTTTACATGTTTGGCAAGGTATTGAAATTCCGTGTCTATTAGTTATTTTTATTTTTTTTTATAGTGTTTTTATTGTATTGGTATATTAACCCTAGGGAATTATGCAGGAGCACTGTGGGTGTTTTTATATGCTTGTAAGTTTTTGACAATTTACACCATATTGTACTTAATTGCAGGTATTTGCTGGTACCTAATGAATATTAATAAATTTATAATGCACAAACTGATCAATAAATAATCTTAACTATGTAACATGAATATTGATATCTCACATTAGTGAAAATGTTATGACTGGTTAATGGTTTGGTGGCAGTTTTTTTTTTTACGAAAACTAACAATTTAATGAAAAGAATTCATAAGCCAGTATTTAAATTTAACATATGTACAAACATGAACAAGGTTTTTGCAATGTTCATAAATCAGCTTTAACAAACAAGAGTGAATTCATACATAAAATAAAAAGCTGAATGTAGAAAGTACAGCAATATGTCAGCCATCGAAATCAATATCAAAGTACAATTTTAACTACCATCATGTATATAGAACAAAACTTATTATGCAGCACTGGATAAAAATAAGAATATTTCATTTGTTTAAATATTCCAGAAAACAAACCTCTCTGGTGAAATATAAAAATGTCAACATCTTAAAATGGTTAATATTGTTCAAAAATGTTAAATTATATGGTACTGCATTTAAAGTTTTGTTCAGTATATATTGTTCATGTCTTCAATTTTGATGTACATGTCTGGTCCAAATTTTCTACATGAATGCACATTTATCAGACATATTCAATGGAATTGGGGGACACACAAATAAAAGCCGTATCCTTGCCATCATTTAATTGGATATAAACACACAAATCTTTGATGCTTGAACATGTAATTGGAATTATTTTCTACTGCACATAATTTGATTTCAAAGGGATTTATAATATTAACAGAATTTTCATTCATCATGCTATTTTCAATTGAAACTTCAGTATTAATTGCCAAAATGGCTGTGAGAGATTCCTTACACTGAAGAGCTTGCCTTTACGTGGATCAGCCTGAATTTATGGAATCTTTCCTTAATAATTCATTGGATATGATCCAGATTATACACCCACTAAGTCTCTTTTATTTGCTCTATGTGCAACAATTTTGCAAAGAAAGCAGTATGCTTAATTTAAAAAGACAGAATCCAAAAGCTAATGAGATGTATTTTATGTATGAAGTACTATTTAAAAAAAATTGAACACCATATCGGTACATCATGGTACTCTGTTGAGAGGTTTAGTTTCAAAAAACTTTTAAAGGTTATGATAGAAACTACTGGTAGATTGCACAAATGTACAAAAGAATGTTTAACTTTGATAAATACTATTTCTAACAATCATGATAAATACTGTTTCAAACAACTATGAATATGTATTCAATCCTTCCACTTTGTTTGCTTTGATTTATTCACAGATTGTAGAAGTCCCCAGTGAAACTGCATGATTAACAGCAAACAAAGCTTGACAGTATGAAACTATTTTTGTTTTCTTGTCGTGGATGTGAATGGAATATGAACAGATGGTAAGTCTAGGTCTGTCTGTAATCTGCATACTGTAAATATTATCAATATGTCAACACACATAAAAGGAGACCATCTACCATTTACAGACCTAAACAAGATCAAAAGACCATCAAGTTGATATGCGTATCGATAATGTATCATATCATATGCTGTTTATCGTGAATCGTATCAATACGCGGCACAGCTGTATCGTTTCACCCCTATTAGATTAAAAAACCCACTTTTTGTGTGATAATACTATCCTAAAAATGGAAATAGAGTCTCATTTTCCATTTATAACAGTTATTGTTATAATTACTTTTCTACAGATTGTTGATTCATCAAAAAGGTGTCGACTTCACCCATTTCTTGAACTGGAACAATACATAGAGATATATCAAAACTAGTGCACCGATGAGGAAAGCAAAACTACATTGGTGCAATGAAAAACCTTTTGTTTTGGCTGTAATATTTTAGCTTTTTGTTTCTTTCATTTTTTATGCTTCGCATTTGTTGAGATTTCACTGTGTATTTATTTATGAAACTCTCCAGGGATTGCGAAAGTTACTGAAGATCTGCCAGAAAGTGCAACTAGCTAACTGCAAGCTTGTCACGAGCTTGTTGTGAGCTCGTATTGAACTTGTTACAATTTCATTGTGAGATTGTCGCGAGCTTCCTAGAGGCTCATGCGTGCAAAGTTTTAACGAGCTCCTACTACTTGGTTGACAGCGCGTCGCGAGCTTATATGTTCATCGCAACCTTGCTGCAAGCTCATGCATACAAAGTTTTAGCGAGCTGGTTGAGAGCGTGTCACGAGCTTGTATGCTAATTGCGAGTTCGCGCGAGCTTGATTTAGGATTGCATTTGTATAAGGGTATAGCGAGCTTGCTAGAAGCTTGTTGAAAGAGCACAATGAGCGCGTCATGAGCTCACTACGACTTCGTAATCGATTCAAATATGGCTTCCACCTGCCATACAGCAAAGTCGTGGGCTCATGTGTGCAAAGTTTCAGCGAGCTTGTTACTGTCTTGAAATAAGCTCGTCATTTTTGTAGGGGTGGGGTTTGAAGTGGCATGACCGGGTACCAGACACTGTCTGCATCTCGAATCTGGCACTGTGTATACTGGGAAGACAGATCACCGTACCCTTGTCCAGATCACAGAGGAAATAGGCGAAGACATATGGTCTCTAGAATGTTCACAAACTCAACCAATCAGATGCAATATCACTTCATCATTATGAATGAATTTGAGTCGTAATCGAACTCATCCAAAGTCCTGATGATGTAAACGTATATGCCAAATCTAATCAAAATCGGATCAGAGCATTGCCTCAAGATTGTAAACAAGCTCATCCAATCATATGGAAGATCAGCTCATTAATATTCTTGAATCTTCCTTATAATCGAATTTATATGAGATCTCAATGATATAAGCTTACATCCCAACAAATGATCAAAATTTGATCAGAAATATGGCTGCTACAGGTTTACAAGCTCAGCCAATACAATGCAATATCACCTCATTAATATGAATAATTAGCACTCATAATCAAACCTATCAGAGGCTTTATGATAAAATCTGACATACAAAATCTGATTGAAATCTGGTCAGAAATATGGCCTCTAAAGTGTTCATAAGCTCAGCCAATCAGATGCGAGATCATCTCATTACTATGCATATATGTCGCTCATAAAACCAAACTCATCTGAGATCTTGATGATATAAGCTTACATACCAAGTCTGATTATACTCTGATCAAAAATATGACCTCAAGAGTGTTCAAAAGCATAGCCAACTAATGCAAGATCACCTCATTAATATAAATGGATGTTGTCCATCATTGAACTCATCTGAGAGCTCAATGATACAAGCTTACCTAATCAAATCAAAATCTTATCAGAAATATGGCCTGTAGAGTGTTCAGAAGCTTAACTTATCGCATGCAAGATAACCTCATTAATATATGTGAATGTCAGTCATAATCAAACTCATCTGAAATCTTGATGATATAAGCTTACATACAAAATCAAACATATAGTCTCTAGAGTGTTCATATGTTTAGCTGATGAGATGAAGGAACATCTAATAACATGCATGGATGTGGCTCATAATCTAACTCATAATAGGTCTTGATGATATCAGCTTACATATCAAAGATAATCAGAAATTATGCCTCCAGAGTGTTCACAAGCAAGTGTTGATGGATGGATGGATGGACAAAGGACAAGGAATAGTGCACAATGGACATGATTGACAAAAGGCCATACGATAAGCTCACTTGGCTTTGGCCAGGTGAGCTACACATAAGTTCATATGTGCTGAACATTTAAAAATCACTATCAAAATTTGTAAACGACAGCAAAGTTTGCCATACCTTCTTTCAAACTGGCAATCTTTCTGTCATGAGTGACTAAGACATAAGAAAGCTGGTAACTTGTGCTACGTCAGTACTATTAATGAGGCACCCAAACTTTTATGTGAGCATTTTTTTCTTGGCTCTCTAAACTAACCACAGTGAACTGTTTGGCCCAAACTGTCACCCATCTCTCTTCAGACCAGTGTGAACAAGTGTCACAAGTATGGTCTTATACAGGTGAGTACCACTAATACAGGTATGGCAATTATCTTCTGCCCGTTTAAATGTTTTACAGGTCCCTCACTTAATCCTGCATAACCATTTTTAGCCTGCAATTAGTTGAAGCAAAACATTGGCATATACAGGCAAAATCAGACAATTTTTGTTTTTGTTGGTTTTAATGGCACTTTTAACACAGCATTGAATATATCATGCAGAGGAAATGGGAGCTAAGTGCAGCATCATGCTAAGCTTACAGTGAAGTGAACACTATAAATAAAGATAAAAGCTATACAAAACTACTGAAATGATCTTATTTCTGGGAATACATGATCTTTTATGTGACATATAAAAGGTTGAGAACTGGATGTAAGTACTATTGACCAGTTAAGCTGACACTTAAGATTGCACCAATTAGCTAATTGTACAACAAAACAGACAATTGAATAACAAAATAGCTGTCAATGATTAGGATCAAAATTCAGTAAGAAAACAGATGAAGTATACTCTCCTGGTTGGGAAAACTTCTGAGAATTGCACGAATAGGCATACCAAATTTTCAACAAAAAGGTACAAAATAACAACTTTATTCAAGGCCTCTTTTGAAAGTGTGCTAACAAGGCATGAATGGAAGTAGTAACTGACAAATGATGAACTTGTCACCAATCCCTATATCCATGGGGAGACCACTCTTGTCTGTCTTAGTAAGCAGATGACATTCTAGCACTTGTATTGCTAAATCAAGACAAAAGACATCTTGTACAGCTTTGGTGGGCTGGATATGTGACGAAGTGGATGTTCTCCTAATGTACATGTATTATGATTGCACAATGTATTTGAAGAAGAAGCTATATTTATTAGCAGTGACTGCCTCATAAAGGGCCCCACTTGCTACAATTTGGTCAGCAGGGCTTTATACATAGGAACTTTGATGAAACAAATGGGGGTGTATACGAAAAAAAGGGCCATAACTCAAAAATTATAATGTAAAATGATGGCAATCAAACTCCTACAAAAGTTCAACAATATCAAGCTGTACACAAAATGTGCTTTAAATCCAATGATTCTGGGCATTTATTGTTATGGCACAGAAAGCAAGTTTCAAATATGGATTACTATGTCACTAATTAATGAAACTGTATGCCCCAACTTAATCGAATGGAAAATACATGGCTTAAAATTAAACTCATTTAAGATCTCATTATTAAAAATCTGAACACCAATGTCATTAAAATCCAAGGTAAAGGTCCATTGCAGAAACCCTGACTTCAGAAGGATGGGAAATCAGCTGCCATCACTCTTCTCAGTCATGACATAGGAAGCTGGAAATCATTCTACTGAGATCTCATAAATATTAAGTTTCATACGATATTCAGGAGAAATCTAACAATTATAAGTACTGTTATGCTGCAGAAAGCAAAGTTTAGGAGGATGGACAAACGGAGGCCATAACTCCTCTAATGATACCATTAATACTAGAAATCTAACTCAAATAAGGTATCATCAATGTAAAGCTCCATGCAAAATTTAGTTGGAACCCAACAATCCTAAATAAAGTTATACTGTGGAAATTAAACTTACAAGAATAGGAAATTAGGGGCCATAGCTGCTGCAAATGCTGCTATGGAATGCTGGAAATCAAACTCAATAAAGATATATATCAATTTAAAGCTGCATGCCAAATTGATTGAAATCAACAATCCTTAGTAAAGTTATACTGCTTAAAGCAAAATTAGAAGGATGGGCAATCAGGGTCCATAGCTTCTCTAAATGATGTCTGAAAGCAAACTAATTCAAGTAATTCAACATATCAGTATAAATTTGTGTGCCAAATCTGGTTGAAATCCAACAATTCTTGTTAAAGTTATGCTAAGAAATCCAAAGTCAGAAAGACAGGCAATCAGGGGAAATAATTCTTGTAAATTATGACACAGAATGCCATAAATTGAACTTGTCTGAGGTCTCATCAATATAAACCTATGTACAAAAGGAGTTTAAATTCAAGTATTATCTTGCAGAAACCAAAATGTTAGCAAACATACTGACTGGAAGACAACATTATTACTACAGGACTCTACTTCATTGAATGCATACACATTAGAAGAAGGCATTGGCATCTGTACAGGGAATTAATCTTCTGCCAGGTTTTCCAAAACAAAACAAGTGTGCAATGTACATGGGTGGATGAATGCAGTATTCGTTGATTATTACCTTCAGGTCATTCCTATTGCCAGAGGTTGTTCTCAGCACTTCCATGGTGGCAGAATAACAATTAACATATGCACTGTACGCTTCCACAATTACTTTCTTGGAAAACTGAAACAAATACAAGGGGTACTGAAAATCTACCTTGTTTGCATTATTTCTGTTTGGGCGAATCTTAACCATTTTAATGATTTATCTTGAAACATCTATACTTTTAAAAACAACAACAACAACAACAACAACAACAAAACGTTTTGAAAAGACTTTGTGTAAAATCATGTCAAGAATTTGAAACCCAAATCTAGTTATCAGTGAAGAATATCTCAAGTATGCCCGAGATCACTCATCTGGTTGACATTTGTCTAATAGTCAAATACAGGAGCAGTTGATCAAGAAATGTGGGTTAGTAGCATGCTTTATGTATAAATTTCTCCCGTGCTGATGATTCCATTCATTCAATACTGAAAGGCCCCATTCCCATTCTGTGCTGTGTCAAAGTTGATCAAATTCTTTTCAGCACTTTTTTAATGATGAAGTTGTGTAAATGTTTTTCTACTTTCAGTTTAAATCTGAAAGGAATTCAAGTTTTGACACTTGCTGTCAAATTTGATCAAATTCTGGTATGCTGCTATTTAGTAGAAGTTATTGAAGTTTTTAATTTTTTTATATTAGCAGATTGGCACAATTTGTATAAAACATGAAAGGTCTTTATCCTTTCTGTCAAGTATGGTCGAATTCTATTCAGTGGTTTTGGAGAAAAGGTCATTTAAGGCTTTTCTATTTTTAGTAACGCTGGCCATATTTCATGGCAGGATCACATCACTTGTATAAAACATAAAAGGACTTGTTGCCAGATGACTCCTGTCAAATTTAATCAAATTCTGTTTTGCATTTTTTAAAGAAGTCACCAACTAGTGGCTATATATTGCAAATTAAAAGTTAAATTTTAAAATGTAAAGAAAAACATTTTTTTAAAATATTAGTAAGAAAAAACCTAAATAAATATAAACGTGTATTCGTACAGGATAAAAGATAAAAGGTACATATGTGAAAATTCTTCAAACAATATATAAAACAAAATATAAAGGTAACAAATATAAAATCCTTTTAAAAAAATGAGCAAAATTTGTTCTTTAGGAGAGGTATTTCAAAATCTCTGAATATTATTTCACTGTCTAGCAGAGTTCTTTATTAGTGAACATTACGATAGTGTATCCCCTTAAAGTACTCCCCAAGCACCTCTACACACTTTCTCATGGGACTGAACCAAAATCACTTGGACCTAAATCAGGGCTGTATGGAGGATGTGGCAAAGTTTGGTTGCTGTGCTCTTTCAAGAAGTCTGTCATGACAGTGGATTTATAAGCCAGTGCATTGTCATGTAGTAGATGGATACCAACAGTACCAGTGTATGGATGGGTGGTTCAGATAGTGTTCCACAACGTTTGGCAACAGTTTGGAGGCATAAAAATGTCCAGTGGCACTAGCAGCATCAGGCACTGGTACCTGGACTTTTGAATCAAAAGATAATGACTACAAAACTATCTTGACAGTCCGACTACATTGAGCAATTTATGGTCTCTGCTCGTTTTCTCCGATCCAAAGTTTATTAATGTTTTATCTAGTGGAGTTCAAAAAAGTAAATCTATGTTTCATCACCTGTGACAATCTCTTTCAAATGTCTCTGGTTACTCTTTTCATATTTGGCAGTTAGCTGTTTGGCGATTTCAACCCAAGACTCTTTTTGATCATCTGTCAACCAATATGGGAACCATCTTGTACAAAACTTTCTGAGCTTCAAATGATTCTTCATTATATTAAAAAACAGCTGACACATTATTGCCCCTGATAATAGAGATATTGTTCAGTGTGTATCAAGCAACTTTATAAATTGCTATCTTCACAGCAGCCACTCACCAATCACTGACAATGGTTTTCCAGAATGTGGGTTGACTTCCACAGATTAGCGACCATCTTTAAATCGATGAAACCAATTCATACTGTCAGATATAACAGAGAACTACATTTGTAATTTTTATCCACGTCAGCCTTGATATCAGTCAGAGCATGCTCTTTGATCAGTTGAATAAATATTCTCAACGATGACATTTTCAAGTTTCTGTCATTTAACTATGTTATATCACACACATAGATGTCCGGTGTGCTGCATGTACAGCTGCAGATAATTTCATACAAATATTTTTTGGTCTATCGTTCGGCATTACATTTATTGACAGACTCAAAGAAACAAAAAAGTTATAATATTCATAACTCAAATACCCCTTGTAAACCACATTTTTTAAAAAAAAATCCCAATTTTTCTATGCTGGTGCATCATCATAAAGATTTAACTGAGTTTATATCAAGAAACTTTAATCTCTCAGGATGGAAGTAGATACACTTGACAAGATTGTATTCCACTGTCAGTGGACACTGGCAAGGTATGCAGTCTGGTCAAGGTTCACCCTTCAGGAGGTATGCATGAGTCAGGTATGTGTGTCCTATACGCAAGTGGAACAAACCCACCTCATATCTGCAGTTGGTTCACTCTCCAATAATGGGTTTTATGTTACAAAGCTTGTTTTAAGGAGTTTTTATTGCACATATTTTGCCAATGTATATATGGAATCTTTTTCATCTATAAATTGGTGACTGTTTTGGCTGCTTTATCTGCCCTTTCATTGACATTAATACCAATGTGACCAATCAGCAAACAGTACAAATACTTTTTCCAGATTTAGAAGCAAATCATGTTTCTGTAAGATTTGGGATATTAATAGGTTGTCAAATACAAGGTTTTGCAAAACTTTAAATATGGAAAGGGAAACTGAACAGATGATGGAATTTTATTTTTTTATGAAGTTTCAATCTAGTTCAAATTTTTCAGTATGACTGTAATTTATGCAGTAAAGATGAAGGCTTAATCCAGTAAATGATTCAAGATGGCACCATGATCTTCATCGTTCAAACTATCTGTATACAGGTATGTATGGGTACAATAAGTGGCTCTGATTTCATTTAGTTTACTCTAAAAAAAAGGATTGGTGAAAGACTTCATGTACTAGCAAAGTTCAGATATTATTTGGGGGGGGGGGGAGGAATAACCTCTGTGGCAATTTGGGAATAAAGTATTTTGCAGTACTGATCTGTCCTGTTTCTGGATGAGGTCAAAATCATATGTAAAAAGGTGGAATGAAATTTGGTTTCTGAGCATGCAGGGTATTTTATTTGGGCCTAAAGACAAGATCAAAATGCTGCCTGTAGGAACCACAGAGTATACTGCCTTATAATGAGACTGCCTGATAATGAAATACACGATAAACATAATTTTACTGCCACCTAATAAAATGGGATCCATGACCATACTTGCCTTATAAATAACTGTGTTGTGATGAAGGGCTTTATAGTGGGTGAGTGTTGTATTATGGTGTCAGACACATTTAAAGAAGTGGTTGAAGTATAGGACTATTTGGAGGTTTCCGTGGTACCATATCTGTGGGCTCTCCAGTTCTATTAATGGCAGGTTTTCCTTGTGCAGTATAAGCTGGGCTCTGCGATTTCCATAAAAGGAGGTTTCCCAGATGCGGTATCAGTAGGCTATTCATTTTCCATACTGGAAGGTTTTCCTGTTGCAGTATCAGTGGGCTTTCCAGTTTCCATAATTTCAAGACTTCCAAACTTAATGAAGTGCTTGATAGGGTTGTCAGATCCTTTTGGAACTAAAGTAGATTCTTTAATTGCTCTTTGTTTCATTTTGTGCATGCATTACCACTGGGGTCAGTAGTTTTCTGCTCTTTTTGTGGAAGCAGATCTAACATGTTTTCCTAAAGGAGTGTTGGGTTTCTTATTTGTGACACTGTTACACTGACCAATGGGGTTTGTGGTTTGCTGCTCTCTTGTCGGCTGGATCTAACTGCTTCAGAGGCATCAAGTCTGTAAACTTGATTTTGCCCTCTGGCCACATAATGTTTGGGTTCAGACAGAATTTGAGCCAAGTTTCTTCCCCACTCAAGTAATATTCACATAGGATTTGCCGGCAGTGTTAAATGGAGTTGTGACTTTCATGTGTTGCCTGTTGTATTTCCTTCTCATCCTTCTTTAAAGTAAGAGAGGTTGTTACTCTGGCAATTCACACACAAAATTTTCTCCATGATGACAACCCATCATGGCCCTCCTGCCCACATCCGGGGCAGACTGGTTTCCTATTGCAGCCATCTTTGTGGTGATCATATTTCTGGTAGTTAAAGTATCGGCAGGGATTAGGGATGAAAGGGTCCAGTGAGATGTTTAAGAACCCAGCTTTGATTCATGCAGAATAATTGTTGCAGTCAAATATCAGTATATAAGTGATCGTGGAAATCAATCTGCCATTTTGGTAAATGCTGATTTTTTTCACTTAGGAGATGTTTTGAGATCTGAGATTTTCAAGAATCACAGATTCACTACAGCCATCTAAATTTCTTGATCACATGACACCTCTACACAATTTCAGAGATTTTTGTAGATATACCTAGATGGGTATCTCCACAAACCGTTTTGAGCAAAGCAAATTATCAAAGTGAATTTTACAGTAATTGACCTTAGCCTAGTTTTTAAGTACTCTTTGGCACTGCAGTGTTTTCACAATCACAAATCGCAAAAGCTTCATCAGGTTTTGATTCTCATTAGCTGATTCACAGAAAGTGAGGTAATTTATCTTGATTCTGAACAGTTTCCTCTTCAGAGTCACTGGTTGAACTGTTCCTGATCCTTCTGAAACCAGGTCTCCAATTGTTTTGTAGTGTTTTCCCATAATGGAAAACAATATCTCAGTTACCGGTGCTCCCCTCCTGCCTCTGAACCCAACAATGAGACAGAGATTAACGTTGAATATTTGCAGCACACATGTCAGGGCTACACAGAGTGATATACTCGAGTAGAGCAGAATCCTTACTTGGATTCCATGATAAGTCCATTTCTTCCCTTATTTTATTCTTTTCATGTTCTGAGTATTCAAACAATTTAAGATACTGCCAATGGATATTGGATGATGGGTGGATGATGGATGCTGGCCCATGACATAAGCTCTTCTGGTCTTTGACCACTAGAGTTAACAGTTAGTTCACAAAATCAATTATATTAGGAAGGCAAAAAGGGTTTTATCACTCTTATGTCGTCGTATATACTACAGAAATATACAGAAAGTAAAAATAACTGCTTTATGTAAGTGTATCTAATGATAAAAAAAACATAATATTTAGGAATGTTTTATGACCTACATAGGCCCAACATAAACTCTTACAAAATTGCTAAGTTTTCGGTTGCAACATGAAACAGTCTTCTATCATCTGTCTTTAACAGAAGTTTTCAATATTCATAAATAACGTAAATGTTTTGTAAGATATCTGATGGACTCCGACATCTAAAGTCCTGACATCAGCAATTTTAATAGCAGCAATAGATAGCCTGTCGCTATTGCATTGCATACTCTTTTTTCATGCCGAAAAACCTCGTCCGTTTGATGTGAATACATGATCCCACAGAGTGGAGAATTATTAATAGACATGGTCCACTCGTGCACCTTGCATGCCCATGTGCAAAACAGTCATCTTTTTCAAGGACACCATGTTAATGGACGTGTGTCGTATTCATAACCATAGAAAAATTGCTTGTTGATAGTGCTTTACCGTATTGCGGTCTTCCTTCAACACATATTACATTTCGGTATTGCATTTATCCTCTCCGTATATTGTTTTACATGCTGGAAACCCGGAATTGGGTTCTTTACGGGACCTTTTAGGTTACCACGCTGTATCCTACCACTTAGTGGTTAGGGTAGTTGCATATTCATTATAAATTACAACTGGTTACGGGTAAGTCTTTTATGTTAAGGAAATAACACAGCAGAGACCCTACCCTAACATAGTAGGAATTACGTATTGTTTTTCTTAATTAATTGTCTGAACACCAATTCAGTGTTTTTTCATCTTTCATCTCATCGCATTGTTATTGTATATGTCTTTGCAATTGCTCCTCAATAAAGGTTTAACAATTGAACATCTTACTTTACTGTAAAGTAAAGACCGGCAAGTTCCCTTTGTTTACTTTGTGTATGCACTGGGGTGTATATTTCATGTGTGACATATTATAACATATTGTAACTATTCATTGTTTTCTTACCGGAAATTTTTATTTCAGAGAACAATGTCGTAACAGTCTGTAGGGAAGTGTTGCTACAAGAAGGGCTTTGGATCACTCACCCAGACTGCCTCACTTGTTCAAACTGCACACGAAAGAATCATTGTTTATTTTGTAATTATGGTCAACTGAAATCTGGAATCTAGCAGATTCCAGACGCACATATAGAGGCGTCCCTTCCCTCCTCTTCAGATTTTTCAGTTTTCTCTCTTGCAGAGCCCCAAGGGTCTCACTGCAAGATGATTAGTTCTTCAGGTCGGAAGAGCACTCCCGGGTCCCAGGAGATTATGGGACCAGTCTCTTCAGTGACAGGTGAGGCCCCTCCAGAAGGAGGGACTGAATGTTCGAGGAGTGGAACACCTCCCTCAAAAGGGAGGAGAAGCCGAACACATCTCATGTTTAGAGCAGCATGCTGTTCCCTCACGCGAGGGAAGAGTTGTACAGCGCTCCTCATATTCTGGGTACCGTGTCGCACCCTCCCACGAGGGAGGAGCTGCACCGCATCCAACACTTCCGGGGTAGGGTGTCGCGCCTTCCAGAGTGGGAGGAGCAGCACCGCACACTTCTTAGTAACAAATCAGATGAACAAGGTTCTGACATATCAATGTTGCCCGACCAGTCGATGTGTGGTGACTGGACATCGGTCATTGATCAATTCGTTCCTGTGACAGGTCAGATCGGACCCGTCACTGCCATCGGTCATCTCGTGCCGATCGCCGACTATTCATCACTCAGAGGCCTCATAGTAGGAAGATAGTGATCCGATCAAGTTTCTCCCTTTCCCCCACTCTACCGTCACATCCTATGCAATAATGGGAGTCCACCGGGTTCAGACTAGGGAAGGGGATCGGATCAATATCCCCACTTCCCTATTATCTCTATGAATCTTTACGGGATGTGGGGCCCTCCATCTTAAGGGAATTGGTCTTTAATGCCTCCATGGACTGCTGGACGCAGGACCCAGAGTTGAGGTGATGCTGCAGCTTGTGTATCGCCATCGCTTCCTCATCAGGTTGCATCAACCAGGAAGGCTGGAGGTGTAGCATCATCCAGGAAAGACAAGCATTCTTGTCTTTCCACTGGAATTTCTAGTACACATAGATTCCCTACTCACCACACTGAGATACGGGCAGTAGCGCAAAGTGCTTCTATGTCACCTCTGCTCTATCTATCCTTGTTGACTCCAATGAATTCAATGTGGAAACAGCTCCACTGATGCTTCCTATCAGGCCCACTAGTTCCTTTTGGTTGGATGAGGAGGTGGAGATCTGGTCCTTTGATAATACCCGCAGACTTGTGCCTAAACCATCTGGCGCACAGTCCAAGAAGATTCTTTCCATTAAAAAAATATATCAGGGGCTCAAATGCTACCAGACCTCCTGCTTCTTCCTCAACCCTTCACGTTGGAGGAAATTTCCAAGAGGTTCTCTACAGGCCAAGACATTGTTGGGCAATGTAGAGGGTGGTCCGCTGAGACCTATGGCCTCTGCCTTGAGTTAATGAACTACATTCCCCAAAGTAGCCTATTAAACCTCCCCAGTTGGATGCTGAATCGTCCCAAGTGGGTATCTCAACTGGAGCCTGGCACGCCTTCTCATAAGGAAAAACTGAAGCTATTCAACAGAAAGCCCGGTTGTTAGTAACCATAGGTTCTTATGCTGTCTTCTTCTCAGCTACTTCGTTCAGTAATCTCAGGGTGGCCTCAATGAATCCAGCCATATTACAACATGTGCTGGAAGCTATGGCCAAAATCTCCTGGCATGCACTTTCTGTTTCAATGGCATTATAGGCGGTACTTCTGCACATTTGCCGTGCTGATGCATTGGATTCCTTGAAGGTCTTACTTAACCATAGTAAAGACCTTCTAAGGGCTGCTCCCGAGACCCTCTACGGAGGACTCATTCCAACCATGACTTCCCAATATCTGAAGATTCATCAGCACAGATCCTTTACAAAAGCCCTTGGCCCATTGCAATCAGCCAGGAAGCATGCTAATGCGAATTATCCCCAGGGGCAATCCACAAAAGATCTTCAAATAGACACAACCTCTGTCCAAACCGCAACCTCAATTTAAACCTCCTCCTGAACAGTCGGATTCAAGGCATGGTTGCCGAATAGAACCAAGCAGGAAGTTCTCTAGAACGCCTGCCTTTCCGTAAAAAAAGGGTGGACAGCCCTAAGGACTCAAACCCTCTCCTGCCATGCATTCCTCTCCCAAACGTCCACGTACGTGCTCGTCTAGGCCTGTTTTCAGAGGTTTGGTCAAGCATCACGGACGATGAGTGGCTCCTTTCCATTGTGAGCTAGGGTTACCGACTACAGTTTCGAGAACAACCCCCTCTGTCAAGGATCCCCATGATTTTTCACCAATCCAATCTGTTGAAATTAAAAAAAGAGGTGCACACCCTTTTGCATAAAGTGCAGTTGCGAGGGTTCGAAACAATCAGTCTCCCGCATTCTACTCCTGAATCTTCTTGGTCACCAAGAAAAGCGTGAAGTTTCGTCTCATAATCGATCTCTCCCCTTTAAACCGGTTTCTTCTGGAGGAACCTTTCAAGGTGGAGACCACATTCTCAATCCGGAACTTAATGCGCCCATCATATTGGGCGCTTTCCATAGACTTCCAAAATGCTTACTTGCACATCCCAATTTTTCTTCCTCATTGCCAATACCTCCAGTTTCACTTGGAGCAGGAAGTTTTCCAATTCGTGGTTCTGCCGTTTGGAATCGCTTCCTCACCAAGAATCTTCACCCGAGTTATGGGAGTAGTAGCGGCATACCTCCCAGTACTGGGAACTCAGATTCTCCAGTATTTTGGCGACTGGCTGGCCCACAATGTTCAGGTACAGCTCCTCCATCAGGATCTGTTCCGTTGGTGGTCTATAGTAATTCGGTTGAGTCATTTACCTAACCTCGAGAAGTCAGATATCATTCCATCTCAGGACTTCGTTTTCGTGGAGATGAATTTTCTTATGAATAAGAACTTAGTCAGGGTCCCACGGGATCAGATGGATCAAATCTTGGCAATTCTAAAGGCACTACAAGCAAAGACATCATTGTCAGCTCCTCTTTACCTACCACTAATGGGAACTTTGAATGCCGCTTCAGATCTGGTTCCCTTAGGACATTTCCAAATGCGCTCTCTACAGTTTCTCCGTCTTACAAGATGGAAACCACACAGAGATTCTCTATCAGTTCTGATTCCACCAGGACCAGATGTTCTTCAGCACTTGCGCTGGTGGATGAATCAGGACAAATTTCTGACTGGTGTCCCCATGCATCCACCCCCTCCCCCCTCCGTGCAATCCGATATGTTGGCCGACGCATCAGATTCCGGTTGAGGTACTCATTTAGAACCAGAGTGTGTAATTCACGACGGTCATTGGACGAATCATCCCTCCACATCAACAATCTAGAAATTAAAGCCGTATTATGGTCTCCTCTGACAACACATTCGTTGTAGCGTATCTCTGATGTCAAGGAGGCACACATTCCCCTTCTCTTTGCGCGGAGGTCTGTAACCTCCTCCACTGGGCAACCTAGGAGAACATTACCCTCCGAGTTTGCCACATTCTGGGAAAGAAGAATTTATTAGCAGACAGTCTGTCTAGGACAGGCAAAACAGTCCTCATGGAATGGTTTCTATACCACTCCTTAACAGAGTTCCTTTTCACACTGTGGGAAAAGCCTCTGGTGAACTTGTTTGCAACCAGACTCAACAACAGACATCCCTTTTACGTTTTTCCAGTCCCGAACTAGAGAGTACGGGCAGTGGACACATTCAGTCGGAATTGTGGGAAACCGTATGTGAACCGTATGTTCGCGTACGCCTTCCCACAATTCCGACTGCTACCTAAAGTTTTATAAAACTCCAGAACTTCCACTGTTCATAGTATCCTCATAGCCGCACTGTGGTCCCAACGATCATGGTTCAATGATCTTCTAGACTTGTTGATCGATCCACCCAGGTCCCTACCTCACAGGAGGGATTTTCTGTCGCAATAAAGGAACTCCCTCCTACACAACAGCCCACACATTCTTCACCATCACGCTTGTCTCATCTCCAGCGATCTATCCGCCATAACAAGTTTTCAGGCCGGGTTGCCTGTTGCATCATTCAGGCCAGGAGAGATTCTACATTAAAGGTCTATGATGCCAGGTGGAGAATCTTCTGTGATTGGTACAGTAGGAAACACGTTGATCCTAGCTGTCCCTCTGTGAGTTCCATCGCTAATTTCCGTTTGTTTCTTTTGGAGAACAAAAGATGTTCAGTATTGACTACCGAGGGCTATCGAGCTTCATTTTCCCAGCACTCTTAAATTCTCTCAGAGCATGACAATCGTTTCCGATTCACACATTACCAATCTTATTAAGTATTTTGAGCTGCAGAGACCTGTCTCCCACTCTTTTAGGCCCAGATAGGATCTATCTTGTGTTGTATGCTCTTAAACCAAAACCCCCTATGAACCATTGCGTGAGGCTTCCTTTCAAGACGTCAAACTCAAGGCTGTGTTTTTACTCATCTTGGCATCTGCGAGAAGATGAAGCGAGATTCATGCCTTGTCTATCGACACTGGCTGTCTCCGGTTTAATGGGAATTACGAATCCATTCTCTCCATTGTCAACCGGGAGTTTTTGCAAAATATCAGTTACCTTCGGTAGGTCTACTACCTATAAAGATCTCCAGTCTCAGTCAAATCTGTGCTGGAGATGATCAAGATAGACTTGTATGTCCTATTAGGGCACTCTGTTTCTATTTTAAGGTCTCCAGTGGGAAAAGAAAGTGTAGGCATCGTCTTTTCCTTCCTCTACTACCATCAAAAGAGCTTATCAGTCCCTTACCAATAGAGACCTTTCTGTTATGAAACTAAAAGCCCATGAGGTTCGAGCCGTTTGTGTCTCATGAGCCTATTTTAATCATTCTTCCTTAAAGAACGTCATGAAGGCATCATTTTGGCGATCACTTACTGCCTTCTCCTCCTTCTACTTCTGCTCTTTTAGTACAACAGAGCGCAGGCATTTTTCTCTGGGACCCAGAGTTGCGGCACAATATGCGACCCAGAGAGACACCAACATTCGGTAAAGTGGATCTCTCCCTCAAATGGTGAGTACATTCCATATTTCTGTTTTTGATCAGTTTTAACACATCAGCCTACTCACCTAACTGACAAATTCAGCTACGCAATAGTGACTGATTATGTATTGCTGCTATTAAAATTTAATTTTTTTGGGGTGGGGGTTGTGGATAAAACTAACTTGATTATGCACTATTTACCTGTCGCTATTGCCGAATTACCTCCTCGAACCCCACTCTGATATCCTTTTGTAATCGTCATCTATGAAACACATGACGCACTAGGTTTTGCGTAACAAAAAAAGGGTATGCTACGCTAGAGCGATGGGTAAGTATTGCACAACTGAAATTATTTCCCCCCCCCCCCAAAAAAAAAAAAGTACATATATTCCTGTTTTACAAATAAAAATTACTTACTGCAATGAAAAAGTCCCCAATGGATTCCTTGGTGTGCCAGTCCCTTATCTTGTCTGATAAATCAATCTGGCACATGTTATGGTAGTTGTAGATATCTCCCACATTCTGAAATGCTCTCTTCACAAAGTCTTGTCGACCAATCCGAGACCCGACTATTACATTTTGGTAATTCTATATATAAATAAATAAAACATCAATAAAACTGAAAGCCTATGTGAGCTTCCAATAGCTATTTTCTCATGATAGTGGGAGTACTCCAATCACAAAATTAAATAGACTAAATTCTGTGTTATTAAAACTCACACCCCTGTGCTAACCCTTTTTGACCTCCACCCCTTGCAAGTTTGGGGTTCTTTTCAAAGTCCCAAAAGGGCCACTGTGCATATGCCTTGTCATGTCCAGAAAGTATGTATACCGATATAAGGTGAAGACCTTAATACCGTCAAAGTTATGATCCAGGGACATCTCAAGTCACAAGGGTCAATCCAGTATGCACATCTATATTTATCTTTTCACGATGAGTCAATGCATATAGAGTGATATTTTCATAAAGGACAACTCCATATAATGGACATCTGCTCATAAGGGACAACATTTATGATTCCCTTGTCTTAAGTTTATTTAATATTTCATTTCTATATAAGGGACAACATTTACGACTCCCTTGTCTTAAGTTTATTTAATATTTTATTTCTAAATACGGGGAAAGTTTTCCACAAAGGAAAAAAAAATTGTGGTTCTTTGAGTGTCCTGTATAGATTGGTTATGCTGTACAGTTATACAGTGCAGCTCGCATGATTTTGTATTTCTCCCCACAATGCAGTGGTGGTGTAGAAAACGTGGAGAACATTAAGAAAAAGTCCCTCCACAACTTTCCCGCGCATCCTGACAGAATTAACGCGGTTTCTCATGAAGAATAGCTCTGTACACCACACTTTCTCGCGGTGTCGCATCCGACGATCACCATAGAGTGGACGTGGTGTCGATGAAGTGGGGATGATTTACTGTTTATGACCCCAGCAAGCATTCGCTAAAGAGTTTCGTAATAAATAGAAAGAGAAAGTATGGCAGAGCACTGAGTAGTCCACGTCATTTCCCTTAAAAATAAAGGCACACATTTTTTAATTCTTCCAAATAAGATTTTAGATGTGCGAACTTTATTAGCAATATATATGGAGTGAAACATCTAATTTTTAGGGGTGGGGGATTGTTTTAAGTCCTATATTATTGGAACCATTAGTAATTTTTTACAATCAAATATTTAAGAATAATAAATGCAATTCTTTGATTGTTTAAAAGTGATATATTTAGAATAAACATCGCTAACATCTTTACATGCAAAAGCTGGCGAAACCCAAGCTTGCTAGTCATAGAACAAAGTTGAATGCAGAATGACAGAAGCCTGATGAAACTATAATTAAGTATCATGGTAATGAATGTATTGATTGCAAGTGAGAGAGGAGGGGGAGGTAGATTGTGAACAATCACTGAAAACTTATTAAAGGGTGTAAAGAGAGGCGATGTGCCCATGACTGCTGAAGTCATGTAAATCTGAACTCATATTTTTATGATACATGCATTTTTCCACACAATAAAAACTAACTATATAAACAATGCCATATATTGGATGAGTAATTTTCATATGCAGATGCTATTTTAAAAAGATGTGTGATCAAATTGGAAAGAAATAGAAAAACTTCACAAAACTGTCTCTATCAAGCCGACACACTGACATTAAAGTCCAATTGTTGGTGAAGACGTTCTTAGTTACATGTATATTAATATATTCACACAGATATAATGTAAAAAAATAATAAACCGTAGGCTCAATTCACATCATGAGGAGAGACAGAAAGAGAGTAGGTTGTGACCAGTTGCTGAAAATTGAACTGCAGGAAACCGAGTTACATGTAAAAGTGAATGTCTTTATTTTAAATTAACCATGATTGGGAAAAGATGTAAAATTAAACTGCAAGAATAACAGAAAGATAGAGTGAACAAATAGTGAATGAAAGGATTAAAGTCAGAAGCTAAATTAGTCGATGCGTGTTGTCTCAACATCATGAAAATACAATATCAAAAATTCAATCTCATTATCAGCTAAAAGTCAACTGAAATGCCATTTACAGAATCCTCAAATTTCTTTGAGAGGGAGAGAGAGGGACCTGTATAGAGAATTGCCGAAGAAGGACAACTATATTACTATGCTTATTTTCACTAAAACTGGATAAATGGTACATAACAAAATCCATGACTTTTTGATATTTTGATTTTTTTGCAGACTTGAAAACTATATATGATTTGACATTTGTTTGGTTTGATTTGGGCTTTTACTGTACAGCAACACAACACATGAATTTAATGCAGGGTCAGAAAGCTGTCTAGTCCCCCCCCCCCCCCCAATAGCTGACAATCTCAGTCGACTAGGCAATTGGTTATACAGCTACACATCTTTCTTATAAATAAATAAACTAAATAAACCAGATACCTACTCCAGAGAGAGAGAGAGAGAGAGATATTCTGGATAGTGAGATCTTGTAAACTTCAGCATCGTATATTTTATGCCAAAACAAGAAAATGCAAGCAAGCAGATTATAATTTAGGTTGTACATATCATACTTCAAATTGTGTATTTTGTCAAATTAATGACAATATTCGTACAAAAATGAAGAGATTTTCATTTATGTTAACACATTTCATGCGCGGATTTAAACTGTTGGAGTAGGGGAATGTAAAAAGATTACAGAGCGGTTGTATTTGACAGACTTCAGAGAGTAACATCTTTAAACAAAGAATTTTCGTTCTCATGTTTATTTCTTCATTCAAACGGAAATGTGTGTGTGGCCTTTGCAAGCTTGCAGTCTAGTTCAGTAGAAGACGCTGCAACTAAGTTTTGATTGTCACTTAATTTCAGTTTGTAATCAACACTAATCAAAGCCCGATTTATCTATCATTTTCAAACACAATTGTGATGCGAGTTAAAATTGCTACTTAAAAAATTGTATTACTATATTTAATCACGATTTTTTTTCTAAACATTGTGGACCGTTTGTTGTAGACTATTAAGCCTACAATTATACAATACTGTATCGGTGAAACATAGCAACAGGTCATGTAAGTTCAGTCACTGATAGTTTCCATGATTCATGTAGAAAACTAATTATAAAAAGTTAATACCTGAAGTCTACTTTTTTGCTGTTTGGAGTTGGTTTTTATGCATTTGTTGATGGTACCTCATTGATTGCATAAATGTACACTAGAGGGTCTACAGTTGACACATTTTAAGATCTGTTCATAACGTTGTGGAGAAAGATAGGTGAATGGAAGAATAGAGAGAACGAGCAGAACAAGAAAAAAAATGAAATAATCATAAATATAAAAATAAAAATTTGAATAACATAAATAAGAGCAGATATATTTCCTAAATGGGAAAATAAAGTACATGTAGTTCCAAAAGTGATATCGCCACTGTGGCGATCAAAGTTGTATCGCACTGTGGCGATATTATTTTTTTCTCCCACTGATATATTTCAATATCACACTATGAAATATATTACAAACTTCAATATTTCACTATGAAATATATTATATATTTTACAATCTCATTATGAAATATATTATAAATTTCACAATCACACTATGAAACATATTATAAATTTCACAATCACACTATGAAATATATTATATATATATATTTAACAGTCTCACTATGAAATATATTAGAAACTTCAATATCTCACTGTGAAATATATTATAAATTTCACAATCTCACTATGAAATATATTATAAACTTCAACATCTCAGTATGAAATATATTATAAATTTCACAATCTCACTATGAAATATATTATAAATTTCAATATCTCACTATGAAATATATTATAAATTTCACAATCTCACTATGAAATATATTATAAATTTCACAATCTCACTATGAAATATATTATATATTTTACAATCTCACTATGAAATATATTATAAATTTCACAATCACACTATGAAATATATTATAAATTTCACAATCTCACTATAAAATATATTATAAATTTCACAGTCTCACTATGAAATATATTATAAACTTCAACATCTCACTATAAAATATATTATAAATTTCACAATCTCACTATGAAATATATTTTAAACTTCAACATCTCAGTATGAAATATATTATAAATTTCACAATCTCACAATGAAATATATGATAAATTTCAACATCTCAGTATGAAATATATTATAAATTTCAATATCTCAGTATGAAATATATTATGAATTATGATATAAAACAAGAAATTATAACATTAGGTAGTATATCAGTTATTAATACTATACTTACATCATTCAATTTCTCTAATGAGGTAACATATGATTCCTCTGTTGTTATAAGAGACTGCAGTATATGTCTCATTTTCTCCTGGAAAAGAAAAATGAGTTATTTACACCGGCTCACATTTCAAATGGCAAAGTAGTAGCAACACGAAAATTCAAATACTGTAAAAATGTGAACACGTGAAATAACTTAAATTCTAAAATTGTATTCTTCATTATATTATTTGCAAAATTCTGATATTTTGTCTATATTTAGAACCTAAATCTCTTCGGTACAAGATAGCAGCATGTACAGGAGTGAAGGAATCAAACTATAATGTTGATGCTAATAAAGCAAATAACAATTACTTGTGTGTCTGTATTGTTCTTTATGAAAAAGTGTATATACACCACTCTCTCACTATAGCTCTCGGATAAATCACTACCCCACTTATAATGAGGGAGCAGGTGTGGATCCCATTTTTTCTTATATATAATGCCAAAAAAATGTTTGCTGAACGTGAATAAAATCACGATCAAAAAGTTTTGATCAATTAAAATACTAATAATGCTTACTGGTTAAATAAACTTTGAAAGTGAAATTTGTATTTAAAATTTATCTTTCAATTCGGTTTCAGTGTAATCATCATAAATGCAAAAAGCCCTCTTGTATTCAAACGTGAAAAGTGTCAATCAACTCTCACAGCTATATAAGCAAATGCTTCCTTGAGAACTAATTAAATGCTGTATTTTGATTTCCAACTCGTTGAAGTGTTTGTTGCATTGTTTCAATCAATTCAAAGTTAATCTGCTTTGTATTATCACGTTTATTACATCTTTTGTATCAAATCAAGTAAAGGGGGTAGAATACAAAACTTAAAAGGTATGCAAATCCTATTTGCGTAAGAGCTGGCGGTCACAGTCTAGTGTCAGGTCAATTCGTTTCAGCTGAACAACTGAAATCTGTTATCAATATCATTATGCGAATAACATAATTAAAGTACATTGTATTTAACATTAATCAGTGGTTTATACTACTCAATCACAAATGTGATCAAGGACTGCAAGGGAACCAAACTAAAGGCATACTCAGTGCATGAAAAGACTAGTTTCAAAGTTAGGGTTAATTATTGTGAATTGAGTTCCAAAGTTTGTACTGAACTGAAAATTCCCACATTGGCACTTCGATATTTGCTCAAGGATGAGCAGAAATGTCACTATTACTTGCAATAAAATCACAGCATCAATATTTACTAATAGAACAATAAAAAAATCGAGTTTCAACATTGTTGTTTCGCAAAATAAATGTCCATTGTTTTTGAAAAAAGAATCTTGTTTAATTGTGAATCAACAATAACACTAGAATGGATACACCTTCATATGCAAAAAGTAATGATGTAATACACAATGTTTTTGCTAATAAACATGTGATGTGTGTTGAAACCTCTCCGAGTAATGTTTTTAATGATCTTTCAGAGATTGGTTATCTTGGGGAAAAAAAGGTAATTTATAGAGAAAAGTGAACAAATTCGCCAGAAACAGCTATTTATTGACAATTATTTCCAACGCAATTATAAACCGAATATTCAACCATTTAACACTCTCCTCCCACTCCCCCTTTTCACTGTAAATCTCTATCCCTTTCCAACTTTTTCAGAGGTCCCTCAGTAACTTGTGTCCTCACTTATGCTGTGGTCTATTCATGGGACCCAATTTTACAGAATTATTGAGGGAGAAGTGTACTGAGATCTTGACGTTGATATTTTACCCGCCCAAACTCCAATACTATTCACAATGATTTTCCATCTCTATCCAAACATGATCTAAATCGGAGTTTCAAAATCTAGTAAATCTCTAATGGATCCAGGTCACCAAAACAAGATATATCTTTGTTAGATTTTGTGATCATCCACATAGATGGTTATTCTGCAAGAACTACAGGAATGGTAAGCAATTTGCTCACATAAATAAATATCCTCTGCCACTCATCTTATAATGGAGATGAGACTATAATAAAACAAGAGTCTCTTGACGGAACTGATGCTCTACTGGCTGAAAAGAATTTCCAGAAATTCAAGATAAAACCATTTATTTCGTTTTACTGCTGGTGTGTTTAAATCATATCTGATATTCTTCAGCGATAACAAGATTTTCAAATTAGCTGCTGTGGCAGACATATTGGATGTCAGATGGGACCATTTTCATTTAGGACCAATAATACATCATACGAAGTCTTCTGGTGAAAACTCCATGTTGGTATGACTTTAAATTTTGGAGAAGTAATGATAGCATGATTTTCAAGCTGGCTACCATGGTAGCCATATTGGACATCAGACTGGCATCGTTTCCATTTAGAACCACCTATATATTATAAGAAGTCTCTTTTGGTGGAAGAATAATGTTGATATGACCAGCCATCTAGGAGAAGTAGTGATAACAAGATTTTCAAGAAGGTCAATCTGGTGGCCTTATTGGAAGTTAGATAAGTTAGATCCGCACTATTTTCATTTAAGACTAACTAGACATCATAAGAAGTCTTTCATTGAAAATCCCATGCTGATATGACCATTCATTCAAGAGAAATAGTGATAACAAGATTTTCAAGATGGTCATTATGGTAGCCATAGTGGATGTCTGAGCGGCACCATTTTCATTTAGGACCAATCAGATATCATAACATGTATTTTAGTAGAAGCCCCAAGTTGATACTACCATCCATTCAGCTGGAGTAGCCATATTGGACATCAGATTGGCACCAATTTCATTTAGGACTAATTAGATATCATAAGAAGTCTTCTTGTAAAAACCCCATGTGAATATGACTTTCTGTTTGGGACGATTACAAGATTTTCGACATAGCCGCTGTAGTGGCCATACTGGATGTCCGATTGGCATAATTTTCATTTAGGACAAACCAGACATCATAAGGAGTCTTCTGGTGAAAATTCCATTGTAATATGACTAATTTGTTCAGGAGGAGTAACGATAACAAGATGTTTAAAATGGCCACTGTGATGGACATATTGGACATCAGATTGGCATAATGTTTACTTAGGATCCACGAGACATCATAAGAAGTCATTTGATAAAAACCTCATGTTAATATGACCATACATTCAGGAGAAGCAGCAATAATAAGATTTTCAAAATGGCTGCTGTGGTGACCAAATGGGGTATCAGATTGTCATCAATTTTATTTAGGACCAACTAGACATCATAAGAAATCTTTTACAGAAAAAACCCCCATGCTGATATGACAATCCATTCAGGAGGAGTAGCAATGACAAGATGTTGAAAATGGTTGCTGTGGTGACCATATTGGACATCAGATTGTCAGCAATTTTATTTAGGACCAACTAGACATCATAAGAAGTCTACGAGAGAAAAAAAAACAAAACATGCTGATATGACTATCCATTCAGGAGGAGTAGCAATAATAAGATTTTCAAGATGGCCTATGTTGTAGCCATATTGAATGTCCAAGAGGCACCATTTTCATTTAGGACCAACTAGACCATGGGATGAATGTGTGTGTGTGTGTGTGTGTGTGTGTGTGTGTGTGTATGTAAAGTTTCACAGCAATCCTTCAAGTAGTTTAGGAGGAGTAGCGATAAAAACTTGTGCCAATGGACGGATGGATGACAGACAACAGACCATCCCATAAGCTCTCCTAGTCTATGACCAGTAGTACTAAATAAAACATATAACACTGGTGACAGCAATGATTGGTCAACATACAAATCTTCTAATCATGATAATAATAAGTACTATGTTTCATCGCAATCAACTAAAAACTGCAAGAGTAGTTGAATTCACAAAATTATGTCATACGCTGCATTAAGCTGTAAGTCAAAAAGGTCACAAAGGGTAATAACTCTTACACCATTCACAGAAGCACAAAGATTTGTCAATATGTGCACCTTTAGATGATGACCATAATGTGTACCAAGTTTCACAATGATCCATAAAAAAACCTGAAAGACAAGTTACATTCACAAGATTCTGTCTTACACTTTCACAAACATTATGCTGAACGAAAAGGGAAATATCTTTAACAAAGAGAGCAAAGCGATTTGTCAATGTGCACATCTTCAAATGATGATCATAACATGTACAAAGTTTCATGGTGATCCACTGAAGACTCTGAGACAGTATAGGTGTGTTCACAAGATTCTGTCATGGGCTACACAAAGGTCCAAGTCAAAAAGGGCAAAAACTCTAATAACAATTGCACAAGCACAGCGATTTGTCTAATTGAATATATGCATCTTTAAATGATGATAACAGAATTTCCCCCATTTCAAGGCAAGCCATGAAAAACTGGGGGACTAGTTGTGCAAATAAGATTGTGTCATACACTGTTACAAGACATAAAGGACAATAACTCTAACAATAATTGCAGGAGCAAAGTGATTTATCAATATGTGCATCTACAGTTGATGACCATAATATTTACCAGTTTTCATGGCAATCCATCAAAAACTGGGGGACTAGCTGCTCTAACAAGATTGTGTGCCAGATGAAAATAAGGATGGATGGACAGACAAACACAAGGATGACAAAAAAGTTTAAAATTGTCCTATAATCTTGACCTTTAAGTCCTGATCTAAAGTGCTATGCTATTTTAATTCACTTTCCTTCTATAGATAATGAATGATTCCAGGGAACGTTTTCAGATTTTACAGTCTTGTCCAGCTATTTTCACGATTTAAGCACTGAATTGCAATTCTAACCTGTGAGCTGTTGAGGTTTTTGGGACAGGGTGGCATCTTAGGAGGGGGATGTTTTGTCCGGTTGATATTGACATGAATGACCAAACTAGGTTCCCCTTCCATGCTGCCTGATGGCGTCCCAGAATTAAATTTGACTCTTTTTCCTTTGTCCTGAACAGAAAGAAGAAAAACAGCAACTATTGAATATATAATATGACAATTATCTGCTTTATGATATATAAAGTTTTGAGATGAAATCAAAATGTTGACAGTACCAAGATCTAATATTTTGGAAATCTGTACGTCTGCAGATCTGGGGTATTGGAACTTGTTGAGTCTGTGTGTTTGTGTGCAGAAAGATGCTTCAAACGCTTGCTTCTTCCTTAACTTCTAACCTGACCTAATACTACTTACATGCCAATATGTTTTTTTAATATTTCAGTGTCATCTACTTTTCACCTAAATATGTTACATACATGTATAAACTGTCGATAAATTCTTTTTTCTTTTGTCTATGTGGCACTTGGAAAGTATACGAATGTCTACCCTTAGCTAAGAGAATGAATAGGAGAAGAGCACTTGCAAAACGTTTCTGCTAACTGGCATGGAGATATAAAAAACAATGGAATACAAGTTTCACAGAACCCAGTGTCTCACCTGTTTCTGTACGCTTGTCAGTATAAACACTGTTCGAACTTTTAGAAGATTTAGTGCAAAACTTTAACATTGTTGATGACAACAACATTGCCGGCAGAAAAGTGACTACTATATATCACCACGCTTATGATGGTGAGACAACAACGAAACTTGTTAGTGAAGAGTAACAAGATAACTCCACTTTTTTGTGACACAAGTCAGTATCTTTAAGTGAGTTCAGTTATCTTAGGAAGTTGGTCACAGCCACCCAGTTCCAGTGCATGACACAGCTCAATCCTAATATGTGCATACAATGCATGTTTTGGTGACAACAGGATGAAAAGTTTTGAAATTAGAGCAGTGACATTATCTTTTAATAATGTTCAAAATTCTGGAAAAAAGGACTAAGTGACCAAATGTTTGGCGTGTAAAATACATTCATTCTCAGGTGTATCTGCAGTGTAAGTATGATAGCAGTGGGTGAAAAGGTGTTGGAATAATAGCCCTTTCATAATTGTAATCAATTTGTATTAAATCCTGGAAAGTATATCACAGTGACCCAGTTCCGGTGCAAGACTCATACCCCAAGTGACACACAAATCCCAAGATATGCACACACAATACATTTGATGACAAAAGGTGTAACTGTGTAGAAGTTGCATCACAGATATAACTTATTAAGCAGTTTTGAATAAATCCTGGAAAGTGAACCAAAATGACCCAGTTTGAATGCACAACACACCACTATTCTAAGCTCCACCCTCTGTGTACGTTTGGTGGCAATAAAAGAAATGGTATTAAAATTATATACCATAGACATATTTTAATCAATTCATCATAATTCTAAAAAGTAGGTCACATTGACCAAATTTTGGAGCATTAGCTATGTTCATTCAAATACGCATCCACAGTGCAAATTTGATGTCAAAAAATGAATTAGTACAGTAGTTGTTGTCTGGACCAGAAGGAGGGATGAACACAATTTGTTAGGAGTAATTAGTGGAATAAGCAACATTGATTCTGATCTGCCAGTGCTATATGCAACAGTAGATCAAGGCCTATGTTGTTTGCTGTTGGATTCAACTAATAAGCAGGTAAATACGGTACTTTTATACATTTATTTTGTTAATTACTGCTAACATTTCATATATAAACATGTAGCTGTTTTAGTTTACTGAACAAGACTGCTAACATTACAAATGAAACCACCACCACCCAAAACAAAACTAACAGTAACTAGAATTGTTTCACATTGCTAACCCCCACGAGTTTTTACTGCATATTCCAAACCCCTCCTCCCCCTCTTCCTCTCTGCCCCAATACTGACCCTCTCCACCAGACAGTGACCCTGGGGTCATAATGCAAACTTTTTCATATACATGATGTGTCTCCTGCTATGACTGGAGACTGCATATATAAAGTTTAATCAGAAAATATTTGAAAATATGAACTATAAGACGGTACAATTTGTACATTTGACCTTTCACCCCACCTCAACCCCACAGGAATCCTAGGGGCAGTAGCCAGAGATGACATCCCTCTTGCATATGACCACCACAAGGGCAACATAACTACAAAGTATTGTGAATTTTCACCAGCAGTGTAGGAGATGTGGTAATGGTCAGATAGATTGATGGATGATGAATGGAGGGTATCATAATGTCTCCTATCCATTTTTAAAAAGCGTAGGGATAACAAGCAAATTTCAGGAATTGATGTCCCCCACTTTTTGTAGGAAGTAGAATAGTGTAGTTTTATAAAAAGAAGGGACTAGGTGACGATTGTGATACAGTAAATGAGTTAAAGCAGGGGCTTTACAAATTGTATTAAAGTCAGCTTGCCCCAGGGTGAGCTGGCTGGAAAATTGAACTTGCCCTTGGGAGATATGAGCTTGCTACAAAATATGACAACATAATATCACAATGAAAGTTAAGAAATAAGGTAAAATACAATACGGGATGTTTTCTGGAAATTATATTCTATTTATTTTACGAATAAAGAACTTTTGTTTTCTTTTAATCTTTGTTTGCATCTTAAAACCATGACGCCTATAATTAAAGCTATGTAAAAAGATACATGTAAATAGTACATGTAGATAGATATGTAGATAACAAAAAAGAAGAGTTAGAATGCATATATGCATGTAATTAGATGAGCAGACACACACACACACACACAGATAGATAGATACATGAATGGATAGGTAATTAGGTAATGGTTCTGGACAAAGCTAGATTATAAGAGAGAGAGAGAGTATATGTGTTTGGGTAAAAGACCTTTAACTGAAACATTATACATAACCAAGAACAGAACTGTGTTAACTTAATTAAAATCATATTTTAATACATCTTAACATTTTTATATCTACTTTTTAGATTTGTTTATGGAAACTTTGTCAAGTTTCCTATGTTTCCCTAGATACGCTGGTAGACACATCTCTTCACTTCAATAATGAAAGTTAGACTTTTTGTAATAATTTATTTATACTCACGGCTGAAAGACTTGAGAACAAATAAGCGATCTATTTATTTAACAAATAACACCCAGTCACTGTAAAATTGGCGAGATGAATAGAAACAATCTTTTACAAGCTGACATTTTTGAGAATAATTTGCTAACACTTATTTTTTTCCATTTAATTATTTGCCAAACTAAAAGTATGTATCAGTTTTCTGTAATTATGTAAATAACTGGAAATAAACTTATAAATTGGTGGGTGCTAGCGTTTTGGTACATCAATTACACTTTCAAAGACATCGTGATGGCTAATCTTTAGAGACACGTGCCTTTCATTTCGAAACACACCTCTCAAAGAAATCTCACTAGTTATATTATTAACAAGTATATCTAGTCACCTTGAAATCGGGCAAATGAACTTGCAATGACATGGTTAAAGTGCATTTGCAAAGGAAGACACAACTGTATTGTTATTACCATGAACATGTAGAAATAATGCAGGACTAAGTGGTTGTTTTGGTGTCCATTTAAAGAATATGAGTATTATTTGCAAATATGCGGCATACTTCAAGGAAGTACGAGTGCTGCATTGGCACACCTGTCCAGAGTGGTGATTTGTGAAATTGAGAAGTGTGGTACACCTAACATCTGACAAAAAAGTAATTTATCAAATCAAGTGTTTTCCCATGAAAGTAATTGGGGATCTTCACTGTCTGAGGGACGTAAGATATGTTAGCAATGCCTTTTTCTGTGTCAATGTTGAAGTTTCCAAGAATGATTTGATTCATAAATGTCCATATTGAATTTGGTTGAAATCCAATAAGATTTAAGGAGGTTATTGTGCAGAAAGGAAAGTAGGTACGTTTAATAACGTAAAGAATCAACCATGGTCCGACTCAGCCACGGTCCAAATCAGCCAGCATTCGTGTGAGAAATGGCAGCGTAGCGTGTATGTGTAGAAGTGTTGCTATATATCAACTTTACAAACAAGAAAAACGTATTTGCTTTAGCTATGTAATGCGAGGTGTAAATCTAAAGGCTGAGAGTTATGTGAAAGATCTACTAAAATCAAGTCTGTTACATATTCCAAATTCAATAATGAATAGGTAACCAGTTACTTATTCCCGATTCAAAAATGTTGACATCCAGTTGGTTACTTATTTCTTATTCCCGATCAATAAAGAATAGGTTACCACTTACTTATTGCCGATTCGAGAAAATGCAACAGATTTGAACACTCTTCAGGGCATAGCTATTGGTCCACATTGACCCCCATAATATGTTGAGATGAAACAATTTGTCTAGCTCAGTCAGAGAAATATGAGTGTTCTTATTTGGTAAGTGCTACATAAAGCTGGATACAGAGAGTTGACCTATTATATTAAAATTTTCAATGACGTGGGCCCTTCCTTAAAGTATTTTCATCTGAATCCCCTGTTTGACAGTTCCTAGTTAGTGATCTGTTCCAAGAGTAGCAAAAGTTAAGGAAAGATAGTCGAGCTGATTTCAAGAAATAGGGGGTTAAATTATGGGGGAGAGGGGTGGGGGTGGGGAGTATAACACAGGCCGTAAGGGGATTAAATCTTACGTATACATATAGGTATTTGAATTGACCAAAGTTTATATGAAGGTGAAGAAACGTTGTCGTTATTTTTCTATAAAAGTAACTTCGATCTCTTTAACTAATCTGAAAATAGCAAAACTAACTACACTTCATTACTACAATAACTCGGTGATGTAAATTGAATAACTTCACCACGAAAACAATTCCCCATGATACTACTGAGAACCGTCGGCACCTGATGCAAAAGGTTCTATAATGAATAAGAAATTGTTCGCCATATTAAATAAAATTTTAGAATAATAAAACTAATAAAAAAAAACATAGCAATTCTGGTAAATATAAACGGAACAGAGAACATTAACTTCTTGCGCGTCTATGTATACATGGTAGTATACAGACAGAACACGTCACTCATAAATATGGAACGTTGATGCACGTGTTTTGACGTTTTCCGCTATGTGTGACGGTATCATCATTTTGCATTAAAATATAGTAAAGCCTAATACCTACGTCAAAAATAAAATTGTTCTATGAAGTTCTCATGTACCGTATTTGCCGGCCTATAAGTCGATACTTTTTGACCTGGAAGTCTGGGATTCGTCTTATACTTTGAATCGACTTATATATGGATTATGTCATTGAAATTGCATTACCGTATTTTAAATTTTCGTGCGTGAAAATTTGTATTATTATTTCAAAGTACGAAAAATTAAGTGTAAAAAAATAATTATCATTTTGGGGAACAGATCATGTACAAAAAATATAGGACCCGACATTGAAAAGGATTTTAAAATATTTACATGATCGTCAGAATTAAATTTACGTGGATCAGACGTAATTGCGCTAGAGCAGCATGGACTATTAACATATGTTGTTTAAATTTGCTTACATATATGTGTATTAGAATAGACAAGTTAGAAAACGAATAACCATGACATGAACATAGGTATTCCATCACACGTTTTCTTTTTTTCTTGCACCTCGTGATAGAAATAAAATATGCCCCCATATGAGAGAGAGAGAGAGAGAGAGAGAGAGAGAGAGAGAGAGAGAGAGAGAGAAGTATATATCAGCCCTTCTTAATGCTATTTTGCATAATGTACCTTACTGCCCTGTTTCGCTGAAGCTTTTGTCAAAGAGAGACAACAGTAACAGAATAGTAAATGGAAATTTAAAAAATACATACCATACTCCATCAGTTTCAAATCTATATAATTTATATTTAAATATTCATAATATTTATATCCATATAGACTCCATTTAGTTTAAATCCCAAGAATGATTATTTAGCATACTGTGTTATTTTCTTTGCAATGACCTAACCATTCCCACCAAATAAGATTACCCTTTATCAGTAAGTGCATGTACACTTCCTGTGATTAGGCGGCATCAATGGTTTGATCTTTGCTCACTGGTTGAGAAACTTACACGATTAAGCACCTGACATTACAGGTCGTTATAGAGTACTGAATACATTAACATGCTTTACAGGATCGATTAAGATAAGATAAGATTTATTTAAAGTCGCCATGATTTAAAACAACAGTTCAACATGAGCTCTAACGAGCTTTTTACCGACGTGACATAATAAAATAATAATGACATTAAAACAAAGATTTGCAAGACATACAGACATAATACATAGATACAACTTGACAAAAACACATAGTGCATAACTTAGAATATATACAAGCAGAGTATTTTAACATCGTAGTAATTAAAAGTAGTGAATTCAGTATTTAGGTATAAAAAAAGGTACTACAGAATTATAGGTTAACAATCGAAATTTATATTATGCAAGAGGCATTTGGAAAAATATCAATATCTGACACAGGGCCGATTATAGTCAAAAGCGAACCTAGTCCTTTGTCGTTCCCGAATGAGACATCATCCAGCAAGTACACATCGTGGTTGAGCAAGACTTGGCGGATCGGCGCCCTCTCTGCATAGCTATAATTAAAGACGCCGCCTACACTATTTTTCGCATCGCTATTAAAAAGAAGTACTTGTGGCAATACCAGCACTCCGCACTAGTGCTCGCACAAGTGCTGACAATGTATGTTGTATTGACCTATCCTCCAGATGGGCCTATGGCTCTAAAACAGGTAATATGCACTGACTCAAGTACGCGCGTAGCGCTCGTGAAGATTTCGTACAAACCAGGATGGTTCAACATTTTGGCTGCGCTTGGTAACAATAGATTTGATGTATATACCCGTCTCATGGCGGGGGAAATGACGCTTGATTTGTACACCCGTCCGGCGGAGGAAATACTGCTTTGGGCATGAAAAAGAGCCATCCATCCGCATATCACCACCATTACGTATGGGTATTATAACATACATACGTTAAAAAAGTATTACAGGCTACCGTTCCTGGTTTGACTTCGAACTACAACGTGTCGACCATGCGGGTCAGAATCACACTCCCTGCACACCCCTTCATTGGTTTCCTATCTCTCGGTAGGCTAGGCCGGATCTTTGGCCCAGATGAGACCTTCACCGAACGTACATAGAATATATTTCCCCAGCGTTCATCAACATCCTGCGGTTTTATGTCCCTCTTTATCAGATAAACACAACTGGGGGTATTCTTGATGGGAAAAACAGTACCCTGCTACAAGTTATTCCTGTAGGTGGTGAGTCCTACGGAGACACGCGTACTATCTCCTATGGAAAACAACATTGGCGCAGATTATGTGAAGGTGGTATCCATGAGCTTTCGGTATGCATTTTAGATGAAAAATGACAGCTAGTTAATATGCTGGAGTGCACTATCACCCTTCCAATTAAAAATAAGCACTAGTGCTCGCACGCTATGCGTCTCCTTGGTCTGACTTTTTTGCCAGTAGAGCTAAGGGCGCTTCCGGGCCATCGTCCTCGTTTGCCCAAAAAGCTGAAATCCCTGGTCACGAGGTTCTCGTTTTTAGCAAGGCCAGCATGGGCACCAGTGCTGCCTTAAATGCTGACCAGTGTTGCCATGTAGGTCAGCGGGTTACTATCGCTGGGATTCAACGCAAAACTATCAGAACGTTGGTGGTTTTGCGCTCAACAACAACAATGACACTATCACCGTCCCAGGTGCCGGATTTTACTTCTTTAAATTCCATGGACGTTATGGCAACATATAGTGGGCGTCGCTCTCAATGCGTGTAAACGGAGCAGAAACAAGATGTCAGCCTGGTGCACCTCCTGAGGGATTGGAACATCAAATCGCGGCTGGAGGATTCTTCACGGTGCCGGCAGGTAAATCTGCCACATAGCCTGCTTTTGAACCACGCCATGGCAACATCTTGTGAGACTTTGGCGGCTTCTGCCATGTTTTTCACCGCTGCCACGCCCATCCAGTAACCTAGTCGGCTGTAATATATTGCTACGAGATTAGTATCCAACGCGTTTTCCCGGCCATTTTATCAGCTAATGGTCTGCAATTGGTCTTCAATAGCCTTGTCGTTGAGAACGCAATTGGTCTTCAATAGCCTTGTCGTTGAGAACGCGTTTTTCTTCGGCTCTTTTTTTTTATCTATCTGAGAGAAGAAGTCATTTGAGCCAGACATAGAACATGAATCATTGGTGCCATCTAACGATCTTGATATCAACGACGAAGTATTTTAGCAGCTCGCAAAACAAGTTGACATCGACGGAAGATACAAACCCCTGGTGGAAGATTATCTGCACCAACATGGGGTTGACATGTACTGGTTCAGATTGAGATGGAGCGAAGATGCAAAGCAAAAGGACCTCGAGCACTATGGGTACCCAGAGCAAATCAAGCCAACCCGCATCCAGCTAGGGACAATTCCGCTACCGCTGCAGCAGGAACAAAACACAAAAGTACTGCCCTCAGGAGACGGCGGGTGCGATTGCTTCGGAATATGTGATGCCTTCTATTACTAGGCTCATCCAATTAAAAATAAATGCATGTGATTTTCGAAAAAGATATGTTATGTCTCATCACGGTGGTCCATCAAAAAAGTCCGCGAACAGAAGGCACGCTGGCTGTAACACTTGGCGAGATTGTTGGCAAGGTTTTTAAAGAACGAAACATTTCCGAATCTAAAGATATTAAGGGAACATACATTTTCTTTCACTGCATCGCCGTCTTGCCAGTACGCAAAAACAACCGGTTAGAGGTACGTGCCAGCGTGACAGCTAACGTCCCTGCCCCGGTCTCACCAGGTCAATTAACCTTTCAAATCACGCTCCTCAGATGAATTATAAAAGAGGTCGAACAGTGCCGCGCCCTTTTCAAAAAGTACCTGCGCGCAGTAAACATGTAGGATGGGGTTGACGCCACACTGACAGCCGTGTCCCTGAGCACCGGTGTGGCGGGCATCGGGACACTGTCAACCTTTATTGCTACACTCCACTGCGGTTGCCCTTGAGGTTGCAGCTCTGCCCTGCAGGATGGTGTCCATGGCTGGAAATTTTGTCAGCCGGCGACTTTCCTTGAAGGCAAAAAACAGGAGATCCGCGTCCTAGCAGAAACCAAATTGTATACACGATTCCGTCGCCATGAACGAAGTGGCAAGAAACGAACTGATTTCCCGCGGAAGGACCGAGGCCCACTCGGAGCTCTTGAAGTAACAAGCTCTGGCATGGTATGCCTGATAAGCTATGTGGTGTCTGCCGAAATCGTTGGCACGTTACCTGCGGAGGTAAAACCGCCGGAGCAGCAGCTTTCTGCCTTCCGCGCCCCCCACCCCCCACCCCAGCCCGCCTCCACGATACAGTGTTGTTTTTTAATAGCGGAAGAAAATGCGACTAAAAGGGGGTCTATTTTTGCGCCTTCTGTTTAAGCACCTTTAATACAACCGCAGGTACCTCACGAGCTATCGCGCTTATTCGATATTGCCTGCATGTTTGCAGTAGAAGATCGAAGTCGTGAACCATCAATATTGCTGATAACATTTTCGTTTTGAAGTGCTGCGTATATACCCAACCCCATCACAATCACGGCTGCTAGAACGGTTGTTTTTAACGATACGAAGGCATCAATAAGAAAGCACTGGTACCCATTTTAGCCAATGCGGCTAATAGAACATCTCTAAATAAGCATCGGCAAACATTAGAATTATAACTAGGATATGTGGCAGGACTGCATTTCACTGAGTTTGGGCTCACCCCTGGAAGGGGGGGGGGGGGCAACTCCTATTTCACATCTACCCAAGGACATTAATAACAACCTTTGATCGGTTCAAGACTCGAACAAATCTGCGTAAAGTATTTCAGAGACTTTGTTCAGAGTACAGCCAATGTTGTAGGTTTTTCTTAAATAAACATATCAATTTTCGTTCTCTGCTAGCAGACTAAATATAGCGCGGTCAATTACTAATTATATTTGTAACCACCCATTTTACCTTTTAAGATTTCCTACAGATTCATACAGAGAGTACCGGTATGTATGTATGTATGTATGTATGTATGTATGTATGTATGTATGTATGTATGTATGTATGTATGTGAAGAGAGAGAGAGAGAGAGAGAGAGAGAGAGAGAGAGAGAGAGAGAGAGAGAGAGAGAGAGAGAGAGACAGACAGACAGACAGAGAAGGAGAATGGGGTATTGCAAGCGTCGTGCAACTAGTAAAATAACTAACTCACAACTGCAAATATCAGAACTATGCGAACATTCGACGACGCAGAAATGTCCGCATCGTTGGTATTTTGAAGTTTCACTTTACTTTTAATTCTACTGAATTTCAATACCGGGTGTTTTATTTTATTTTATTTTTTGTTTTTTTTTGTTATTTGTACCCATTAGTGTCTCAATACCAGCATTTTCTTGTTTAGCAAATACGGCTTTCAGCGCTTGCTGAAAACCAAGTAATTTCCTTTCTTACAAAATCAAAATAAGATGAGTGGATTAAATGCGTTAACTACTGATTAATCCGTTGTATCAATAAATGGGTTCTCTCCATGTGTACAATTAGCATACAGTACAATAAAACTGAAAAGTATTGTGTAGGTAAAAAAAAAAGTATTTTTGACCCATGGAGAATTTACGTTCTTCTTCTTCTTCCTTGATGAAGTTAACACCTGTAGACTACTACGAGAAAAAGAAGTACCTGGTTAAATTAAAGAAATTTTTTTGACGCTATACAGCCAGCTCCAAGATCAAATCGTTTGACAATTAGTATATAACAATGAACAAAAAATGCCATACTGAACCATAGTCAGTGCAATGTGAAATATAGGTCACAGTGACCTATTTTTAAGTGAGGGTGTAGTACTTATCAAGATGCATACTCTCGCTATGTTTCCTCATTCCAGGTATAGCAGTGTTATACAGTAGATGAAAGACCAATGTGGTCATGAGCTAGATGCATTAACATAAGCCAGTAAAATGTTAAATGTAGGTCACAATAACATTTTCTTGTTGTAAGGGTGTGGTACTAATAAGGATGCATACAATCACTTAGTCTGATGATTCTAGCATAAATAGTGTTTGAGAGTGAAACCAAGGCAGTAAAGAATGAAATATGGGTCACAGTGACTTACTTTTGTGATCCAGATACATCCCCTCACTACATTTCATGAATCTTGATATAACAGTATGTATACAGGGTGCTGAAAATATCTAAAGTTTTGAGCTAAACGCACAAACCTATCTGAAACCAGTAAAATGTGAAATGTAGGTCATAGTGACATTCTTTTTTAGTAAAGGTGTGGTACTAATTCAGATGCATATAATCGCTGCAACCCTGTATGATATTATTATTTATTCGTATTTAAAAATTCTGCTAAAATAATTATCAAGCATTCTCCTGTAGTATCCAGGGATAGCACTTTCCGCTCTGTTTGGTGCATATTTGTAATTCTCTATAATAACTTGTATATGCCTTGATTTCTGTACTCGGAATCCAGATGGACTGTGTACTTAGATGAGAATTAATTACTGGATCGACATGCGGGTATGTCTGCTACGCACGAATGCCTATACCACCGACTTGGTAGCGTCATGTTTTGCTGATGTGAGCATGGTCGAGATGATATGGGTGTTCTAGCTTACAGGCAGGGCGATGGGTGTCGTAACCGGCGGATCCGGGTTCGAATCTCCATAGAGTACGAATTAAAATTCTCTAACCTGTATGATAATATTATTTGTTCGTATTTAAAAATTATGTTAATGTTATCAAGCATTCTCCTGTAGGATCCAGGCATAGCACTTTCCGCTCTGTTTGTTGTATATTTGTAATTCTCTATAACAACTTCTATATATCTTGATTTCTGTCGTAGGAATCTAGATGGACTGTGTACTTTGATGAGAATTAATTACTGGGTCGACATGGGGGTGTGTCTGCTACGCACAAATGCCTATACCACCGACTTTGTAGCATCATTTTTTGGTGATGTGTGCATGGTCGAGATGGTATGAGGGGTTTGGTGCTTACAGGCTACGCGATGGGTGCCGTAACCCGTTGATCTGGAAGTACGAGTTGAAATTCTCTAACCTGTATGATAATATTATTTATTCGTATTTAAAAATAATTATCCTAATGTTATCAAGCATTCTCCTGTAGGATCCAGGGATAGCACTTTCCGCACTGTTTTGGTGTGTGTGTGTGTGTGTGTGTGTGTATATATATATATATATATATATATATATATATATATATATATATATATATATATATATATACACACATATATATTAACTGCACTTTTGACACATTGCTGGCCATGCTGAGAAAATGGGAGTCAAGTGCCTTACCACAGGAAACACCAAGGCAGCCTCCCCCGGGTTGCCCTGGGCGCTTATCGAACCTGCCAACCTTGGATTACGAGTCCGATGCTCTAGCATTTAAGATACTGTGGCTCTCCCAGTATACATAAAGGCTACTTGTGTGTTCATTCTTCTGTATATATGTTCACCAAATATATTTTGTATCTCACCACTATATTTTGATATTATGATTAATTCGACGGAATAGTAAAAGTGCTTGTTTGATTTTCTTAATATATTTCTCTTGTCTAAGACACGAATTCTTAATATATATATATATATATATATATATATTCTAAGTCACGAATTGTTGAATTTTCGAGAAAAAAAACTTGTCTGTAAGTTCGCAAGGTATATACATTAAAACCACAAAAAATGATTAGGTATGTTTAATATTTGCATTTTCAATATCTCTAAGTTTTGTCTGCAATAAGAAAATTAAATCGACTTTCTCAGTTTTTATACCCCTTTGAAGTATATACTTTCATCTATCTATGAATTTTCTCCATACATCGATGAGCACACATTAATTAGTAATGTCTGTAAGATTCTCTCTGGACCTATGATTATCAGACAAAACTGAAACGGATAGAAGCTAAGGTGAGGAAACAATTGATCAAGTTTCCTTGCAAGCTGCTTGTGTGGAATTAGAGGTAGGTGGTGTTTTATCCATGATAAAAACCAGCCAGTTAGAGGTGATGTATGGTTTGTAATAGGAAGCCACCTTTTGAGCGAATAAAAGAGCTGATCCGGAAGGGACAAATAATTGAGATCAAACATGATGGTATGCTGGAAGCAATACTGGCAGCTGAGCGCACCAAAAACTAAGTCCAACACTGCACCCACCTGGCATGGACCACTGCCAAAACCAGTCCCCAGGAGCTAGGCCGGGCCTCCAACCACAGCTGCATTAGACATCAATCTGAAAAATATTAACAACCGATGTTTCGAGTGGGCAATCCTGTCAGCCCTACACCCCAAGGACGACCATGTCAACAAGCCAGGCAAATACAGCCAGCACCTGGGTGAGCATAAGTTTGATGGGATCATCTTCCCAGTTAAAGTGAACGGGGTTGGCACTTTCAAGCCCCTCAACCTGGGAATCGGGGTCAGCATCTTTGGCTGGGGGAACATTCTCTGCGGGAAAGTATGTCTACATACTGTGGACCTGCTTCTGCTGCCCAAAGTGGAAAGTGACGCTGTCAAAAGCCACTACTTCTGGATCAAGTATCTGGGCCAGATGATGCACAAACACAGCAAGTACGAAGGCGACAAGTATGCCTCTCGCTGGTGCCTCCACATCTTCAGCCAGGCTGACCTGCTGGAGGCACACGCAAAACACAGTGCCAGCATAGGCAAGAAACCGCAGCGAACCTTCATGCCGGAGCGAACCTTCATGCCGGAGCTGGGAAAAAACACCCAATGGATCAAGCACCACTACCACCAGATGCGCATCCCATACATTATTTATGAAAACTTCAAGGCATGGAATGTACCCATTAAAGGCCCTGCCCGTTGCCTAAGCAAAAGTAGCACAGAAACAAACTCTGACCAGGTCCAGTGCAACTTCTGCTATGTAGTTGTCCAATGCGACGGGGCCACCAAGGAGCCGATGCTGCACCGAGGGAAAGACACAGTTGCCAATTCATCTAAAACTTTGAGCGCATAATTGATGAGATGCATGGGGTGTTCCAGAATCCAACCAAGCTGTTTATGGGTTTGGCTGCCACCTAGTCTTTCTAGAGGGCAAAGGACTGCCACATCTGTGGCAAGCCCCTAGGAAAGGACCGGGTGCAGGACCACTGCCACATCACAGGAAAGTTCCGCGACATGACCCACAATGCACAATCTCCAGCTGCATCAGGTTTGAGAAACTAAGGTTCCGGTTGTGATCCACAACCTGCATGACAACGACAAGCACCTGATTATGGAAACCATAGGGATGGCCTCTGCAGCCGGCATTAGCTCCATCCCCAACAACACGTAGAAGTACAAGGCGTTCTCCCTTTGCCATTTGCAGTTTGTTGACAGCATCTGGTTCCTTAACAGTAGCCTTGAAAAGCTGGCAACCAACCTCCCCAAGTAAGCGTTCCTTATCACAAGCCTTTACAGAGCACCACGTCAGCTTGGTCACCACTAAAGGCATGTACCGCTATGATTACATGAGCTGTTGGGAGCGTTTCTCGGAGATGCAACTCCACCCCACCCCCAAATGAGGCCTTTTACAGCCAGCTCATCCGTGCGGGCATCAATGCACGCAGCCACGAGTACGCTCAAAAAGTGTGGAAGGAGTTCGGCTGCCAAAACCCAGGAAACTACCACGACCTCTATCTGTGAACGGACTTGTTCCTGATGCTAAACGTGTTCGAGGCCTTCCGCACCACCTCGATGACAAACTACGCCCTGGACCCACTACTACAGCCCTGCTCAAGACCACAAGCATGCAGCCTGAGCTGCTCATGGACATCAACATGCACCTGTTCATCAAGAAGGGGATCCATGGCATCATCTCAATGCCCAGCTGCCGGCACACGAAGGAAAACAACCCTCTATGCGCCGGCAAACCAACAGCTGGATAGCCTACATGGCACCAAACACCTCAAAGGCTGGTCCATGATGTAAAGCCTGCCGACCAGCAGTTTTCATTGAGTGGTGAGTTGGAAAGAGCCATCAGTGCCTTCTGGCCCAATTCGCCAAAGGTCTACATCCTTAATGTTGACATCGAGTAACGAGACAAGCTCCACAATGCGCACAGCAGCTACCAGATGGCCCCTGAGGCCATGGCCATTCCAGAAGAGTGGCTCAGCAGCTATCAAGACTTTTTTGTGGGTCGAAAATATGGTAACAGGCTGATTTGGACCATGGCTGATTCGGACCAGGCTTATTTGGCCCAAATTATGGGCTGATTCGGTCCAGATTATGGGCTGATTCGGACCAAATGCCAGGCTGATTCCAGCCATGTGAAATATTATTAAGTTTCATCGTGGATTTAAATGTGACATTTATATTTGTTTAAAATATGATATTTCTGATTATTTCCCAGATATGTTGAGAGTTCAAATCTATATTTAAAGAAAACAAAACCCAGATTTTACGTGAGAAAATGGTGTTATATACAATGAAATGAAATAACATAAGTCTGTTCATCTTGCATCGGCAATTTAATGGTGAAATATTTTAAAGCAGTTCATTCACCTTTGTGCAAAATTTAATTAGTTTACTTTATTTTATAGAGAAATAATAAAATTACAACACTGAAAAAAATCGTGAAAACTGGATTCATGCAGTAACATTTTTCTTGTCTATATATATTGTTCTAAGTATGCATAACGCTTCTGTTAGATTTGTTTACAATTTATTTGTTTTGTTCCTGTACATTGTAATATATACTATTAGTGCTAAATAACACATATATACTAAAAAATTAAACTGGGGTCCTGTCAAATGCATAATTTAATTCAATACAATATCATACGTCAATATTATATGTCTATATTCTGTTAATCTTGTGGATCTTGTAATAATTAAAATAAAGAAAATGATAAGTTAATGAAAATGGTGGTGTTATCTCTGTTGAAAGATGAAATATATTTTACAAATCTGTTTAAAGCACAGTGTGTTATTTCTTTTCTATTAATTCATAATGAATCATTTAATTTTATGCAAATTACTAACTGCAAAAAAATGTGAAAACATGGCCCATGCAGTAACACACACACACACACACACATATATATATATATTGGTCTGAATATGTTAATGCTTTCGCTAAATTGTTTTTGTCTACACGTGTAATTGTACTATATACTAATAGTACAAAATAAAACGTATATACTAAAAAATGAAAGTGGGGTCCTGTAAAATTGTGATTTAGTTCCATACAATATCATACGTCTATATTCTTCTAATTCTGTGGACCTCGTAAGATGAAATATACATATCTTTGTTTAAAACTGTATGTTAATTTTGTTCTCTGAATTCATATTGTATTATTGAATGTTCTGCAAATTACTAGTACTGAAAAAAAATAAATAGAGAAAACAGTGGCCATGCAGTTATTTTGCTTTTGTTAATAGATATTGGTCTTGGTATGCTAATGTTTTAGTTAGATTTTTTTCGTCTATATATATATATATATACTGGTCTGATTTTTTTGTCTATATTTACTGGTCTGAGTATTGCCTTTTAATGCCTTTTGTTTAAAATGGATTTATGTAGAATTTATCTTTATACTAAATAAACCTTATGTGCTAAAACAATGAGCACTATAAGTTATTTTCATTAGCTGAATTTATAATGTATTATTTAATTGTATGCACATAATTACTGAAAGTGTATAATGTACAAGAGGAAATATAAAAAGAAGCATATTATTAGTTAAATTAGTTCAATTGCAAACAATAATATTGAGAGCATCTGACTATCAGTGTACAAAACCTGTTTGATTAATACCACCATAATGAAACATCATATTAGCACCATTTGTTTAATACTTTGTTTGATCAGTGTGTCCTTAATTAATTTAATTGCAAACACTAATAATGGACTCATCTGAAGATGAAGTGGCAAAACCCATTTGATCAACACCACTATAATTAAAGCATTTTTTATGTCATTTGCCAATTTACTGAATTTAATATCATTCTAGAACACAAAATATAATGCTGACTTGAAATAACTTTATGATCTTTGGTTACATGGAAGAGTTATTATATTATATTATATATGTATTAATATAATCAAATATCTATTCAGAAATCAATATTTAATTGATTTAATAATGTTTTAAATGAAATATTTCAAATGTTTCAAAGGTTAAATTGAAAATAAGTTGGTTTACTGCTTCAAGATTTTACCCAAATGATGAATATTCAAAAGTAACAGTAAAAGTACATTATACTATTATGTTACTCATCAATAACTCTTTGCACAATACTTTTTGGGGGTAAATACAGTGCGAAGAAAGCACAATTTGCATGAGAAATCAATAAAAGTCATGGGTCAAAATCTTTTTCAGATATAATAATTTAAATATTAACTTAATATTTTCTTTATTGTAAACATTGAAAAGTTATTTTGGAGAAAAAAAATCTAAATGCGATAGCTCATATCTTTTTGTTTTGATTTCAGCTAGAAATTTGCTAATAACTATCTTATGTAAATTTAAGAGCTGAAAATCAACCTTTTACATTATTTTACTATGTTTGTGGAAACAGTAATCGCTACTAAAATAAATCAGGTATGTGTGTTCCGTTGCTTTTCCTATAATATTTCACATGGTCCGAATCAGCCTGGCATTTGGTCTGAATTAGCCCGTAATTTGGGTCGAATCAGCCATGGTCCGATTCAGCCAGCATTTTTGAAAATATCAATAAAGATAAAATCTCAAGGAATGGTCTATGTCAAAATTCTTTCAGGAGAGAATGCTAGAATCCATATGTGTACATAAGATTTAAATGCTTACAGCCCATATTATATGTATCCCCCTACTTGTCTAAATTGGCTCAACAAGTTTATTTTATTAACTTTTGCTACTGTTGGAACAGATCCCTGACTAGGAACTTTCAAGCAGGGGTTGAAATAAAAATTCTCAAAGTTGGGGTTCACTCATTGCAAAGTTTGTCTACAATTGGTCCAAAAGACTTTAACGGTTTAATAATGTTGGTATCCATAAGGACTCCCCTATTTCTCCAATTGCTTTCAATGAACTATGTACAGATTATCAAGGAAAGATCCATAGCAAAATCATGTTAGGCCTCAACTGTCTGGTGCATATATGGATTGAAGAGGTAATCTCCTTGTGGGTTTTGTTATACCTACCATATACATGTATTGAGCTCCCCATTTCTCGAAATCGGCTTGACAAATTTTCTTTGAACTTTTCCTACTGTTAGAACAGATCCATAACTAGAAACTATCGAAGAGGCATTGCAATCAAAATCCTCTAAATGGGGGTTCCATTAGTACAAAATATTGATAGAATCGATCAACATTGTACCTGCATTTCATACCCAGTAGCACAAGTTGCTTCTTATTTTGCTGATTACTCACTATGAAATCCATCAAGACTTCTTTCGTGCATTGAAGTATCCCAAGAGATACAATCTCAAAGAAGGGTCCATGTCAAAATTCTTTAAGGAGGGGGTGTTAGGGTCCATATGTGTACATAAGATTGAATCCCCTTAAGGCCTGTGTTATACCCCCCCCCCCATATTCAGCCCCCTATTTCTCTAAATCAGGTCAGTGAACTTTTTTTATTAACTTTTGCTACTGTTGGGTCATATCCCTGACTAGGAACAGTCAAACAGGAGTTGAAATCAGAATTCTGTAAATTGGGATTCAAACATTGCAAAGTTTGGCTACAATTGTTCCACAATTTGCCTCTTATTTTGCTCATTCCTCTTAACGAAATTCATCAAGACTTCTTAAATATTCCTAGAGATATAATGTCAAAGAATTCCCCATGTCAAAGATCCTTAAGGAGGGCATGTTAGAGCTTAGTACAGCATTTAATCTTTAGAAGCTCTAAGCACTTTACAATATGAGTTAACACATAAGGACATATATATCGAGACAGTTACAATAACAAACACCATGAAATTACAAACAAAAAACATGCTGAAAATAGTTAAGCTAAGGAAATATTGCTAAGTCTTCAATCTGTTCTTGCAGTCAACATAGGTGAGTTTTAAGAGCACTCTTGAATGAGATCACCGTGTCATTGTGTCTAAGTTCAACAGGCAATTCATTCCAGGTAGCTGGACCCTGGTACACAAAAGAACATTGTCCATAGGACTTCATTTTGATAGTGGAAATAATAAGAATACAAGTGCTGGAAGAGGAGCATAAGTATCTAGAAGGGGTGTACATGTGGGTGAAGTCTGATAGGTATTTTGGACTGGAGGCAGTCAATGAAATGTAGCATAGAGAACAAATTTTGTGTTTGATTCTGGAGCAAACAGGTAACCAGTGGAGAGTACATAGCAGGGGGGAGGAATGCTCAGTTCTTGGTACTCTAAGGATCCAAGCAGCTGTGTTTTGAACTTTCTGTAGAAGATACTAAAACGAACCAGATAAAAGAGAATTACAATAGTCCAGTCTAGAGAGTATTAAGGAACACACAAGTGTTTTAGTGGCATCAACTGAAAGAAAATTGTGAATGGAGCTGATATGTCTCAGTTCCAGATATGCAGCCTTGCATATGTTCATGACATGTTGGTGTAATGAGAGAGTACTGTAGAGAGTGACACCTAGGTTTCATGTTTACATACAAGTGGTCTCACTACCAAGCGAATCAAACGTCTGCATGAGCCTGACTTGAGGAAAATTGTGAATGGAGCTGATATGTCTCAGTTCCAGATATGCAGCCTTGCATATGTTCATGACATGTTGGTGTAATGAGAGAGTACTGTAGAGAGTGACACCTAGGTTTCATGTTTACATACAAGTGGTCTCACTACCAAGCGAATCAAACGTCTGGATGAGCCTGACTTGAGGCCGATTGTTTCCTCTATTTCCAAGGACCTCAAGACAACAGTCATTGTTGACTGAAGGGTTGTTAAACATGCAAATACAGTGTACTGGTTTAATATTTCTGGTATATATAAGGACCCTCCTATTTCTCCGATTACTCTCGATGAACACTGTCAACATTTCTTTTGGGGGTCAAACATTACCCTAGGTTTAAAATATCAAAGAATGATTCATATCAAGATCTTTTTTTAGGGATAGACTGTGGGGTCCATATATGACCTTAAAGAGGTAATCCTCTTTCAGGATTTTTTTATGTGTTCCATATATTTAGCCCCTATTCTCAGAACCAGCTCAACAAATTTTCTCTAAACTTTTTGTACTGTTGGAGCAGGTCCCTTTCTAGAAAATCTCAAAAGAAGGGTTGAAATAAAAAATGCTATCTAAGTAGATAATTCAACTGGTGCAAATGTTTGACGGAATCCACTATCCACCTCCTGTACACAGCCGGTATCTATAAGGACACTCCTATATATCTCACTATCCACCTCCTGTACACAGCCGGTATCTATAAGGACACTCCTATATATCTGATTCCTCTTGACTAATTTCATCAAGGCTTCTTTTGTGGGTCAAAAATATTGCTTCAGAAAGAAATCTTGAGGATGGGTCCATGTAAAATTCTTTTAAGTAGGGGTTGTTCCATATGTAGACTTAAGAGGTAATCTCCTTGTGAGCTTTCTTATAGCTCTTGTATATTTATATACCTATTTCTTAAAATTGGCTCAACACATTTTCTGTAAACTTTTCCTGCTGTTGGAGGAGATCCCAAATTAGAAACTGTCAAAGCGGGATTCAGATGAAACTACTTCAGAGAAGGGTTCACGTCATTGAAAATTTTCATATAATGTCATCTTTCTGTATCCAGCTTTATATAGCTTGTACCAAAAAGAACACTCATATTTCTCCAATTGGGTTAGAATAATAGCTATGAATGCCCTGAAGAGTGTTAAGATTTGATGTAGCATTTTGTAATCGGTAATGTAAGTAAGTGGTACCCTATTCCTTATTGAATTGGGAATGAGGCATAAGTAGCCAACTCAATGTAAATAAGGAATAAATAGCCAACTTGATGTGAAAATGTTTGAATCAGGAAAAAGGAATAAGTAACCAACCTGATGTCAATGAACAATCTGGGTGCATGGCTGACAAGTACCCCCAATTTTAATGCCCATGTTAAAGCCACTATATTCAAAGTAATGCAAATGTTAGGTCTTTTAAAGTGCACTTGCAAACACTTTGTGTACTTGCTCTTTGGGCCAGACACATGCCATGAACAAACCACGAAGTAAATTCTTATGGCAATATGTATGTACAGGGCTTAACAGCATGTCAGCAGAATGATGGCTATATGGTACTGATTACAAATGTAAAGATATAGAAATTTTTAGGAAGATAAATCCTTCCAAATAAATGTGAACATGTACTACAAGATGAAAGATAAAAGATAAAGATGCTAAATTTCTTGAAAAGGTATATAGAATAAAAGATAAAGGTAAAAAAATACTTCATCCTTAAAATATAGGGTCAAAACTTATATAAACTGCATTCCTTCAAAATGGGGCCCTGGGTGGTCTATGGCGCTTGCCTTTACAGGTCACTGACATCTCACCTCTGTCAGCGTGGGTTCAAGTCTCAGCTCAGCCAACATGCATCAATGGTTTGTTCTGGTGTCTTCCCGGTTTCTTCCTCCACCAGATATACTGGCCACCATTTACAGCCTATAATGTGCTGAAAAATGGTGTTAAACCCACAAAACCTAACCAAAACCAATAAATAAAAGTCCAAGATTTTCAACATCATCAAGTCTCTAAAGTGAGTTCACATGGAAAAAAAAACTTCAATCTCACAGGGAGGGTGAAAGTAAATTTAATCAACCAGAATGTGTTCCAAGGTACATGTACATTGTATGAAATATATTTGAGGTACACCCTTCAGGAGGTACACACGAGTCAGGTATGTCTGCCCTATATGCAGACTTTCTGCAGTGGCAAGTAAATGCCAGAAAATAATAACATGAATACCATGAATAGCACATTAAACACTCACACCATCCATGTTTAATAGCTCTCCATGTAGATAACTTACATTTTTTGGCAGAAAATTAAGTCACTTGTCTTCTTTCAGTCACAGTGACCTTGACTTTTGATCTTTTAACCCCCCCCCCCCCCAAATCAACAATTTTCTTCCTTACCCTAAGTGTCAGCTATCCACAAAGTTTGGATCAGAACTGTGATTTAGAAATAATGTCTATGTGCTGTTATGACTAGGGGTTATGTAACAAAAGAAAAGACTCAAACAAGCTTTCAAGATTTAAAATACAAATCTTTAATTTCCTAAAATATTAAAATATTTCAACAAACAATCAAAGTGAAAGAATTAAATATAACTTACAGTATAGAATATCCTTAAAAGTCCTAAATTGTTTTAAAGTTCACTGTTCCGGAAGTTAATCCAAATATTCTGAATGTATGTTCCGAATAAAGTAGCCTTTACTGTGCTAATATGTTGATAAGATTAAATTATATCCAAATAATCCTTGCTAATATGGACTCTCACAAGTTCTAGAAATATTTCCAATAATTCCATGGAGCTGTATAATAATTCAGGTTGTAGACACAGTACTGAATCCTAAATGTACTGTATTAATTTAATAAATATCCAAAGAATAATATCCCACACTCAAACTGAATCAAATTCGTTATGACCTCTCTATTCTATGCAACCATGAAGAATGCCAGAATGCGGCTAATAATCCCTATATATATAGCCTTAATGCGCATAAACAAAATAAAAACCCATTACATCTTAAAGAAACAACTGGGTATTTTGAAATATTGCAACCCTCTCCGAACCAATCAGAAATTAGGTTAGGCATGATTCTGCTAAAGTGCTAGAGTACCAGAGTTTTAAACAGTAAATATTGTATTGATTCATAGAATCTCGGTCAGAGGTTCACCTTCTTCCCACGCTCTAAACCCACATGATATGACCAAGGTTTTGAAATATTGATCGAGCCTACTGTATGTATACTCATAAGACGACAGCTGTTTAGACTAAGAACAGAGATCATAAACTAATAAACTATACCGTTATTAAAAGGAAAAATATATATATAATTCCGTAACAGTGCTGAAACAATTTTTCCTCTTTTAGTCCCCTTACAGTGACTTTGACCTTTGACCTTTTTCCCCCAGATTGATAAGGTTCTTCAGTACCCCAATTGCAAGCTATCCACAAAGTTTGGTAAGCATATATGGTGGAAAACTCAAGTTACTGTGTGGAAACCATTTTTCTTTTTTCAACCAAAGTGACTTTAACCTTTGAGTTTTTTTATCAAAAGATCGATATGGTTCTTCCTTACCCCAAGTGTAAGCTATCCACAAAGTTTGATCTAAGTATGTAATGTAGAACAAATATTATTGTGCGGAAACCATTTTTCTTCTTTCAGTCAGTGACCCTGACCTTTAAGCTGTTGACCCCAAAATCAATACGGTTTTTGCTGATAGTGTTAACTGTTTCAATTCATAAATTTTCATGGCAACCTTTCAAATTCAAGGAATTTCCAAGTTTGTACAAAACCATGCAAACCCCCCTGACACGGCCATGTTTGGAAAAAATGAATTATCCAAAAGTATGCACAACATAAAGGGCAGGGTGCATGTCTGTGGACGTATTCTCAAACACTTCCATAGTTGTTCCATTTAAAGGAATATCCTGATTTGGGAAATTATTTAGTGTTTGTTTCTGTTTTTTGTGGGTTTTATGCCATTTTTGAGCACATGATAGCCTATACATGATGGCCACTATATTTGGTGGAGGAAAAATCCGTGAAAACCCCAAGAAGTACCACCGATCCACAGGCAGGCCTTCCAAAATTCCATGCCCCTGGGCAGAGAAGTAATTGGCCCCAAAACTAGTTTAATTTTTTGTATATAAAAACCTGTGTACAGTTTTGCATATAAAACCTGTAGTAATCTACCATAACTTAGACTCTTGCAAGGAACAAATTTTAATATTTACTGCAAAGATTAATTTAGTATTTATAACTGAATTTATGGCAGGCCCCTAGAAATCACCGATCCCCTGGACAATTGCCCCCCCCCCCACCTTGGCAGGCCTGATAAAGAGTTCCTTAAAGGGACTGATTCTGTACTGGGCGAAAAGAATTTCCAGGAATTCAAGATAAGACTATTTCTTCCTTTTAACTGCTGACTGTTGAAACCATCTCTGATATTCTTCAGCAATAAAAAGATTTTCAAATTAGCTGCTGAGGTGGACTTATTGGATGTCAGATTGGCACCATTTTCATTTAGGACCAAGCAGATGTCATTAGAAGTCTTTTGGTGAAGCCCCATGTCAATATGACCAGCCATTCAAGGGGAGTACCAACAGCAAGATTTTCAAGACAGACAATGTGGCAGACATATTTGATGTACGATTGACACCATTTTCATTTAGGACCAATTAGGTATCATCAACTAGGTATCATAAGAAGTGAACTAGATTTTCAAGATGGCTGCTGATGTGGTCATACTGGACCTCAGATCAGCACCATTTTAGTTTAGGATCAACTAGACATCATAAGAAATCTTTCAGTGAAAACCCCATGTTGATGTGTCCATCCATTCAGGAGTAGAAGTGATTACAAGACTTTTTAGATGGCTGCTTTGGGAGCCAGTAACTGGATGTATGAGCTGTACCATTTTCATAGGGCCATATAGACATTGAGATGAATTTGTGCGTAAAGTTTTATGGCAACCCTCCAAGTAGTTTAGGAGGAGAAGAGGTAAGACACTTGTGCTAATGGACTGACAACAGACGAAAAACCATCCCATAAGTTCTTCTGGTCTATGATCAATAGAGCTAATTATATACCATATGTACTTACATATAAGTTAGACCCAACTGCAAATTGCATAGAACCAGATCTGTTGTTGCATAGTGTATTGGCAGATCTGTGTCCACGCAGTTTGTTCGGAGTAATCAATAGATCAATAGAACAAACAACAAAGAACCTGATGAGGGTCTGTGTTGTTAGCAGTTGGACCTGACTAATAAGCAAGTATATATATGGTACACGCTGAACCAATACAATAGTGATTAATGGAGTCAAAATGTACAGATCATAAATCAAAACAAAGATATGCAAGTTGGGTCCAATGTACCAGGCTAATTAAAAACAAAATGTAATTAAGTATGGTTTTTTTTATATATGGCTTTGTTATACATCCTTGGCAAGTCATCATGGCCCGTGTCTGGTTATACATACCCTCAGTGTTGCCATTACAACCAGACTTGGGACAAGGTCTTGATCTTGGACCTATAACAAGGTCAATAAAAAACACAGTTGATAACAGTACAAAAATATTATACAATTATTAGCCTTTGTTTGGTGAATGTGAAATTTTATAAACCAGTAAACTATCATATAATGACCAATTCAAGAGTCAGTCAATTTTAAAGGTTTGCAGGTTTATAAAACTTGATATTTACCAAAAACAAAGGTTTACATTGGACTTGTTTTATTAAATGATTTATCAGAATATTTAGAACATCAACTTTTTTCAATCTAGTGAAAATGACATTTCAACTGCATAATACAGTAAAAAATGTTATGACATCATAGCAGTGTAAAATAATAAATTATCGCAAATCAAATAACGTATCAGACAATGAAAAAACATCTCCAACAGGAATGTTAAAATAATACTCTTTATTTCATAATAAAAAAAATTTAACAAAAATTAAAGGATCTATAAAGTTACTGAAAATAAGGTATAATGTATAATTAATCAGATCATTATGGGTAAAATAATGAGCTCTCCTTATTAAATGACACACGACAAATTTAATAATTTCATACATAGCAACATTCTTAAAAATGAGCATCCAATTTTACTATAAATTGTCACAAACAGTGGTCACAAAATATTAATGGCACTTATAAAAACAAGAGTCCCTCGAAGGGACTGATTCTCTACTGGGCAAAGAGAATTTCCAGGAATTCAAGATAATAAAATTTCTTCGTTTTAACTGTTGAGTGTTGAAACCATCTCTGATATTCTTCAGCAGTAACAAGATTTTCAAATTAGCTGCTGTGGTACATATATTGGATGTCAGCTTGGCACCATTTTCATATCGGACAAAATGGACATCATTAGAAGTCTTTTGGTGAAAACCCCATGTCATAATGATCATCCATTCAGGGGGAGTAGTGACAACAAGGTTTTTAAGACAATTATCATTGCAGCAACATTGGATGTATGACTGGCACCATTTTCATTTAGGACCAACTAAGTATCATAAGAAGTCTATTGCTGAAAACTCCATGTTGATACGGCCATCCATTTGGAGAGAAGAGATAACAATATTTTCAAATATGACTTTTCATTCAGGAGTACCAATAACAAGATTTTCAATATGGCTGTTGTGACAGCCATACTGGACATCAGACGAGCACCATTTTAATTAAGACCAACTGGACATCATAAGAAGTCATCTGGTGAAAACCCCACATCAATATGACTTTCTATTCAAAATGAGTTGTGATAACAAGATTTTGAAGATGGCTGTTATCATGGCCATTTTGGATGTCAGATTGGCATCATTTTCATTTATGACCAGCTAGACATCATAAGAAGTCTTTTAGTGAAAACCCTATGCTGATATGACCATCCATTCAAGAGGAGTAGAGATAAGATTTTCAAGACGGCTGTCCTGGTGGCTATATTGATCGTACGATCAGCACCATTTTTATTTAGCACCAACTAGATACCATGAGAAGTCTTTAAGTGAAAACCCAATGTTGATATGACCTTTCATTCTGGAGGAGTAGCAATAACAAGATATTCAAGATGGTAGCTGTGGTGGCCATATTGGACATCAGATCAGCACCATTTTCATTCAGGACCAACTAGACATTATAAGAAGTCTTTTAGGGAAAACCCCATGTTGATATGACCATATCCATTCAGGAGGAGTAGTGATAAAAAAAAATTTCAAGATGGATACTGTAGTGACCATATTGGATGTCCAACTACCACCATTGTCATTTTGGACCAACTAGACCATGGGATGAATGTGTGTGTCAAGTGTCAAGGCAATCCTTCAAGTAGTTTTGGAGGAATACCGATAACAAACTTGTGCTAATGGATGGACAGAAAACAAACAACAGACCATCCCATAAGCTTGTCTGGTCTATGACCAGTACAGCTAAAAAGTCCTTTTACTAACTGATATATGACCTAAAAGAAATATGATCCTATATTTGTTACAAAAATCTGTTTAAGTTTTCCAATGCCAAAATTCTGTAATTCAAATAAGTACTGAATAATTTGAAGAAGATGACAGAATTATACAGGATGAACAAAACAGATTTGTTTACAATATATAATAAAATCAACAATAGATTTACAATTTCATATTTAATATACCGTAGTTATTCTAATAGATGCCCCAGGGGAGGTGCAATTTCCAATGGGGGGTGTTTATCAGAGTACTATTAGCATTAGTACCATCGTCCAACAGTATAAAAATCGACTTGGACCCCAGCAACAAGCCAGCAACATATCAGTTATATTTAATCATGCGTGTAACAGCTGATCCAGTGATTTAACTTTCCAGTCACTTTCAATGACGTCATGTGTTTACAATGGGTTGGGCAGTCGTGTAAATTGGACACATTAGATGTTCTGTGTTGATTTTTTTTGTAATACCGTACATCACTGTTTGACTGAAAACGTTCGTAATTAAGTTGTTTTGATTTTTCTAACAGTTGTTGGATTACTCATGTACTGTTTTAATTATTTTGATATACCATAATGGATATATATGGATCTATAAGCCTTGATAAGGTAGGAATTACTTTCTTTTCTTTTTTTTTGGAAAAAAAGGGGGAGGGACATTTATTAGAAGGGTGGCTTCTATTGGAATAACTACGGTATTAAATATTTATTTAATATACAGCAAAGCAAATTCCATGAACTGATGTCCTCAGCTTTTCATTGTAAATAGGGGGGTGTAATTTTGTAGAGAAAAGGGCTAGGTGACAATGGTGATACAGCAGAAACTGTCTTGAAGGACCATCCCTTCAGCCAAAACATATGGTCTCTCAAAACACATGGTCTTTCATGACAGGTTTTACTGTATAGTATCAATGACTTAAAATACATGTGTAACAGAAGACTCTACTGATCATGTAGAACATTGACAACTGAACCCAGATGAGGTCTCATCAATATAAAGCTGCATACAAAATGTGGGTCCAATTTTCAGCAACCACAACTCCTCTAAATGATGATATAGGAAACTGAAAATTAAATTCTGATTAAGTTATATCAATACATAGTTGCATAAACAAATTCTCTTGAAATCCAAGAACAATAATTAAGGGAATTATTGTGCTGAAACAAAAAGTAGATGGATCCAGAAATCAGGGGCCACAACTCTGCTGAATGATGCAGATTAAATGCTGAAAATCAAAATAAGTTAATGTGTTATCAACATAAAGTATCATACCAAGGAAGTTATTTTTAGAAAGGAAAGTTGGCGAGTCTGACAGTACGATGCCATAGACAGTATGATGCCATAGCTGCTAAAAGATGATATTACATGCTGAACATGTGCATTAGCAACAATGACAATCAAACTCGGCCAATGTCTCATTAATATCAAGCTGCCTACTAAATTTATTTAAAATCCAATGAGGGAATACATTCATGTGCAGAAAAAAGTGGATGGATCTGAGAATTTGGGGCTGTAACTCTATCAAATGAGAAAGAATGCTGACAATTGAACTCGGCGAAGGAAATGGGTGGGTTTGAGAATCAGTGGCTGAAACTCTGCTAAACAATGATGTAGATGGCTGATGACTAAAGGTAATCGAGGTCTCACCAATATCAAGCTGCACTTCAAATTTGGATAAAATCCAAAAATAATTACAGGAGTTATTGTATAGAAACAAAAAAGGGTGAATGTGATAATCTGGAGCTATAAGTTTGCTAAATGATAACACAGAATGTTGACAACTGAATTCAGCCAAAGACTGCATACAAAATTCAGTTTAAATCCAAGAATAATTAAAGAAGTTATTGTGTGGAAATGAAAGTGGGTGCATCTGACAATCAGGGGCTATAACTCTGCTAAATGATGATCCAGAATGCTGACAATTGAACTCAAAGTCTCATCAATATCAAGCAGCATACCATACTTGGGTAAAATCAAATAATAATATAGGAATTTATTGTGTAGGAAAGAAAGTGGATGGTCTGACAATCAGGGACTATGACTCAACTCAGTGATGACACAGAAGGCTGACAATCAAACTCCACTAAGGTCTCATCAATATCAAACTGCGTGCCAAATTCATTGAAATCAAATAATAAAGGGAGTTATTGTAAAGAAACAAAAGTGAAATGTATAGGCACAAGGAAGGTTAGACATGCAGTCTCAATTTAATGTCACGGAGAAAAAATTATAAACTTTATTCATAGTTATCATGAATTCAGATTATCTGAACTGAATTATCATCAGAAACCCAGGCATAACAGCTTTAATTTTAATGAAGTGTAAAGAAGCAATCATCTATGGAATTCTGATTATTAATTAATATTATGCTAATCACAATATATCTTTTTTGCTTTGTACATACATATGCTTTTGGATTGCATAAAGGAGATGATAATGAAGTCAATTATGGACTGGTAATCCAATTCTTTATTATTCCAGGACTAAATGTCAAGCTTTTGGGCAAACTGAAGTCAGCTAAGAAAAATCCATGTATTTGTAATTATAGACCAGAAGACCAATAATTAAAATCATCAAAAACAGAAAGTTGGTCTTTAGATTTATGTTGAGCCTGCCCCTAAGCTTTTGGTAGAGTGGTATTGTAAACATCAAGATGTATCCACATACCAAGCAACATGACTCTGTGGCCACTGCTGTACTTGAGAAAATGGCTTTAAAAAAAAAACTTTAACACTGAGATTAATCTGTGGTGTGGATGGATGTGCGGACAAGCACATAGATGCCAAAGTAATCATTATGTCAAACTTCTTCCAAACCAGGCTCAAAATTAAAGTTGTCACTGATGGGCTCCTCTGTAACTTTGATGTTGAACCTCTCAGCCCACCAAAGACTGGATAAATGTTCCTGTTCAGCAGATAGGTGTCATTCCACCTAGGTCTGTCTGTCTGTCTTAGTATGAAGACAATATATGGTTAGTTTGATATACGCTGCAAGAAGCATGGATCCTGATTAATTGCAGTTATGAGAGTATTTAGAACCTGTACAGCCAGACCAGCAGACAGGCTTCATCTGGTCTGTATTGGGAGAGTTGCCTCCCTTTCCAGTCTATATAACCATCACCTCCACTAAGTACAATGAAAGCAGTGGTATTCTGTTTTTGTAATGTATCCAATGTAGATCCTGATTGGACACTTGTTCCTACATGTGTAGGAGAGGTTTTTTTATCTGCCTGGGGCAGTGTCCTGGACTTATGCTGCTGAACTGAACCAGACACCTTGTCACCTCCAGAAGCAGTATATGTCATCCTCCGCAATTTAAATCTGGAGGTAGGGTTTTCTTTCCTGCTCACGCTTTCATCCAGGGTTCTGTCACATTGTTCTGCTATGGAATCTATTGGTAAGATGCTTGATTTTTTCTCCATATGAGACTGAGTAGTGGCAGTCGACCCTGATTCTAGGAGATTTCCATACAACACTTTTATTTCATCTTCTCCTGAATAAACCAAAGTGCTGTTTGGCAGCTCCCAAGTTCGCCTTCTTGCAAGTTTTTGCTCCAACTCTGCCATAAAATCTCCACTTTTTGCATGATTGGAAATCCTAGCTTTTGCTCTGTTTGACACTGAATCAGGTCTTTCAGCTTGATCTTCAGATTTTGGATCCTGAAATTGATCTGGTCTCCTACCTTGTTTTGATGCATGAGGCAAGAAAAAACAAGGTCCTTCATCTTGACTTATTACATTTGTACCCTGTTCTTGATCATTTTGCCGACTTTGATTCTGTGTTTTTAAACTTCTTGATTCTTCTGATTCACTGTGTGCACTAACTGATATATCAGCAGACAATCCTGTATTATATTGTTGATCCTTGTCAATCCCACTGCTTTTGGCAACTGCCCCAAATAACATGGGTATAATAAATCTTACATTGCGTTGATGTCCATGTAGGGCAACACTTGGTCTGACGTTGATCCTTGGCACACCATCCTGTAACCGTGGTAATGGGTAGGCAAGTATGATACCAACATTGGTGCCTACCCAGAGCAAACCAAGGCTGGTTTCCAAGCTTGTAACCTCAAAATGATGCTGAGCAGGAGAAGCAGTTAAGGTTGTACCATAATATTCTGAAAGTGAATATTATTTTATAAATATCCAATGAAATACACAAAATTACAGGAAATTTCACATTCCATGAAAATGAGGGAATTTTCACATTGATAAATACACTGTTTTAATAAAATAAGAAGGTCAGAGCCTGCATGTCAAGCTCATGATCAAAGCATTGATGAAAAACTTTACCTTAAACCTTTACAAACTGTTGATGCAGACTCTGGTGCTACTGGAAATGTAATTGCTTCCTACTAATGTGGGCTTGACACTGCATGTTACAGTGATTGGCAGTCTGGGCTTATGATGGATTAGGATGGGTTAGGGAAAGTACTTTATGTTCTGCTCCAGACAATAAGACTACATGTTAGAGTAACTGGCAGTCAGGGCTTAAGATGGGTTAGGAAAAGTACTTGTGTTCTGCTCCAGAAAATAAGACTGATGTTAGAGTAACTGGCAATTTGGGCTTAAGATCTGCTTCAGACAATAAGACTGCGCCTTTATAGAAACTGGCAATCAGGAAGGAGTGTTTATGTTAAACCATGATTTTACAGCTGTTTTAACATCTTATTAGACCTTGTTTTCTTAACTTGAGCATTAGCTATTGGCCATGTTCTCTTCTTCATCTGATGTCTGTCAAAAGAAATATAGCAAGTAATTGTTTTTTAGTCTTTTCTTTTCAAATACATAATGGGCTTATTTTTGCATTTTCAGACATTGTGTTACAACAGTCTGTAAAATATATTTTTATCTGCACTTTTGCAGATTTATTATGAAGGGTCATGCCCATCCATCCATGGTCATGGCCACCCCCCACCCCCCTTCATCGATCTTAATCCTTTTTATTTTATAGTCAGTGAGAAAGGTAGAGAACAGCTTCAAATCACTCCAATATACACAGACCACTTGTCATTGTAATGATAAAGTTACATGTATAGCTGTGCTGCTTACGACCAATGACTGGAGCAGAACCATTTAAGTTGTAGGTGTGGAAGGATTTGTTATTACAATCAAACACACTACATGTACTTCCTGTTTTTGCTCTGCAGTAGTGCAAAGTCAAAGTCATAGTCATAAAACATAAATTTTGATGAATATATGTTTTCCTCTGTCTTTTAGAGAATGACTCAAACTGTTTTTCTGGCGATCACTCTTTACCCATGAAATCGAATGGTTTATTCCCAAACTTGGTTCAGGCAGTTATACACACCTGTTAAATTGTTCATCTCAAGTACATTATAAGGTAAATACCCTTGACCTCCTGTATAAATTTCAGTAAAAGTATTTTTCAAGCCTAAATACATGTTTCTTTTTAGAAACTCCCAATGTCTGATATATGTATTTTATTGTCGGTCAAAAACCAGACATGATTGAACATGTCCAGCAAATATGAATGTTTTGGAAAATACAGTGTTTCATAAATTTCTGTGAGTGTATTTGCAGAAAATCAGGTATTTGGATTCAAATGGAATCTTGTAGAAAAATTATAGAAATTATGTTTCTTTGTGCACATTTTTGATGGAATTACTGTTATGGATACAATGAGATTGACTGGTGAATAACACATAGTGTAACTAATTTACACCTCAGTTGCCAATGTTGTTATACATGTATATGTACCAATGAATGATTCTCTGCCAAAATAATAAATATTAAATATGTCATAACAGTTTTAAGTATTTCTCATTTAATAAGCATCAAACTGGGTCACTGAATTAAATAGTTTTTTCTATTATAAGGCAAGTACAGTCATGGATCTCATTTCATTAATTGGTAGTAAAATTATATGCGTCATGTACCATCTATACTCGCATATAGGCTGAGTCCAAATGCAAACAACATAGATGGCAGATCTGGGCCTAAGCAGTTTGCAGTTGGTATCGACTTATACGTGAGTATATACGGTACTTCATTATAAGGTAGTCTCACTACAAGGGATATACACTATGACTCCCATGGACAGTGTATAAATATTGAGGAAGTACTGTACTTCATTATAAGGCAGTCAAACTCAAGTTATTGTGCAGATATCATTTCTCTTCAATCACTGTGACATTGACCACTGACTCCAAAAGGGTTCTTCCTTACCTCCCATTGCAAGCCATCCACAAAGTTTGGTAACTTAGATGTTGGAAACTCAAGTTTTTTCATCAAAACCATTTTTCTTCTTTCAGTCACAGTGCACAGTTAAATTGACCTTTTACCTTTTGACAGTGAAATCGATAAGATTCTTCCTTTCCCCAAATGCAAGCCATCTGCAAAGTTTTATATTTTTGATGGTGGTGAACTTGAGTTACAGTGAGGAAACCATTTCCTTCTTTCAGTCACAGTGACTTTGACCTTTGAGCTTGTGAGCCTGAAATTGATAGGGCTTCTCCTGACCCCAAATGAGAGCCATCCACAAAGTTTGGTAGCTGCAGATGGTGGGCAGCTAAAGTAATTGTTCAGAAACCAAACTGGTAACAGAAGGATGGACGACATCATAACACAATACTCTCCACCATACGTTGGATATTTATGATGGTTTTCATCTCTAGTTTCATTAGCTAAGATTATGTATAATACAAAAAAAAATCCCCCAAAAAACTTGTCTTAAAAAAATATATTTGGCCTGGTCTAATTGCTAACTTCAAGGTTTTGGAATAAATTATGTAAATTTAAAGTGAGACCTGAAGTAAAACAATGCTCCTTCATTGTTTTAACTCGAATATCTCAGTATTGGTCAGGTATTTTGAAATAAATGCAGCATTTAATATGGGGTTCTCCATTTGAGTCTGCTGCTAATTAATTGTATTCATTTCTCGTTTTTTCCACGTCATTAATTATTAAGAGTATTTTGTCATTACAAGTTTCTAAAGTGTTAAAATATTTTATATATACCTCTTCAACTTACCAAAACAATAAGTCCACATGAATAGTTTTAAAATAAAAATTTCAGAAAAATCTGCAGATTGGTTATAAGCAAAATTGTTTGAACGTTTTTCTATTTATAGTATCTTCAGTTACATTTGAGAGCAGATTAGCATAATTTGCATAAAATTGAAAGTTCTTCAAACCAGGATTCTTTGTGTTAAATTTGGGGAAATTTTTTAGAGCAGATTTTGAGAAGTCATTTAAAAGTTTTCTTTTGCATTTATGATATCTGCAGCCACTTTGAATGACAGATTGGTATAATCTACACAAACTTTAAAGGCCTTCTAGCCAGAATGCTGTCAAATTTGGACACATTCTGTTGAGCAATGTTTATTACGAAAATAGTTAAAATTCTTTTTAACTTTAGTAATGTGACTATATTGATTAGCAGCTCAGCAAAATTTGTACTAAGCTAAAAGGCTTTTATCCTGTATAATTTGGTCAAATACTGCTGTTTGATTTTTGAGAATTCATTTAAATTTATATTTTTTAGTAATTGCAGCCATGTTGGATAGGCAATATCTATTCCAAATTGAAAAAGTTTTAAAGCAGAATGCTTTCATGTATGTCATTAATAATGGACATATATTAAAATAAAACACCAAAACAGAACTTTTAAAGTGATAATAAAATGAGAAATACCAACACCAACTACTTATTGTCATGAATACTGGCAGGCTTCTTTTAGAGTATTTACACTCAAAGTCTAACAGAAAAGCTGGTCATTTAATATTTGTAATAATTAATTAGTCTAGTTATTATGTAGGTTACTCAGACTACTACAATAGCAGGGGCAGATATTAATAGATATTCATGGATAACACTTTCAATATGTAAGTTGGAAAGACAAACAACATAGACCCTGATCCGCTGCCGCATAATGCATCGGCAGATCAGGATCTATGTTGTTCGTTCTACTGATTAGTCCTTACAAATTGCATCGACTCAGATCTGCCGGCGCATTATGCAATGGCAGATCTGGGTCTATGCAGTTTGCAGTTGGTATCATCTTATACGCGAGTATATACGGTAATAAAATTTAATGAAGGCCTTTTATGGACATTTTTTTTCTTTTCTATTAATGAGCAATAAAAATAGTAATACTTTTATCAACTGGAAGTTTGACTGATCATAAAGTCCAGTGAAAATACTAAAATTTAATTTATATTTCAAATGTTACATTAGATATATAATTTATTCTACAAGATGATATAAAGCTGCCATATCATTTAATAATTGTGAAGAAATTATACTTTTTGACCTTTAATTCCTCCCAAGAATTGAAGAATTGTCAGATAATTTTCTAGAGGCATCACTGTCTAGTTCAAGAGGTTGAAGACAAGGATGATGACAATGTGTACTGAATAAAGTAACTTGGTTCTGCACACAAAATCACTATAAAACAGATTTATTATGGCATATTACAACAAAGAAGCAATAACAACAAATTGACGCACATCAACTAGCGGTCGTGCAGTAGTTGTTTTCACTGAGTAAGATGGCATATGGCAGATTACTAAGCAGAAATAACATAACATTGAATCACTGAATACTAGATAACAATAAAGGCTTCAGATCTTGGGTGCAGTCCAGGATGGGTGGGGTCAAAGGTTACTTTTTCATAGGTAATGTGGACTCTTCTATATAACCTTCACTCATCTACAATTATAAAGGGAGGATGATCGTATCTGGTATCATGTTTTACTAGGACAAGTAGATGGCAAGGAAAGTGACATTCAGGTTGCAGCCCCAGGGATGGGGAGAGGGGTTAGAAGGGAGTGATGAAGATTTTTTAAAATGTTTGGATACCTGTAATACCTTCCATCTTGTTTTTGTTTTCTTAAATTTGGGAAAGTCAAGTTTGTGGAAAGGTTTAATCATCTAAATTGAAGCAGACATTTTGACAAGATGTCTGCAACAGAAAACAGGTTTAACAAAAAAAACATCAAAAAGCTTTTCACCAACTACGAGTAAGATAGTTACAATGCAAATTTATTACATACCCATTTTATCTGGCATTCGATACAGCTGTTCAATCCATATTTCTGTATCACACACCCAGATTTGAACTACTTAGGAGCCCTCTTTGATGTCCACACATAGATATTTTTAGACCCAGTGACTCAAACTTTTATAAATTCCAATATGTTCTGAATTTCGTTCATACAGTAAAGATAAAATATTTAGAAAGCATAAAAAGGGGTATATAATAAATACAAAACCGCATTCGTGTTTTGTACTGAGTCGGGGGAAAGAACTTGTTTGATATGGCTTATGAATATGTCTCAGTCAGACAGCCTCGACATATCCCTATGCCATATCAAACTTGTTATTTCCGCCGACTCAAAACAAAACACTTATGCAGTATTGTGTATGTACCACTCCCTAAGAATAGCTATGTAATGAAAATACTCATTCAGATACTGATGTAGCTATCAAAAGACAGTAGTGGAAAGAAGAAGAAAAAAAGAAGGGAGAAGAGAAAAATTGCATACTTTATTCCCTCAAGTCAAATATAAAATCATTAAATCTGCACTAGAGGAGCAATATTATAACCAAAAGTAAAAAGACAATGAGTAATTACAATATTACATAAATTACATGTATATACTTGCTTATAAGTGGAGTCTAATTGCAAGCAATATAGACCCTGATCTGCCATTGCATAATGCACAAGCAGATCAGGGTCTATGTTGTTTGTTCTACTGATTACTCTTAACAAACTGCATAGACTCAGCTCTGCCAGTGCATTATGCTGGGTCTTTGCAGTTTGCAGTTAGACTCAATTTATAAGCATGTATATACAGTAAATCAATTTTACAAAATTTCACTTTACTTAACCAAAATTGAAAACAGCAATGTTAGACAAGCTTTGATAAAAATCAGAGCTATTAGCACAAGGATCCCATCTGCTACAAGATTTTGATAGCACTTTCATTGATCTAAATTTAGGTCTGCCAATACTTCAACATTTTTATTTCTACATTATACATCAAAACATTGAACAATTCATTTCTAATATTCACAGAAACATGTAATTCCATAGAAAAGACAGGATTGACATTTTAAACTTGATTCAAGCATGACTTGATGCACATCACTGCCGAAAGACTTTGTAAACAGATATTACTGAAAACAACAATTCAACACTAACCTCATCATAAGATGACAATTGTTCTTAAAGAGAAATTTCTATTAAAACACAAGCACCCACTCTTGAGTGTTTAATAAATGATGGAAATTAAATTTCATTCAAAAACCTCGGTTTTGGACATCAGTTTTAAATGACTGACTGGCAATAGATTCAATGAATATTAAACATATTGAGTTTTGAACCAATCTATCATTTATCACTTTGGACAAAAACCAAGGTATGCAAATATTTTAATAATAACTGTTTCTATTTTTTATATCAGTACTATTTCTGAATGCAGGAAGTTTATAAATCAAGATATCACAGAGCAATAATGTTTTCTTGGTTAGCCTGTATAAAAAACATTACAAATACTTCCTATTACATCAGATTCTATTCTTTGCATATTGATCATTTGTTATTAAAACCATCTGCAAAAGAACCCCTACTTTCTATATTTATTTATGCAAATGCAGGACTATTCTACCTAGGTCAGGAATTTTGCATTCTGAGTTGAACTTTTAGGTCTTTAGCATTAACACCATCATAATGCAGTCCCGTAACCTGTAGTCTATATAAACAGTAAACAGTCATGATTTGCACAGCTTCATTCTTAATGCTCATAGAATACATCACCCTGGACAGTTTATACAGTTAACTGTCATAGAGCAGATTAAAAGGTGGTCACAGATAAACAACCACCACTGCACAGATTACTTAATTCATCTGACAATAGCTAGGGTAATTTTTGTTGCCAGTCCTTCCAGCAATGCTGTAGGAGAGCCCATTAGGCTAATTTGCATAAAGTATATGATGTGGAACAACCCAATTCATTGGAAATAAGATAGATAAATGATGTATATTAAAAGAAACAATAGCTATTACACTTCATTGTCATGCATGAGACAGGGTAGTTCAAGATCAGCGGCAAAGGCCCTTTGAGTGGGATATTACTCCATTGTGTAATCGAGAAAATGCAAAGTGTGATTATTTTGGTAGTTGGAATGGTAAAGTTAGGAGCAGTATGAAAGTGTGAATCCTTTTTGAAAAAAACACAATGTCAAAATGCAGCTGTCATCTACAATCAGGAATTCCAAGATCTGACATGATAACTAGTGTGACCATTGCATGATTGACATGATAACTAGTGTGACCATTGCATGTCTCACATGATAACTAGCATAGCCACTGCATGTGTGATATGACAACTAGTGTGACCAATGCGTGATATGACAACTAGTGTGACCATTGCATGTCTGACATGATAATTAGTGTGACCATTGCATGTCTCACATGATAACTAGCATGGCACTGCATGTCTGATATGACAACTAGTGTGACCATTGCATGTTTGACATGATAACTAGCATAACTAGCATGACCATTGCATGCCTGACATGATAACTAGCATGACCATTGCATGTCTGACATGATAACTAGTGTGACCATTGCATGCCTGACATGATAGCTAGTGTGACCATTGCATGCCTGACATGATAACTAGTGTGACCATTGCATGCCTGACATGATAACTAGTGTGACCATTGCATGCCTGACATGATAACTAGTGTGACCATTGCATGTCCAACACTCCCTTACAACAATGCATGCAGATGCAGATCATTTTCATTGTTCAGAAAAATTCACCAGGATCTTCAGTGAAGTATGAACAATAGTACTGTCCAGTCTCTAATGAGTCATCAGATGAACACTAATGAAACTTGTATCACCTTCAAACCCTTCAATGAATTACTGAGAGAAGCAAAGTCTGCATCTACAAGTTAATGCTATACTCCACTGTCCAACAAATAGTGGTAATTAGGAACAAGTCATGACTAAAATCATAAATGATGGAAAGTGGATGCTAATGAATTCTGATTTTGTTTGATCATGCATTTTAAAGACAGAAACTTTGTGTATTTTTTGTACCCAACCATGACAGCTGTAGGGGCATATACTGTTACCCTTGCTTGTCCATATCCATCACACTTTGGTTAAATTGTGTGTTTTAGGCCATTTCAGGCACTGTGGTGGAGTATCCTTATTCCATGAACACATTTCTAGTCTTATTTTAGTGTGTGTGTGTGTGGTGAAGATATATGAAAATGCAAAATTTAATAGCTAGTTTTGTTTGGAAGTGTTTTATATTTTTCAAAGAAAACATATATTTTATTTTATTTTATTCAAAACTTAATTTCCAGTTGTCTTCTTAAGGCTGTAGGATTAGATAGTTTTTTTCTCAATTGTACATTACTTTAATAACACTCACTGATCTCCTTTGGCACCACAAAACCTGTAAAGTTGGCAGATATCTGACAATAATAATAACAATAGTGAGCACAGTCTGAGCAGTACTTTACCCCATTCACACAGTCTCATGGTCAGAGTGAAAAACATTTATTTCTTGTTTCTATTTGCAGTTTCTCATGATTTCCTACATTATGAACATACAGATATTTCAGCAGTGAATGCAAATGTCAGAAGAAAATAAATTCAAAGCAAGCAGAGATCAAATCATGTCTTCATAATAGGAACTGCTTTTTTGATATTCAACAAATTAATATTCCATGCCATGCAAAAACAATCCCAATGTTCAGGTGATGAACAAGCTCATGTTCCTGTACAAAACATTTCCATGTCATTTCAGCAGAATCCTCCACGATATGGAGAACTGCTAAGTCAGTAAACACACCAGTTATTAAACAATGAATGAAAGTGAACTCCTTTTGAAGGGTTTCCTATTTCATCTTGATGATAATAATAATAATAATTATCTTATCAATTTTGAGTGAATCAATAAAAATCAAAAGCACACATATAGTAAACGCTATAGTAACAATGATTGTAAAATTGAAACACATAGTTTTCTATTCCAGTATGCAACATACCGTATATACTCGCATATAAGCCAGGTCCAAATGCAAACAACATAGACCCTGATCTGCCATCGCATAATGCGTCCGCAGATCAGGGTCTATGTTGTTTGTTCTACTGATAAGTCCTTAGAAAACTGCATAGACCCAGATCTGCCAACTCATTATGTGATGGCAGATCTGCGTCAATGCAGTTTGCAGTTTATATGAGTTTATATGTGAGTATATACGGTAACTTGGAAGAGCATGAAAGTCTTATGAAGGAGTTAGGTAGCTATGAAACAGCAGCATGGCAAATTATTAGTGAACTTGAAATTTTTTCACTAAGTATATTTTTAAAACTCAAGATAAGTAAAACCAACTTTCAAATTATGAACATGAAATACATGTAATGAGAGCAATTTTATGACTACAATTCTGTACTCCATCTACACCATCTGAGAAAGAGAGAGACAGAGGGATCATACTGAGCATGATGTTTTTCTAGGATGAGAAAACTACCATCTATACTCGCATTTAAATCCATACCAGCTGCAAACTGCATAGACTCAGATCTGCCATCGCATAATGTGCCAGCAGATCTGTGTCTATGCAGTTTGTAGGGACTAATCAGTAGAACAAAAAACATGGACCATGATCTGCCGGCTCATTATGCAACAGCAGATCAGGATCTATGTTGTTTGCATTTGGACTCGGATTATACGTGAGTATATACGGTACAATGAAGGTTTAAAAATCCTCAACACAGTCCCGGGGGAAAGATGCAGTGGGGAATAAAGTTCAGATTTTCATAGGTAATGTGTACTTCTCCTATTTGTAACCCAGGCTTCATCTATGCCAATTTCACTAGGATAAGCAGATGACAACAAGGGTTTCAGATCTGAAATGCAGCCTTTGGGTGACGAGAACAGGTCAAAGGTCATATTCATTCTTCTTGTAACCTGAACTCTGTCTACACCAATTTTTGGTGATCACATTAGGCATGTTTTTTAAGAACATGTAGATGACAAAGAAGGTTTCAAAACCTGAATGCAGTCATGATAATAGGGGTAGTGGGTGCAGTGGGGTGGGGTGGGGTGGGGTTATGACAACAAAGGTGTTGATATAATTTTAATTTTATGTTTCAATTTCAAGTTGCATGGGTCTTTTTTAATTCTATCATAGAATAGTACCAGATTCTTCATCCAATCACCCTGATTAAATAATTTTAAGAAAAAACACTCTTCTGTAATGTCCTTGAATGGTTTTGTTTTTTGTTGTTTTATTCTTTACCTACAGTTACCATTAAAATTCTCACCTGTAAAGAGTCTGGACACAGATTTTGTTATGTTGACATCCTGAAGGTGTTTTCTGGACTCCAGGTGGAAGAGTCGGATGAGTGGTCTTCCTTCGTATGACACCCACAGTCCCACACCCACCTTTACAATGAATCTGATGACCTCATTACTTTCACTACTGCCAGCATCCAGCTGAAGGGAGAGAACTGTCTGGAAATTCAGAAATGAACAGCTGCAGTTTGATGAGGAGTTTAGAGAACAAAATACTGACTTAAAACTATCAACTCCATCAATGCATCATTTTAGTGATGAATGCTTTATTCTAGTCATTTTTTATTACAAACTTTAAACAGCTTTTGTACATAATTTCTCTGAACTGGACAGAATTATCCACAATTTAATTTAGGGCCAGATAACTCACATACCAGTGTGTACAACCTGAGGTCTGATTCACCCAGTGTCAGTGGTGCACATCTTGTAATGCAAAATATGGTATACAGACTTTTCTATCACTATACATTTGGTGGGTTAGAAGAAGAACCTTCCCCAAGTGTGCACATGTGGACCAGATATGGAAATCTAACCCTACAGATTAAAGACAATCTGTTCAGCTTTTAGATTTCCCAGTTCTGCCCACAAACATGGGGAAGACTCTAAGTATCTTAAACATGTCCCTAGTTCATAATGTACATTCAAGGAAATATAATGCCTAACCTGAAAAATGTGTGAATATCAGAAATCAAAGTGAAAATTTGTGATATATGATTAAAGATTTGCAGGCTAAAAACTGTGCGTGTATCAGTTTTTTAAGAAATAAAATTACAGTATTTTTTTCTACAGGAACTAGCTATGTCTTGATATCTAGGATAAGCTGAATCATTGGGAGTTTATGGAAATACATAGAGGATATCTGTTTTTTTAGTAAATATGAGGAAATAATATAAGTTAAGTGGAAATATTGAATTGTCATGAGTGGCAAAGCCACTCATGACAATACAAAAATATTTCCACTTCAAAAGTGAAATATTTCTTCATATCTACCCAAAAAACATAATTTCACTTTATTATATACTTTTAAAGGCAGAATCCATCAATTTGCATGGATTTTTTTCTCAATTCAGTGCCAATATGAATAACAGCTGTTTTACTATGTTGAAAAAAGAAGTTCTGAAATTTTACAATAAGTTTGGGATGATTCAACCTTTTACAAAGTTAGTTGATACATAGAATACTCCAAGTTGTGTATTTTGTCAAATTATGAAGATGTCTTTATTTTTGTTAATATATTTCTCACTCATATTGATCCTGTGAACACTGTTGTAGTGTGGTTTCTGTAGAAACATCACAGCAGTTGTATCCAATAGACTTCAGAGCGTAATATCTTTAAACTACAAATTTTAATGATTGTGAGTTTACCTATAAGGACTTTGGTTCTTTATTTTGTTTATATCTGCATTCAAACATGAATTTTCTGGCCTTGGCAAGCTTCCAGTCTAGTTTGAATTCAGTAACAGACACTGCATCCAAATTTTGATTGTCACTTAATTTCAGTTTGCAATCAACACTCATCTATCCCCAATATCTCCATCATTTTTAAACATGATTATGATTGTCATGAGAGTTTAAATCACTACTTAAACAAGTTTATTACTATATTTAATCAATAGTTTTTCCATAAAAACTTGTACCGTTTGTCACAGAGTGTAACATGTATATGATACTATATGGGTGACAATGTATATCAAATTGAAACAGGTTATGTAAGTTTCAGTCACTGACAATTTGTATGATTCCATGTTGAAAACTGTTTTTTTTTTTTTAAAGTTAATACTTGAAGCCTACTTTTGGTTGTTTGGAGTTAGTTTTTTTGCATTTTTGTATGGCATTTCCACATTTATTACATAAATGTATGGTCTACTAAAGTCTTGACATATTTTAAAATCTGTTCATCCAGAGAGAGAGAGAGAGGAGCAGAAGAAGAAGAAGAAAAATTGAAACAGGCCTAAATATGGAAATACAAGTTTGAATAATATATATAAGGGTAGATACATTTCCTAAATGGGAAAAGAAAGAAATTCCAAAAGTGATATTACCAGTTTGGTGATATAAATTTTCTCCAACTGATCTCATTATGAAATATATAATAAATCTTGTTTCTTCCAATTTTCAAGAGAAAGAGGAAAAAATGGTAGTCTTCCTAAAACCAGATCAGTTATGAATATGTTAAACTTTGCATTGCCACAATAAATACATGATCTTAATCAAAACAGAGGTTCAATTCCTTGAATATTTTGATAAGAAAGATAATCAGCAACATGATGCCTAAGTGGGCCTGAGATTGTGTATCTGGCTGAATGCAAGAGCAGTTATCCAAGAAATCTCAGTCATCTGGATGCTTTTTGAATAAATGTCTTCCAATACTGTTAATTAAAAATGGTAAGGAAACAATTGTTAAAATAGTTTCACCTGTTTTTACATATCTTCAACTATATCTGATGGTACACCAGCAGCATTAGTCCAAATTTGGTCAAATTCTGCTGAGCAGTATCTCACAAGAAGTCATTTAAATATTTATCTATTTTTAGCAATAGTGGTCATATTTGATGGCAGATTGGTATCATTTATAAAAAATAAAAAACCTGAAAACATTTTATGCCATGATATTTTCTGTAAAATTTCGTCCAATTCTGTTGAGCGGTTTTTGTGAAGATGTCATTTAAAGGTTTATCTATATCTAGAAATCGTAACCATATTTGATGACAGATCAGCATAAGTTGCAGTAAAACAATTAATCTGTCCCTATAATGATCTTTTAATTTTTATTGTTGTTACAGGGACATATATGCGTACATGGAGTTCTCTTTGGTGACGCAAGCTAAATTTGGCTTAAAAAATGTTTCTGACATGTATCACTCAAAAATGACACTTATAATGCACAGTTATAAAGGTCAGTCATTTTTTAAATTTATAAATCAGTAATTTGACATTAAAATAATGATTTTAATGACCTTCTATGTGTTTTATTTTCAAAATCCTCAAATCAATGGTTTATGATGCAAAATCCTCCTCTTTGGCTCTACCGTCTAGCAGAGAGGCAATTAAACTTTATGATACCTGATTGAACCTAATAGTAAATGTTGCCATTACCTGACTTGAGAATATCAACAAACTTGTGTTTCACTAGAGCTCGATTCTTATTATCTCTCAGATTTACTAAGGTCTCACTTTGTGAGATGTTATGAACTACAAATATTGAGAAATAAAGTTTTTCAAGCTGTGGCTATTATTTTGAACTAAAGGCTACACTAAATTTTGTTTCACACTGAAGTGAAAAGACAGATTAAGATACCAGTGATGTTTTAAACACTCAACAGTAGTATTACTCTTACCAAAACTTTCATTTCCTATATATGTTCTACAATACTAGGTGAGGGGCTAACTCTTAACAACATTAGTAATTATAATAATAATAATAATAATAATAATAATAATAATATTTGATAATAAAAAGAACAACTATAACAAGAATAGGCAAGTGACTTATCCTTAACAACAACAGCACCTCCACAAAATAATAATAATAATAATAACAACAACAACAACCGGAGTGTAATCAACGATTACATAGTTCATCTCTACTTTCACAAATCTCTGGTAGCCATTGTAAACATTATCAGAAAAACAAATCAGACTAAAATGACCCTGGCCTCTTTTCTAATGAAATATTTTGGCAATCATTTATCCTTACAATTGAACTTTGAATCAATTAAAAATTTTAAACTGAAATAATTAATTGGTACTATATTGCAAGAATTGTGCTGACATAAGGTGTAACCACCTACATACCTACCCACCTACCTACCTCCCTACCTAACTACCTAATGTGACAGGGTATAAAAGACACAAATGAATTAAACAAAAGAGCATTTTTTTCTATCATATCAATGTAGAGATAATATGTTGATAATAAACAGATTAATGTTCTTTTTGTATTAATTTTTAAATAATCTGATCATTGTTCATACAATTTCCTTGAAAAGCCATTATCACTGTCCACCCCTAGAAGTCAGACATTACTGTGTGAAGGTCACAGCCTTTGAGTAGTTGAGGTGACAGTCAGTAGTACATAGTTCATGCATCAATAAATTACCTTGATTAAGCACTGCAGGTGAGACTTCAGATGCAAAGCATGCAGCATGCAGTCCACTCACCTAATTCATTTACTCATTCACATGTACAATACACAGTAAATTAGCTGAGGGTAATATATCACAATATACAATGTGTAGTCCTTAAAATGGAAAGTTGACCACTGAATAAACATGTTTATTCCTACTTCCAACTGCACTGGTCAGTAAAAGCCTTCTGTGTAGGCTATGATGTACATAGATCTAGCATGGATGAATCAATGTAAAATGTAGGTCACAGTGACCATCTTTGGTTTTAAGGGTGTAGCAGAGATGCTGCCAGGATTTTATCTAAATGGGGGAGCTCCCCCCTTGTCACCAAAATAAGGGGGGAGTAGAAACAAAATGAGGGGGAGGAGGAAACGGCCATAGTTCAATATTTACCTAACACATAAATAGCCATCTCTTTCTTTCTTCCTGCTCCACTCTGTTAGAGCTCTATTGAAATAAAAATTCTCAAAAAATGTCTCCTCTAGTTGTATAAACAATAATCTGTTGATTATTTCTAAGCCTTATTTGTTCCTTATCTGTGTATGAATATTGTTCTGTGCTGAGAACTCCCTTTCACATATGCTTAGCTAGCTAAGCCAGCTTGAACAAGTTGGAAAACTGTTCTTTATTGTTGATATGTATAATTTTCAACAGCTCATAGGTATTGTCTCTTGGATATCTCTGCTCCAAAATTATATTTTTCACTAACAAGAGCCCTGCCAAAGTTTCACTTTCTTGAATCAGTGCTTTGCTCACTACTATGCCAGATTTCTTATCTGTTCTACGATGTTGTATTAGGGTTTTAAGTCCATCAATGCGATAGTCAGCTTGTTCAGACAGAGATATTTTGATCAAAAATAAATATCCTTACTTTTTAATTTCTTTTTAGATTCTTATTTATTCAATTTACCTTAACCCTTAGAATGCCAATGCGTCCTATTACTCCAATTCCAATATACTCCAATAATCGTAACAATTATAAAATGGTCCAAAACATCATTGACTTTTGGATGTATTTTTGGAATGTATAAATAATGATTGTCTGTTAGAAGTATTAATAATAAAATTTTAAAAAAATTTTAAAAATTTATTATCATACATACATATATCCTCGAACAGCCATATTTCATGACCTTAACGTGAATTTTAATGTGTTCATTATAATATTGTGAGAATCTATTCAAATAACCATAGAAAGTGTTCAACTATATCTACTTCATTTAATCATCATTAAAAAAAATTTGGCATTCATGTATATTAGTTCAGAATTACCATTTTTCCGAGCATGTGTAAGTTTACTTATTTCCAGAAGTGTATCCCTGGTTCTGGTTCATGCCACTGACTAAAAGGTCACATGGCATATGACCAGAATGTGCCAGTTAGGCCAAGGTATAGATATTACTAGTTTATAGTGTCTCCGTGTGTTTAAAATATAAAAAAAAATTGAAAATTGAAAATTTTTATCCATTCATTCTATGTGCAGTTTGTGCACTTACATTACTGCTTGCTTGTTCTTTACCACATAAATACATGAATCAATAGAGCAAGAGAGAGACAGAGGGAGAGAGAAATTTAAAAATAGACACTGGTGAATGGATACACATTTTATTATAATAGATTAAATATCTTTTGATGTAGAATATATGTTTATTATGAAATAATACTGAAACAAAAAAGTCCATAGTGAATATATATTTCCAGTGTAAATTTTTCTTATGCTGTATAAGAACCCCACATGATTAAAACTAAATATTTACATTGGCTTCACCGTTGTATAAATTCCCAAAGTGGGTTTTCCTGTTCAAGATATGTAAACAAAGCCAACATGTGATCAGCGGACCTATTTTTAGCATATGATACAAAATTCAAGGCCAAAATGTTGGACACATATAAGGCATTAGTGAAAATATAGATTTTCATTCTGATTTTTTTAAATTACATGAAATTACATGTTTAAATCTCATTTTGTCTGATTTTACTTATTAAATACTTGCTGTCACTCTTGAAGAACACTGGTGACACAGTTGATGACATCATTATCTCGAAACAAGCGAGTTAGGTGATGAGAAACATGGTGCACAATTGAAGGACAGGAACGAAATCAGGACGTTGGATGATAATAGCAATGTTTAATGGACACATGATGAGCAATGGATGCAGGGCCATCATAAGCTCAACTGGTCTTATGGCCAGGTGAGCTAACGATAGGAATACTTCAAATTTGTATTAAATTATATATTTTAAGCACTAAATTTCATTGATTCAAAGTGGTTGAAATGTGCTTCCTACAATAATCTGTGGCCATGTGACATCCTTAAGTCTTCTGAGAAAAGACTACAATGGCATGGTATTGGTTTCTGTATCCTGTTTGGAATATCTATAGCACATGTACTTCTGCCTAGGTATTTATCCTCATCAGCTGTTCATTTTGACATCTTTCTTTAACTTTCTTAGGTGAATCTGAGTGCCAAGCCGACATGATTTCTGATTGGTCAATATTCAATTGCTTTTGTGATTTTAATGCTTAGGTATGCATTTACAAAATAATTAAAATGAGACATTACAAGCATTTTAGTGATCTGGATATACTAGTGTTCAAGTTTCAGTTTGCCTATAAAAAACTTTATCTGACTGGTACATTGTAATCAGATAGAAGTGATCATGATAGTTAATTTGCAGTTACAAATTGGAATAATTCTGCCAAAATCATAATGGTTAGCATCTCTGTTTTTGTCAAATTTGGCCCAATTCATTTCAGTGGTTTTTGAGAAGAAAATGTTCAAAAGTTTTCTTAGTTTATTAATGGCTGCCATATTTGATGGTAGATCTGCATTATTTGTACTTGAAAGTTCTTTAGGCCAGAATGCTGTCAAATCTGGTCAAATTCTGTTAAGTGGTTTTTTAGAAGCTGCTTTTTGCAAACTTTTTCTATTTTTAGTAATTGTGGTCATATTTGATGGCAGATTGGGATTAAATGAACAAATTGGAAAGCATTTTAAGTTTGGCCAAATTCTGTTGAACATCTTTTGAGAAGTCATTTAAAGGTTTTCTATTTTAGTAATGGCAGCATATTAATAGTAAATCAGCATCATTTTGTATATTTCAAAGCCCTTTATGCCAGTATGCTTTCTGTCAAATTCTGTTGAGCAGTTTTTAAGATGTTGTTTCAAGATAGTTCTGTTTTTAGTCATGGTAGCCATATTTGATAGTGAATTGGTATCATTTGAACAAATCTCAAAGATGTTTATGCCAGTATCATGATTTCTGTAAAATCTGGTCAAATTCTGTTGAACAGTTCCTGAGAAGTTATTTAAAGGTTTATTTTTTTTTAGTAATTGTGGCCATATTAAATGGCAGGTCAGCATCATTTGTTAAAATCTGATAGAACCTCAAACCAAGATGCTTTTAGCCAAGTTTGGTTGAAAATGGCCCAGAAGTTTTGAGAAGAAGTTGAAAATAGCAATTGTTGACGGACACGTGATGACCAATGGATGCATGGCTATATCATGAGCTCACTTGTCTGTATGGCCAAGTGAGCTAAAAATTAGCCAATTTAGAAAATTATGAATGTCTTTTCGATGCACCAAGAAAAAAAGTTATCCCAGGTTGAGTCAAATGCATTTCAGGAGTAGTTGTTTATTTGCCAGATTACTTGCTAGTACAGTAGAATAGGAATGGTTTGCAGCACTGATCAATGTAGACTACCATATATACTTGCTTACAAGTCGAGTTCAACTGCAGACAAAATACCATGATCTGCTGATGCATATTGCACTGGCAGACCAGAGTCTATGTTGTTTGTTCTACTCCTAACAAACTGCAAAGATCTAGATCTGCTGGCACATTATGCAACAGCAGACCTGGGTCTGTGCAGTTTGCAGTTGGACTCACCTTATAAATGAGTCTATATGGTCATATTTGTAGAAGTTTCAAAAAACCGTGCTGTCTTCACATAGCAATACCTTATAATTGATATTGCTACTTACATAATTATGTTGTGTGCAAAAGAATTCACTACTAGTCCAGAAATTTATTTGCCAAAAACTTTATGGCACAATCAGAATGACCTGTCCATTTGACCTGGTTCAGCTGGAGTAGGTATAGTGTATAGCACAGTGCAGGTATTTTGCCTTGCTGTGCATGCATGATGCATTCACAGCAAACACTATTTTTCCAGTGAAGGCCTATGTTTATATTCCTCTGAAAGGTCAAATGGACAGGTCATTCTGGTCAACCTACAATGTATATCTGTGAAGTCTCCAAGATTTTCCTATTTAACAATCAGGAGAAAAAGTCTTTTTCTCAATCTTCCATTCAAAATGTCAGTGAGAACTATGACACCTACTACTATCTATTGATGTATATGTCAAGTCAAACTGCAAACTGCACAGACCCAGATCTGCCATCACACAATGCACTGGCACCCCTATTTCATGCAAATTAATTGCTTATAAGAGATATTTTCGATAAAAATTGTCAGTAATAAAATTGTCACAACTCTGTCAATCCCAGTGGTTTCCTTAAATATACAACAAGCCACAGCTTGGGATGTGGGAAAAAAGTTTAAAAAACATGTACTGATTGCTGCTGGCATACACTGCACCCTTTCATCTCTGAAAATAATATGAGAGTATCTGGAAAAATTTAAGGCATACAGGGTTCTTGACCCATAACATGTTCATTGTTACTGACTTACCATATAAGTATTATAAGTCTGGTCCAACTGCAAACAATATGGACCATGATTTGCTGCAGCATAATGGGCAGACAGATCAGGGTCTATCTTGTTTGTTCTAGTGATTACTCCTAGCAAACTGCACAGACCTAGATCTACAGGCGCATTATGCAATGGCAGATCTGGGTCTATGCAGTTTGCATTTGCACCCGACTCATAAGCGAGGAAAGATGGTAAGACCACTGTTCCTCAATTGTAACAAATACATTGAACATATGCATTGTTCTTAACATATGACATATCTGAATGGTTCGCAACTCATCACGTGCATGCATGATTCTTGACTTGTCCCAAGCAACCATCATTTTTGGACCCTATTCCTGTTCATTTACCTTTCTCTCTTTGCTGTCAGCCTCAAATACATGAATCCTGGAGTCACAGACTACCCAGGTCTCTGTTCCCACATTGGTCATGGCGACAACTGGACTCTGTCCTAGTGAAATGGCTTGGAATTGATTCCATATTCCCTCTGAAGGATATAAAATACACATCCAAGGAAATTTAAAATGTCTTATTTATTAACTATAATATTATTCAACAAGAGTCCCTTTAAGGGATTGATACTGTACTGGCCAAAAAGAATTTCCTGGAATTAAAGATCATAGACCATTTCTTCATTTTAACTGCTAAGTATTGAAACCATCTCGGATATTCTTGAGCAATAAGAGTTTCAAATTATCCATTGTGGCAGCCATAGTGGATGTAACATCAGTACCATTTTCATTTTGGACAAACTAGACACCATTAGAAGACTTTTGGTGAAAACCCCATGCCAGTATTAGTGACAAGATTTTCGCTATGTTCATTGTGGCAGCCATATTTAAGGTCAAATTGGACCCATTTTCATTCAGAACCAACTAGACATCATAACTAGTCTTCTGGTAAAAACCCATGTTGATATAACCTTCCAAGATGGTTGCGATGGTCACCATACTGGATGTCACATCAGCACCATTTTCATTTAGTACCAAATAGACATCATAAGAAGTCTTCTGGTGGAAACCCAATGTTGATATGACTTTCCATCTAGGAGGAGTAGCGATGAGATTTTCAATATGGCTGCTGTGGTGGAAAGATTTGATATCAGATTGGCACAAATTTTATTTAATACATTTTGACCCCAATATCAAAATGATTCTTCCGTACCCCCAAGTATAAGCCATCCACAAAGTTTGGTCCATGTCAGTGATGTAGAACTATAGTTATTGTGAGGAAACCATTTTTTCTTTCAATCAGTGACCTTGACTTTGACCTTTTGACTCCAAAATCAATAGGCTTTTTCGTTACCCCAAGTACAAACCATTCGCAAAATTTGGTCAAGCTATGTGATGTAGAAGTAATGTTATTGTGCAGCAACCATGTTTCTTCTTTCAGTCACAGCATTCTTGACTTTTGATCTTTTGATCCTGAAATCGATAGGATTCTTCCTTACCCCATGTGCAAGCCATCAACAAAGTTTGGCAACTACTGATGATGGATAACTGAAGTTATTGTGTGGAAACTATTTTTCTTCTTTCAGATAGTGACCTTAACCTTTGACCTTTTGACCCTGAAATTGATATGATTCTTCCTTACCAAAATTCAAGTCATCTACAAACACTGGTCCAGGTATGTGATGAAGAACTAATGTTACTGTATGGAAACCATTTTCATCTTGAAGTCACAGTGACTGTGACCTTTGTCCTTTTCACGTCAACATTGATAGGGTTCTTCCTTACCACAAGCGCAAGCAATCCACGATGTTTGGTAACTGCAGATGGTGCACAAATTGATTTATTGTGCAGAAATAAAATTTGTAACAGTCAAATGGACAGAGAGATGGACAACATCAAAACATAATATGCTCTGCCTAATGGCAGGAATATAAAAAATAACAAGATTCCCTCAAAGGGACTGATGCTCTAATGGAAGAAAAGAATTTCCAGAAATTCAAGATAAGATCATTTCTTCCTTTAAACTGTCGAGTGTTGAAACCATCTCTGATATTCTTCAGCGATAACTAGATTTTCAAATTAGCTGCTGTGGTGCATATATTGGATATCAGCTTGGCACCATTTTCATTTAGGGCAAAGTAGATATCATTAGATGTCTTTTAGTGAAAACCCCATGTCATAATGATCATCCATTCAGGGGGATTAGTGATAACAAGATTTGTAAGACAGCTGTTGTGGCAGCCATATTGGATGTATGACTGGCACCATTTTCATTTAGGACCAACTAGGTATCATAAGAAGTCTAATGGTGAAAACCCCATCTTGATATAACCATCCATTTGGAGAACAGTGAGAGATAACAATATTTTCAAGATATGACTTTCCATTCAGGAGTAGCAATAGCAAGATTTTCAAGATGGCTGCTGTGATGGCCATATTGTATGTCAGATCAGATTCGTTTTCATTTAAGACCAACTGGACATCATAAGAAGACTCTTCTGGTGAAAACCACATGTCAATATGACTTTCTGTTCAAGTAGAGATGTAATAACAAGATTTTAAGATGGATGTCATGGCAGCCATCTTGGATGTCAGATTGGCATCATTTTTATTTAGGACCAGCTAGACATAATAAGAAATCTTTTAGTGAAAACCCCAAACTGATATGACCATCCATTCAGGAGGAGTAGCAACAACAAGATTTTGAAGATAGCCAGTGTGGTGGGCTTATTGGACATCAGATCAGCACCATTTTCATTTAGGACCAACTAGACACCATAAGAAGTCTTTTGATGAAAGCCCCATGTTGATATAACCATCCTTGTAGGACGAGTAGCAATAACAAGATTTTCAAGATGGCCACTGTAGTGTCCATATTGGTCATCAGATTGGCACCATTTTCATTTAAGAGCAACTAGACATCCTAAGAAGTCTTTTAGTGAATTTGATGTATTATTACATATGTTTTTATTACTTCACTAAAAGCATCTTACAATGTACCACAAACTACATGAGAATACAGGCAAAGCACATTTTAACATCATGAAACAATCACTTCTACCATTACTATAAGACAATACAGGCACACTGCTACCATCACTACATGAGATTACAAGCAAACCACATTTTAGCATCATGAAACTAGCATTCCTATGATAGTTATGTGAGAATACATGCAAACCACATTTTTACAGTATGAAGCAAAACGTATAACAGCACTACATGATAAATTAGGCAAACTACACATTAACATCATGAAACCAACATTCCTACCATCATAATATTAGAATACAAGCAAACCACATTTAAACATCATGAATCTATTACTAGTTCTTACTGTCACTATGTGAGGATACAGACCAACTAGACAGAAGTATTTAAGTGAATTTGATGTGTTGTTACAAATGTTTTTATTACTTCACTAAAACATCTTACAATGTTCGATAAACTACATGAGAATACAGGCAAACCACATTTTAAAATCATCAAATGATCATTCCTACCATCACTATGTGAGAATACAGTCACACTCCTATTATCACTATGTGAGAATACAGTCACACTCCTATTATCACTATGTGAGAATACAGGCACACTCCTACTATCACTATGTCAGAATACAGTCACACTCCTACTATCACTATGTGAGAATACAGGCACACTCCTACCATCACTACATGTATGTGAGAATAGTCACACTACTACTATCACTATGTGAGAATACAGTCACACTCCTACTATCACTATGTGAGAATTACAGGCAAACCACATTTGAACAGTCCACAAAACAATCACTACTATCATCACTACAAGAGAATACAGTCACACTCCTACTATGTGAGAATACAGGCACACTCCTACTATCACTATGTGAGAATACAGTCACACTCCTACTATCACTGTGTGTGAATACAGTCACACTCCTACTATGTGAGAATACTAGCACACTCCTACCATCACTATGTCACAATACAGTCACACTCCTACCATCACTATGTGTGAATACAGGCACACTCCTACTATCACTATGTGAGAATACAGTCACACTCCTACTATGTGAGAATACTAGCACACTCCTACCATCACTATGTGAGAATAGTCACACTCCTACTATGTGAGAATACAGGCACACTCTTACTATCACTATGTGAGAATACAGTCACACTCCTACTAGGTGAGAATACAGTCACACTCCTACTATGTGAGAATACAGGCACACTCCTACCATCACTATGTGAGAATACAGTCACACTCCTACTATGTGAGAAATACAGTCACACTCCTACTATCACTATGTGAGAATTACAGGCAAACCACATTTGAACAGTTCACAAAACAATCACTACTACCATCACTACAAGAGAATACAGGCACACTGCTACCATCTATGTGAGAAATTACAAGCAAACTATGTTTTAACATCATGAAATTAGCATTCCTATGATCGCTGTGAGAATACATGTAAACCACATTTTAACATCATGAAATTAGCATTCCTATGATCGCTGTGTGAGAATACATGTAAACCACATTTTAACATCATGAAATTAGCATTCCTATGATCGCTGTGTGAGAATACATGTAAACCACATTTTAACATCATGAAATTAGCATTCCTATGATCGCTGTGTGAGAATTCATGTAAACTACATTTTAACATCATGAAATTAGCATTCCTATGATCGCTGTTTGAGAATTCATGTCAACCACATTTTAACATCATGAAATTAGCATTCCTATGATTGCTGTGTGAGAATACATGTAAACCACATTTTAACATCATGAAATTAGCATTCCTATGATCTCTGTGTGAGAATACATGTAAACCACATTTTAACATCATGAAATTAGCATTCCTATGATGACTGTGTGAGAATTCATGTAAACCACATTTTAACATCATGAAATTAGCATACCTATGATTGCTGTGTGAGAATTCATGTAAACCACATTTTAACATCATGAAATTAGCATTCCTATGATGACTGTGTGACAATTCATGTAAACCACATTTTAACATCATCAAATTAGCATTCCTATGATTGCTGTGTGAGAATTCATGTAAACCACATTTTAACATCATGAAATTAGCATTCCTATGATGACTGTGTGAGAATACATGTAAACCACATTTTAACATCATGAAATTAGCATTCCTATGATTGCTGTGTGAGAATTCATGTAAACCACATTTTAACATCATCAAATTAGCATTCCTATGATGACTGTGTGAGAATTCATGTAAACCACTTTTTAACATCATCAAATTAGCACTCCTATGATCGCTGTGTGAGAATTCATGTAAACCACATTTTAACATCATGAAATTAGCATTCCTATGATCTCTGTGTGAGAATACATGTAAACCACATTTTAACATCATGAAATTAGCATTCCTATGATCGCTGTGTGAGAATACATGTAAACCACATTTTAATAGTATGAAGGAAGGATACATTACTACATGAGAAATCAGGCAAACCACATTTTAACATCATGAAATTAGCATTCCTATGATCTCTGTGTGAGAATACATGTAAACCACATTTTAACATCATGAAATTAGCATTCCTATGATCGCTGTGTGAGAATTCATGTAAACCACATTTTAACATCATGAAATTAGCATTCCTATGATCTCTGTGTGAGAATACATGTAAACCACATTTTAACATCATGAAATTAGCATTCCTATGATCGCTGTGTGAGAATTCATGTAAACCACATTTTAACATCATGAAATTAGCATTCCTATGATCGCTGTGTGAGAATTCATGTAAACCACATTTTAACATCATGAAATTAGCATTCCTATGATCTCTGTGTGAGAATACATGTAAACCACATTTTAACATCATGAAATTAGCATTCCTATGATCGCTGTGTGAGAATTCATGTCAACCACATTTTAACATCATGAAATTAGCATTCCTATGATCGCTGTGTGAGAATACATGTAAACCACATTTGAAAATCATGAAATTAGCATTCCTATGATCTCTGTGTGAGAATACATGTAAACCACATTTTAACATCATGAAATTAGCATTCCTATGATCTCTGTGTGAGAATTCATGTAAACCACATTTTAACATCATGAAATTAGCATTCCTATGATCTCTGTGTGAGAATACATGTAAACCACATTTTAACATCATGAAATTAGCATTCCTATGATCACTGTGTGAGAATACATGTAAACCACATTTTAACATCATGAAATTAGCATTCCTATGATCGCTGTGTGCGAATTCATGTCAACCACATTTTAACATCATGAAATTAGCATTCCTATGATCGCTGTGTGAGAATTCATGTCAACCACATTTTAACATCATGAAATTAGCATTCCTATGATGACTGTGAGAATACATGTAAACTACATTTTAATAGTATGAAGGAAGCAATTACAACATCACTACATGAGAAATCAGGCAAACCACATTTTAACATCATGAATCTATCACTCCTACTGTCACTATGTGCGAATACAGGCAAACCACAGTTGAACATCATGAAATAAGCACTGTCACCTACATGTACCATCTCTCTGTGAGAATACAGGCAAACCACATGTCAACATTATGAAACAAGCACTCCTATCATTACTATGCGAGAATACAGGCAAACCACATTTGAATATCATAAAGCAACCACTCCTTATTAACCGTCACTACCGAGAGAATACAAACAAAACACATTTTAACAATTATGGAACAATCACTCCTACCATCACTACATGAGAATACAGGCAAAGCACATGTTAACATTATGAAACAATCAGTCTGTCACTACATGAGAATACAGGCAAAAACAACATTTAAAATTATGAAACAATCACTCCTACCATCACTACGTGAGAATACAGACTAACCACATTTTAACATCATGAAACAAGCACTTCTACCATCACTACACGAGAATACAGGCTAACCACATTTTAACAATATAAAACAAACACTCACTACATCACTACATCAGAAATCAGACAAATCACATTTTAACATCATGAAAGAAACATTCCTACCATCATTAAGTGAGAATACAAGCAAAGCACATTTGAACATCATGAAATAAGCACTAGTACCCTCACTACATGAGAATATAGGCAAACCACATTTGAACATTATGAAACAAGTATTCCCACCATAAATATGTGAGAACGCAGGCAAACCACATTTTAACATTATGAAACAAGCACTCCTACCATCATTACATGAGAAGATGGTGAGTCCACCATCCCCCATCCCAGCAAACAGCCGGTCATCTACATACTGCATCATCAGGACCACACTTTTCATCTTAAACACATAAGCTGCTGTTCTCTCTGACAACCTTCCCTGTGACTTGTTTGTGTTGACAACTGTAAAAACTATAATTCTGAAATAAAATTAAGATAACCTAAGAACATGATCCTCTTATGAATGTCATTCTGCCTAATCTCTTATGACAGATATTGATCAAATTTGCACACCGGTTCACCATTAAAAATGTTTTGTTCAAGAATTTGGTTACAAGTCAGTGGAAATGATATTATTTGCATTTTTTTATAGAAATTTCCATAAATTGGCTTGTCATTAAACTTGTTTGTGCTCAATATTTCAGAGAGCAGGAAAGTAGAGAAAAGTTGTAAAACTGACTAGTTAGGGTAAATTGCTCATAGTTACTTCAGCTGTTCCATAGAATATCAGAATACAATGTATACTATATGTACTTGATTATAAGTCAGATCCAACAACAAAAATGCATAAACCTAGATCTGCTGTCACATAATGCACTGGCAAATCTGGGTCTATGTAGTTTGTTGGGAGTAATCAGTTCAACAAACAACATAGACCCTGATCTGCCCGCACATTATATGACAGATCAGGATTGATGTTGTTTGCAGTTGGACCCAACTTATAAGCGAGTATAATAATAATCAGAATGCACAAGTTTATCAGAATACATGGGCTTAAATATCCATAGACAGACAGACAATGACAATGCAGGCTTTGTTTTATATGCTCACTTATAAAATGCAAAATTTATGCTCATTTCTTTCCAAATCAAGCCATGTTACATGATGAAACCAGCTAACAAGTGCTATAGCTATGGATTAGTTTGCTTTTCTTCCCCAAGATATACCTGTATATATAATAAACTAAAATTAACTTATTTTGATCCTAAAATTAACCACATTCACACGAGCTTTTGCATTTTCAGTGAAAGAATACTCTTTCATGGTTTGGCAACTCTTTCACAAACACACTTAACAGCCAATAATTCATTCTCTCTCAATTTTTCAATCTTTTTTTCCCTATTTAACTCTCTCAAATATACAAATACAAATATATTGCTAAACATAAGTTTCTCTCTCCTTTAATTGTTATTTTCCTTTTGATTTCTATTTCTCACTTCTTATACACATGTAGATGCAAATGAATTAATTTTATGGCAATGACCAAGGTTGTGTTTTTTTTGGATGCTGACTGGTTAATGAAAAGACAATTCATTAGTTTTTAACAGCCATCAATTACCTCCCCTGATTGAATGCAACATAGTCCATTTCAGTGAGGAAAAAACAGTGATAATAAATGTCAATGATATGTATCGATCTTGGGTCCAGTACCAGATGTATTACATTTCTATCAAGGTTTTTTTTAAATATTTTCCTAACATGGGGATACATAATAACCTATGTCTGATTTACACTGAATGTAAAAGATCATGGTTTTTATGAAGGGTAGTTTTTCACATAACACTGCTTTTAAAAAGGTTTTTTCTCACTCCATACAAATTGCATATGAAATGAAAATAAAATCAAAATTCAAGAATATGCCTGGTTGGCTGGCATTTTCTTTGTCTGTTCAGATGAAAATTATGACATTCTAGTTTGGGTCAATATATTGCTTGTTTTAATCAACTTACTACTTGCATTGCAAATTTTTTTCTTCAGATTTTACCATATTTTATATGATAGAATGATAAAATAAAGATAAGTTCACTTGATTCACACAGATGTTTTTGATCATTAATATATATTTTTAAACACATCATTGAAATTATCCATTGAAATTGCTGAAATTAGGAATTGTTTTCCATTTTCCATTTTGTGCTGCTAAATATTAAAATGCAAAAGTTTGCCTATTTCTAGAAATAAAGTATACCCATAAAATAATCTTTTATCTATTCTTCATGTTTCTATATTTAATTGAATACCCTAAAAATGGATTTAGGGAGACATGTCCTTAAACCCTTCAATGCTTTTAATCTGAAACTAGCCTATCAAACAATGTTACTGTGTCCCGTTTATGTTTGAGTAAACATGAGTCATGATTATACATGTTTAATAGAAAGGTAATGGAAACAAAGTTGATAGTATCAAGAGGGTTTGATACTCAACAACAAATCTGAGCATGTTTAAGTACAAACCATCAAGGATGATAGCCCAGTTGACTGCTATTCATTATGTCCCTTTGGAGTTTAGGGATGATAGCCCAGTTGACTGCTATTCATTATGCCCTTTGGAGTTTAGGGATGATAGCCCAGTTGACCGCTATTCATTATGTCCCTTTGGAGTTTAGTGACTCGGAGTAACCTACATCATAACTCTTTGTACATGAAAGTTAATATGGTCAAGAGCATCAAAGATAAACAGCAGCGCTGAACTGAACAACATGCCAGTTCAGGCCATTGAATTAAGCAAGGCTACATGCCAATTCAGGCCATTGAATTAAGCAAGTGCTACATGCCAATTCAGGCCATTGAATTAAGCAAGGCTACATGCCAGTTCAGGCCATTGAATTAAGCAAGTGCTACATGCCAGTTCAGGCCATTGAATTAAGCAAGGCTACATGCCAGTTCAGGCCATTGAATTAAGCAAGTGCTACATGCCAGTTCAGGCCATTGAATTAAGCAAGGCTACATGCCAATTCAGGCCATTGAATTAAGCAAGGCTACATGCCAGTTCAGGCCATTGAATTAAGCAAGTGCTACATGCCAGTTCAGGCCATTGAATTAAGCAAGGCTACATGCCAATTCAGGCCATTGAATTAAGCAAGGCTACATGCCAGTTCAGGCCATTGAATTAAGCAAGTGCTACAAAACAATACAAACGGTCTAATTATTACAAATCTGCTTTGGAACTATTGCCTGTAGAAACAATTTATCACGCAAACAGCAAATGGTAATTGAGAAATGTTTCAGCCGAAAAATTTACATTCCTAATGTTTTATATCCAATCTTTTATGTATCTTTAAAAAGTTTTATTAATATTTACAACTTGTCAGAAAAACAATAAATGGAAGAACTTTGTCCAATCAATTTTGTTTAATTGAGAGGTGCACATCATACTATTTTGTTAAACTTTATAGTGATATTCATATCTTTGGAATTTTTTCTAATATTTTTAATATTACATGAAGGGACTTTTAAAAAACTCAGTTGTCAGAACATTATGCCTGATAAGGGCCAGATTTAATTCTTCATAACTCTTTATCACTGCATGATCTGCTAGGAAATTAATGGTAACAGTTGATATTTCTGTCACTGTGATAACAATTAATGAGTGGAATTTGGCCTAGAGGTTATAAAACTTTGAAGTGGGAATAAGCACAGAAAATAACAATTCCGACTAGGAAATGTATCTCACCAAGAAGAGTGCCTTGAAGGGACTGATGCTCTACTAACCAAAAGGAATTTCTGCAAATCCACAACAATTCCATTTCTTCTGTTCTTTTATTCATTTCAACTGCTGAGTATTAAAACCACAGTAGATACCTCGAAAAACTCCTATATATCAAATTTAGTAACAAAATTATTTTCTTACATGTGTCAGTTAACATGCTCACAAATGCAGTACATTCTTTGTTATAGCCTTTGATTTTGAATCTGATACCACAGACAGAAGATCACTGACCTAATCTTAGATACTATCAGGTTAAGCCAACATGCCAAGTTTGGCTTAACTCTTAATAAATATTTTTAAAAAAATGTATATATATATATATATATATATATATATATATATATATATATATATATATATAATTACTGAACTGGCATAATTCTCAGATATATCCACAAGCTGGGTTTGATAAAAATCCATTCATAATTGTTTGTGCTATCATGCTCACAAGTCATTACAGATAAATTCCAGAGTCAAGACCTTTGACCTTGAAATCAGTGTCAGTGTGCCATCAACTTGTTCACTGGAAAGCAACTAAATACAAAGTTTGGTCAAATTTCACTTGTATATGTACAAATCATTGTGGTCATAAGCTCAATGAAGTACAAAAATGCAGTTGTATATGTACAAGTCATTGTGGTCATAAGCTCAATGAAGTACAAAAATGCACTTGTATATGTACAAGTCATTGTGGTCATAAGCTCAATGAAGTACAAAAAATGCACTTGTATATGTACAAGTCATTGTGGTCATAAGCTCAATGAAGTACAAAAATGCACTTGTATATATACAAGTCATTGTGGTCATAAGCTCAATGAAGTACACAAAATGCAAGCAGTGACCTCTGAATTGACACCAAAGACTTTGAAATCCCCAATGAGCTATGAGTCTATTTTTAAATTCATCCAGCAAATAAATAATGATGATGTAAAAGCACTTGAAGGAATAAAGGATGAACATATTTCTGATATCCTGTTGAATTTTAAATATTTTCCATACATGAACTGGCACATGGACATATTCACTTTTTTTCACATATATATATATAAAGGTTGAATAGTTCTTTATAACTGAGTCACCGTCTTCAAAACAAAGACATTATTATTATAATTATTATTCTTATTATTAAGATGGTTGCCAAGGCAGTCATTTTGTATGTTAGATCAGCACCATTTTCATACAGAACCAACCACGTATTTCCAGAAGTGTTAAAAAAAGAAAACATTTCAGTAAGACTAGACATTCAGGAAAAGTTGATATAATAGGATTTTCATAATGACTGCTCTGGCAGCCATTTTGGAAGTCATTCAGCACCATTTTGTTTTGGGAACACTATATATTGCAAGAAATGTTACAATAAAACTCTGTCTCTATGGCTGTATGTTCAAGATGGCTGCAATGGCAACTATTTTGTGAGGTTAATCAGCAAATTTTCATTCTGGACAAACTACATACATATATTATCATCCATTCAAGAAGAGCAGAGATAACAAGATTTTCAAGACAGCCACCACAGCAGTCATGCTGGAGGTTTGATGGGAACTCTTTTTTAAGAACTGCATATTGTAGACTGGTTTTTTTTATTGAGAGTCCTATGTTGATACAACCATCCATTCTGGTGAAGTAGCAATAACAAGATTTTCAAGATGGTCACCATGGTGGTCATGGTATATATCAAATTGGCACAATCTTTATTTAGGAACAAGTATATATCATAAGAGGCAATGGTAGCTCAGTTGGTAGAGCACCAGACTTGTAATTCAAGGGTTGCAAGTTTGATACCTGTCCAGGCCAGCCCAAGTAAACTGCCTTTGTATGTCCTTGGGAAAGGTACTTAGCTCCCATTTCCTTGGCATGATGTAGCCAATAATGTGTAAAAACTGTCATTAAAACCAACAACAAGATCAACAATATATAAGGTGTCTATCAGTGAAAATCCAATGTTGACTGGACTGTCAGGAGCAGCATTAATAACATGAACTTTAAGATGGCCACCATATTGGATTCCAGGAAGCACTATTTTCATTTAGAACCAACTTGACCACAGGATAAAACTGTGTGCCAAGTTTCTCACCTTCCTCTGTGTAAATTAGGAGAAGAAGCAATGGCAAACAACTGCTAACAGAAGCCAGCTGCTGGATGAAGGACGCAGAACCATCATATAAATTCTTCTGGTCTTCAAACAGTAGTGCTAACAAGAGACTCCCTTTCTGTCAGGCCTGTCTTTTACTTAGTTTGAAAGTAAAATATTTGAACACTGAGTTTACAAGTCATCTAAAAAACTTTAACGGTGACCATAATTTAGGGTATGACTGGATAGACAGATGGACGGATGGGCATGCACATGGAAATCAAAGTGATCACTGTGTTGTGTCTCTGCCATAGTGGCTGCAACAAAACTTTTGGAAAAATAAATGGTACCATACTTATCATATTCCCAGACAGTGTTGGGTTTTTTTTTAAGACTCAAAAAGTGTGCTTTGAGGTCTCAAGGGGGATCAGTGCATGTGACCCCCAAAAGCGACGTCATCCAAATGAGAATAAGCTATCTTTTCAAATCAGCCTAGAGCAAATGAGTGGAAATTCAAATCTGAATAAAAGAAAATACCATCTGCTTTCTCTGAAGCATTTAATATACTTACAAACAACAACAACAACAACAACAACAACAACAACAACAACAAAAAATGGTAGACTTAGCATTGTCAAATAAAATCACCACGAACATGGTCACAACCTCACATGACATTAAATATAAAAATACACAGAGTTACTGTCTTTAAAATCCATTGGACAGTGGAATGTAGTTTTATATTACATGCAGTCTATGCTGCTTTCAATAGTTCAGTAGTTGGTTTGACGGTAATGCAAGTGTCATTTGTGTTCACAAATATGCTTACACTTTTCCTTCGCGAATGTGCATCCATGTCTGCGTTGACACAAGCAATGGCCAAAGTTGCTAAAAGTGATAAAAACTGTAAGGTGGCAATGAACATCCATTTCAAAACAATGAATCTGGCAATGAAAACATTCAAGGTTTGTGGTAGCCGGTCGAGTTGCTAAAGTCTTTGACCTCCACTATTGTAACATATTTTTGAGGTCAAAGTCACACCTATGGCAGTGAAGATTTAAATTATTCTCAGGCTGAATTAAAGACAAAAGGTACTAATTTATGCAAATACACAATTTGTCATTTGATTAATGATTTAATACTTTTAAATTATTAAAATTCCATGGTGCAGTTCATTTCAGGTTAACCAGATATTCAAACATGTTAATGTTTTCTTGAGTTACTTGATCACATGATAAAACGTTTATTGCAATTATGTAAATGTCCAAGGAAAATATGATAAAGTTAAGGTGGCAAAATTGCCTAAGCAAATAAGATTATCTCATTTTTTTAGCACTTCTTGTGCATTATGTACTACAATTTTCCTTTGTCCCTTTGAAATGGTGTGTGTCCTCCAAATCTGGAGGGTGAGGGACACAATGTCCCCAGACCTTTGGATCCTAGGTGCAACACTGCATTAGAGATTGAATGGTGTTGTTATTCAACCTACCAAAATAATCATGTTTTGAATTTTACATATGGAGTAAAAATTAGACTTAAAAAAAATGTTGCTGCTGATCACAAACTTTAATAAAGATGGCTACAACATTTTCATTCAGTGCAGTCAGTGATGTGTAATAACATTTGTTTTTCAACACACATCTGTTTGATGTACTTAACTTCACACAAATTGGGTTGTTCCACTTAGTGTACTTTACCTATGCAAATTAGCCAAATGGGCTCTCCCTCAGCAGTGCTGCTCAAAGGATTTCACATGACACATCACCCTTGCTATTGTGAGTCAATTCAGTAAATCTCTGAAAGGTGTTAGTTTATCTCTGACCGCCTTACCTTTTTATTGTCTCTAAAACAGCTGTATAAACTGCCCAGAGGATAGTTTTACATGAGCTTTGAAGACAACTGTCTACTGTTTATATATACCACAGATTATGGGCATATATCACTGTGGTCAAGATATGTAAAAAAAAATTCTGTTTTTTATTTGTGGGAAATTTTTTTTGCTAAGGTTGCTGAAAATCATGTTTTTTGAAACACGGCCGTGTCGGGTGTTTGGGAGTCCAAAATCGTGTTTATCGCATGACATGTTGTGTTATGGCATGTATGTGGTACTGCAGAGTGTCATTGATGCCCAAGGGTCACTGCTCTCCTAGAATATGTCCAGAGCATAAAACTTGGGTCTTTGGGGATGATATTGATGCCCATGGGTCACACGTATCCTAGAATATGTCCAGTGCAAAAAAACTAAGGTCCTAGAGGTTGCTATTGATACCCAATCGGTCACAGCTACCCTAGAATATGTCAAGAGCATACAAGTCAGGTCCCACTGGGTTGTTATTGATGCCCATTGGGTTATAGCTAACCTAGAATATGTCTCAAAACAAAACATACTCAGCAACCACAGTGCTCATCCAGACTGTGTCTTCTGCAAATGCCCGCTCACTCTGCACCAGTGCAAAGCCTGTTACCATTTCTGCACAGACAATCTCGCAGTTTGTCACTGGGAAAGACTCCATTAAACTGGGATTTGCTGAGTGAATGGAAATGATAGACACTCTGCCAAGATCCTCCGTAGAACTACACACCCATAGGTGTTGTAATCCTATTTCCTCATTTCCATTGGTTGGCAGGAACACTGGTACTGTACACTTGATCTGAAACAGTAAATAATGGAATATTTTTGTTAAAATTTTGGCAAATTGAAGCAAATTGATAGTTCTGTTATATCAAAATTGACTATAGTGTGTAGATACCAATTTTTGGTGTGTCATATATTTCTTCGCTAATACTTACCTGATTATGTGCTAGGAGTCCTTCCACAACTGTCCCAATCCAGCCCTCCCAAGCAATAAAAGGCTATAATCACTTCTTCTGTCTTGTTTAAACAATAAAAGTGATAAAAGGTCAACTGCTTACCAAGTCAAAAGTCAGAAAAGAGTGGTCTCCCCTTGGATAGAGTGAATGGTGCCAAATATAATTATTCATCAGTTATAGACCCTGAAATGGGTAATGATACCTAATCTGCATTTCGTCTGCACTTCATTTGTGTTCCAGTTGCATTCTGTTTGCATTCCATTCGCATCTGCATTTATCTATCATTTCATCATTTTTCATTTGTCTCAGAAATGCTTTCAGATTTTGCATTTATCACTTTAATCCATCAATTTATTTCATTTGGGCCTGTTTGGAACAAAATGGAAATGCATTTATGGAAGTCAGGATTTTCATTTTGCAGACTTTTACTAAAGAAAAATAAGGCTTTTGTATTAGACCTGTACTTGAATGAAACAGCAAATGCATAAAATGCAATAGACAGCCATGAATTTATGACAAATTAAAACATAACCTTAACTGCAAAAAATCATTGTAGAGTAAGTGTCAGCAAATTATATTTTTTATTTTGTTTCATTCAAATAAAGATTGTGCAGATACAATCTCTGGTGATGATGTCATCACGTCAATGATGGTTGCATTTTTTTATATCTGCCTCAACAAGAACAATGTCACTGCTTGTAAGGGGTGAAATTTGTCAGTGTAAAGAATATTATCCTTAATTATCATGGGAAAAGGTTTACAACCATGGAAATTTAGTGGTAGCATGAATATAATTGATTTTCATATCCAGTCATGAAATCCATTTTGTGTTTCATTCTGTTTTTGTTTATCATTTATCATTCTACTTCTTCATGCTCTCCATTTTCTTCAAAATGTATTCATCATTTTGTTTGCTTTCATTCTGCATTTCATTTCATCTGCATTAATAATGCATTTTATTTGCATTTCTTCTACATTCTGTTTGTGTTCACTCTGCATTTCATTTTCATTACACTGGTAATATAACCTACTTCATGGTCTGTACTACTAGAGCAGCAGTGCACACTCTTCCAGGGAGGTAACTGTGGGAGGGCTTAGGAGGTAGTGCCTGTGACACTGATACCTGACAGAAGGAAATTACAATATATATTCACTTATAAGTTGAATCCAACTGCAAACAACATAGACACTGATCTAACATTTCATAATGTGCTGGCAAATCATGGTCTATGTTGATTGTTCTACTGATTACTCTAAACAAACTGCATAGACCCAGATCTGCCAGTACATTATGCAATGGCAGATCTGGTATGGTAATAACCGATCTGTAAGAACAGCAGAAAATGGATAAAAATGATGCAGCTTACATTTAATTGTATTGGAGCAATGATGTAATGAGACAGTGGGTGCTTCCAATCATCAAAAGGGAAAGAAAAATCCTTGCCATGTATGTAACTAAAGACAGGAAGATTTAAATTCCCCAAATTAAGAATATTAACCTCATAAAACTGAAAAATACGTATGTAACCAAATTCTGTACATTTAAATCTTTTTACATTTTTTAAAAATGTTTTTATTTCACTTATAAGTTGAATCCAACTGCAAACAACATAGACATTGATCTAACATTGAATAATGTGCTTGCATATCATGGTCTATGTTGTTTGTTTTACTGATTACTCCTAACAAACTGCATTGACCCAGATCTGCCGGTGCATTATGCAATGGCAGATCCGGGTCTGTGTAGTTTGCATCTGGACTCAACTTATAAACGAGTAGATACAGTAGGATAAGTTTGTCATTTGTCAAAAAGAGGGGCCTGAAGGTTATGATTTTGGACTCCCTAAAATCGATTTTTGTTTGTAAAAACGCTACAGACAAAAGAAGCCCAATTAATAATTTTAAAAACTCACAAATGCAGAAAAATTTCTATAATGGCATGAAAGCCTTATCAAGTTATCTACACATGCCTACAGAAAAACAGCTATAATGGCATGAAAGCCTTATAAAATTATTTACACATGCCTACAGAAAAATTGCTATAATGCCATGAAAGTATTATCAAATTATCTACAAATGCTTACAAACATGCATACCAAATTTTATTTGTCTACCTTAAATTGCGATAACAAGGTTTTTGCCAAAATAAATTCAAAAAAAGTTAAAAAATGTGATAAGAAAATAGAAGGGCTTGAAAATCTAATCACTTTATCCACACACACACACATGCATGCATGCATGCACACACACGTATGTATATATATATATATATATATATATATATATATATATATATATATATATATATATATATATATATCAATACACACAAAATCCTACTACTAAATTTCATTTGTATACCTCATACATTTTTATTTAATCATGTTTACATGGTTTTGACATCCAAAAAGTTTATTTAAATTTTCAATGTTGTACTTTTAAATTTGCAATGTTGTACTTCAGTTTTTGGTAGCTACATCCAAGCAATGTTGTACTTCAGTTTTTGGTAGCTAAATCCAAAACAGCACACTTGCTGACAGTGTGAATACATGCAAGATTGATCACATGATCATGCCAAACTGGGTATAACCTGTATGAAATTGTTAAGATAATGAGTATTGTTGTGAAAACTTTAGCAAATTACAACTTTTACATGCAACATAATTTTAGTATTCAAAATAAAAATGAAATCACAAATTGGATCAAATCATTTTAGTATTCAAAATAAAAATGAAATCACAAATTGGATCAAATCATTTTAGTATTCAAAATAAAAATGAAATCACAAATTGGATCAAATCATTTTAGTATTCAAAATAAAAATGAAATCATAAATTGGATCAAATCATTTTAGTATTCAAAATAAAAATTAAATCACAAATTGGATCAAATCATTTTAGTATTCAAAATAAAAATTAAATCACAAATTGGATCAAATCATTTTAGTATTCAAAATAAAAATTAAATCACAAATTGGATCAAATCATTTTAGTATTCAAAATAAAAATTAAATCACAAATTGGATCAAATCATTTTAGTATTCAAAATAAAAATTAAATCACAAATTGGATCAAATCATTTTAGTATTCAAAATAAAAATTAAATCACAAATTGGATCAAATCATTTTAGTATTCAAAATAAAAATTAAATCACAAATTGGATCAAATCATTTTAAGTCACTTATATAAGGGTGTAAATCAATAACAATATATTATAAGTGGACTATATCCAGTTGTGACATGATCATGTGACCAATGACCAGAGCGTATGTTCAAAATGTCAGTGGTTCAGTGCAATTTTGATTACAGTGCTGTTTAAATTTTTCAATTTGAAAGTAAGCACAACTTTGAAATTTAAAAGAATTTGTGAGAAAAAGTCTTTTCCAAAACTAAATTTTGGTTCTCTGATGCAGACTTTCATGTCAATGTTGAAATTAGTTCCGGGTCAAACTCATGCAGTTTTCTCTAATACCCTCTTTAGATCTGCAAAACTATTTCTATGAGGGTGAACAATACTACTCCAATAAAAAAATAAGCACAAGTCAAAAGTTCAGAAGGGATTACATTAGGACATGTCTTACATTTGGACATGTCTTACATTAGGAAATGTCTTACATTTGGACATGTCTTACAGGTCATTTGTGTAGTTCCCAAAATATATGTGATTTTGTTGACAGGACATGATGCTGACTGAGAGGTGCATGCATTAACTTTATACAGTAACTGACTGAAGAGTTCCACAACTTCCTAAAATTCTGGTAATTTAACTCAACACATTAAATTTATGATCCGTTAAATTAAGTTCTTTAGGATTTTTTTCTGCAACTGATCTATCAAAAAGTGCTTTCCAAAAATTCCTGACTCTTCCCTGACTTTAACCAATTTCTGCAAAACTTAATTATATGGGCTTTCCTGATCAGGAACAAACCTATTCTTATTTCCGATATTATCCCATTTTTCATGATATATTGGAAACCATAGCAAGAAGTTATGTTTGGTTTGGTTTTGTGGTATTTAATGACATTTTTAGCACATGATAGGCTATACATGGCAGCTTGTATATTTGGTGGAGCACAAACCTGGGAAGACCCCAGGAAGAACCACCGATCCATGGGAAACTGCTGGCAAGCTTTCTCACATACCCAATTAAAGTTGTTCAAGCAAAGACTCGAAGGGAATTACATCCCCTTACAATGGATATGCCTATGCCTTCAGTCTCCTAATGCACTAGAAACAGCTTGGAGTCTGATGTAAGATATGGGCAAAGGTTAGCACAGATCAGTGATGGGTTGTGGTCTTAAGGAAAACAAAATTCACTTCCACAAATCCAGCAGACGTAACCTGTATCATTACAAATCTGATGAGGGACCTGGGAAGGTAGCCAGTTGCACTGCTGATAAAGGCCCCACCAAGTTGAATTAAGCCCTCTGTGATGAAAGGTCTCTCAGACAAAAGCTGGATAATGTCATACCAGGCTTCCATCCCATGACTTGAATAATGTCAGTCAGGGAAAAGTTTTGTTTGAATGCCAAGCTAGTAGCAACTGCCCTAACCTCATAAACTGATATGTGTAAGAAATTTAAATGGTCTTGGGTTAATTCCTTGAAGACTGAACAAATAACTCAATCAATCTAGGACAAAAAACAAGTACCGGTAATCTAAATTTATTATGGTGCAAACAACCATCAAACTGCATGCATAAAATGGTTACATCACTATGCAGGCAATGGTCTTTGAGTTTAAAGAGTTTAGAGCAAGAACTTTATATATTACAAGATCTCCCTCTTCCAATCAGCTCAGTATGTTTCAGGCACCATTTCAATGCCCTGAGGACACCCTTTGGAAGAAAAGACAAATGAAGACTGGTTTTAATTGAAAGGCTAATTTTCAATGAGCAGGAACCTGTTCTTGGCAATGAAACCTGGGAATGTCATGAGAGAAACCAAACCATTGTGACAGAACTGCAAGTAGTCCAGATCAACTGATAAGGCATGAATTCTACTTATTCTGCCTGCCTGCCTGGCAACAATCAAGTTATAATTATAAATTGATGAATGAAATGACTAAGTTTCATGCATTTTTTATATCCTTGATGCTTTTTGTTTTTAAAATAGGTAGGGGGGTACAAAAAAATGGGAGGGTGTGCAAATACTATAGTTGAACTATGTGAAAACCAAAGGTAGGTTCCATTTGGAACCAAGGGCCATCCTGAATGTATTCAGTTGAAACAAATCAAAATTTGGCAAAAAGGTTGGTGAGGTCCTTGTTTTGGCCTATGTCCTTTTTTCATGAATGTAAAACATATCATATATCATGGACCAGTAGCCCTTGATGGTGACAGGGGCTAACTTCAAAAAGCCAGAGGAGGAAAGAAGCAATTTGTGGTCTCAAGGCTTTCAAAGAAGTGATGCTTCTCTGCTCAAACCACTGGGAAAAGACTAATTTCCTCTCATAGGCTTTCAAAGTGGTGTACATTCTTGCCTTCAGTTCAACACCTGTTTACAGAAATGTTTCATCCTTAGGGCTTGTTTGATAAGACAGACATGCAGGTTTAGCATTTCTGGATTGGGATGGAAATATTGATTGTGTAGTTGTTTCAGCAGTCGAGGAGATAGAAGGATTCCTCAGGATCTCCACCACTAGTATCTTGAGGTAATGTACCAATTGGAATGATTTCTTCTACTTAAGCGGAGTAACCAGGATTAGTCTGCACTCAGATCCCATCACTTTCTGAATATCTTTTGAACCAGAGAGGTTGATGGAAAGGCACTGAGACCATGAAAGGGCACTGACTACTCAGGCTTTCAACCTTGTTGCAAAGAGGTTCACAAGGGCTCAACCCCAATGGGTGCAGATTCAACTGACTGTGAAATCTCCCTCCTAAGACCTCAGGGACTCCATCCTGAACTTGGGTGATCAAAAGTGTCGGTTTTGATAGTTTAGGTTGATGATGACTGATCTGAGCTTGTATTGACCTTGTGAACTAAGAAAAGTCTGGAGTGTGTGTTGCACAGATGATCTTTCCTGCCATATGCTTTGTATGGGTCTTTGGGAACATCTGTAGCAAAGGGAACCCTAGATAGTGAAGGAGGGCTGAGGAACATGATCTGCAGGTCCTCTGAGATGACTTGTAACATCCATGGGTTCTTGAGACAATCTTGCTCACTCTGTGGCAAAATGTTTAAGTCTTCAACCCACCAGAATATTTAGAAAGGGTGACACAAGCATGGCATCCTTTTTTGTGGGAAGGAGGTTGTCAGAAAGACAAACTTGACTGAAATTGCTTCTTGCACCACTGTCCCCTGCTGTCAATTGCTTTGGGAAACTGGGCCCTAGCAAAAGATAATGTCTTGAGGATGGTTTCCTGATTGGGCATGCCTAAGAGTTTTTTTTCTTCTATTTCTCTGGTCCCTCTTGGGAAATGAAGATGGAGCTCGGAGTTGCTGGGCCTGTACAAAGCATGGCAGACTTGATCACTAAATCTGGCGATGATTGCGCTGCGTGTCTGTGACAAAGCTGGGGCTGGAAGTGGCATGACTTGCTGTTGGATGCTTTCAGAAATGGAATAAATGCTGGACAGAGTTACAAATATGATCTAATTACTTAGAATAAATAATCATTTACTTAAAATATCCAAAAGATGCAATGAGGTGAAGTACTGAAATGTAGTGTAAGTACTGTTGACTATTCGAATAGAGAATTAATACAGTGCCATAGTACTCACTGTATAACAATTAAGATGGTGCCATAGTACCCACTGTATAACAATTAAGATGGTGCCATAGTACTCACTGTATGACAATTAAGATGGTGCCATAGTACCCACTGTATAACAATTAAGACGGTGCCATAGTACCCACTGTATAACAATTAAGATGGTCCCATAGTACTCACTATATGACAATTAAGATGGTGCCATAGTACCCACTGTATGACAGTTAAGATGGTGCCATAGTACTCACTGTATGACAGTTAAGACAGTGCCATAGTACTCACTGTATGACAATTAAGACAGTGCCATAGTACTCACTGTATGACAATTAATATAGTGCCATAGTACTCACTGTATGACAATTAAGACGGTGCCATAGTACTCACTGTATGACAATTAAGATGGTGCTATAGTACTCACTGTATGACAATTAATACAGTGTCATAGTACCCACTGTATGACAATTAAGATGGTGCCATAGTACTCACTGTATGACAATTAAGATGGTGCCATAGTACTCACTGTATGACAGTTAAGACAGTGGTATAGTACTCACTGTATGACAATTAAGATAGTGCCATAGTACTCACTGTATGACAATTAAGACAGTGCCATAGTACTCACTGTATGACAATTAAGACAGTGCCATAGTACTCACTGTATGACAATTAAGACGGTGCCATAGTACTCACTGTATGACAATTAAGATGGTGCCATAGTACTCACTGTATGACAATTAAGACTGCCATAGTACTCACTGTATGACAATTAAGACAGTGCCATAGTACCCACTGTATGACAATTAAGACGGTGCCATAGTACTCACTGTATGACAATTAAGACGGTGCTATATTACTCACTGTATGACAATTAATACAGTGCCATAGTACCCACTGTATGACAATTAAGATGGTGCCATTGTACTCACTGTATGACAATTAAGACTGTGCCATAGTACTCACTGTATGACAATTAAGACAGTGCCATAGTACCCACTGTATGACAATTTAGACTGTGCCATAGTACTCACTGTATGACAATTAAGACTGTGCCATAGTACTCACTGTATGAAAATTGAGATGGTGCCATAGTACCCACTGTATGACAATTAAGATGGTGCCATAGTACTCGCTGTATGACAATTAAGATGGTGCCACAGTACTCATTGTATGACAATTACGATGGTGCCATAGTACTCACTGTATGACAAAACAGACAAAAAGATGCAAACTATTTGAGGATTAGCAAACTTTAGTGAGAAAATAGATGGAGTATACTTCTCTTGTGATGACAAAACTCCTTGCATCACTTAAACTTGATTAAGAGCATACAATTAATGAATTTGCAATACCTCTTGAATAAATGTGCTGGCTAGACATAAGCAGAAGCAATAATAATGATGGGTTTTGGCACCAATCCCTCTGCCTATGGGAAGACTACTTTTGTCTATGATTTTGATAAGCAGATGACATTTTTGTCACTTTTACTGCTAAACAAGAAAAAAGACATGGGTAATGCCTTTTTTCACTTGGGAGGGCTGGAATTGCCAAGTAGTGGAAGGACTCCTAATGTATTATGATTGGGTAATGTATCTGAAAAAGAGACAATGAAATGTTATACTTTGCATTGTGACTCTTCTATATCATTACAGTTTCCCAAATTAACTAAATTGGTTGATTCCACATGTATAATGTTCACGATTTTAAAATTTTTGTGCCATCTCCCTAAATTTCCATCAGATGAAATGTTGACTTTTATTTTGTCCAAGTAATGCCCTTTAACCTTTCTCTGGTGATAGTACATAAATTCAATAAAGGCCTTGTAATCACTGAGAAAAATTCATTAATATCTGTCCACTGATGTTAGAAATAATTTTGGCCAGGGTACAACAGTTGCTTTCCTTTTATCTTGCAGTCAAAATGTACAATGTGGAAAAATAAAGTTTCTAGCTATTTAATTTTCTTACAAAATAAAAAAATTTCATGGCTAGACCCATTGTTATCACCATTAAAACAAAAGCCTCCCTGTATCTGTAATTGCTAAAATTAACATGCCAACCCCAACTGCCCACATCACTGAATTTCATGACTGCAAGAAAAGAAACATATTGCTCTATGATATTTTTATGTTAAAAATGGTGTTTCAGTAAAATTGTACCTGCTTCGACATGCAAGATAAGCTGATGTAATCAAACCTGCCTTCAAGGTCACATCTATCAGATAATCACTTGTACAAAACAACCTCATTGTCAATGTCCCTAAAATAAAATTTTATAAGATATGAACCTGCATTAAGCAGATACCTGTCTTCAGAGATGATTGTTTCTATTTTCTAGAGGTGGCTCACTGTTTAATATGTTTGTCTGTATTTTACATATTTTATAATGTTATCCAAGATTTAGAATGCAGGTAATCCCTCAACAGCTTGATTCTTTATCATACAGTTGTTGAAAGTTGACAAAATTGTATTGTAACACTGAAATGGTGAACAAATAATTAAAACTAGAAATGTGTCCAATATGGAACATGGAATGCTCACACCAATATGGAGAAACTGAAGATGGCTTGGTAAAATATGCAAGCTCAAAGTTCCCATTTTTAAATCATATGCTACAACTGTTTAAGAATTTAACAGAAAATGGTGAAATCAATACCTGATTTGGGTCTTTTTAATATAAAACCTCATACCAAACCTGGTTTCCGTACATTTAGTCCTTCAAAAGTTACTGAGCAGCAATGAAATTTGTGATGGACAAATAGACATGACCAACATAGACAACACTATATGACCCCTCCAGAGATATGGCAGAAGCATAAAAAAAGAAATCAGTAATGTGTAATAATGATGCTTCAACTATAGATTTGCTGCAAAGTTTGGGGCAAAGAGTACAATGACCCCTCCTTGCCTGTGCCCTCCAAAATAAACTCGGCATCCTAACAATACAAGTTATTATAACCAATGTATTGCACTAATTTTGTAAACATTCTTGTTTACCTATTGGATCTGTTTATCTATAAAAGATATAAATGAAAGTATTGAGAAAAAAGATGCCTTAGAGGGTTCAGGTAATGAATTATAGAGGATCAAATGAACATATTGATAATCATGTTCCATTTTATGATTATAAAGAAATACCAATATCCCGCTAAATACATGTACCATATGTACTCGCGTATAAGCGGGGTCCAAATGCAAACAACATAGACCCTGATCTGCTGTTGCATAATGCGCTGGCAGATCTGGGTCTATGTTGTTTGTTCTACTGATTAGTCTTTACAAACTGCATAGACCCAGATCTGCCAATGCATTATGCGATGGCAGATCTGGGTCTATGCAGTTTGCAGTTGGTATTGGCTTATACACATGTAAAGATGGTAATTTTAATTATAAATGTTGTAAGCCTTTTCTTTCCTTTATCTCTTGAAAGCGAATTTATTAAAAAATTCATAAAATATTTTGAGAATATAATTAAGCGTTTACCTGTAATGAGCATTCACAAACTATTCACAAACTATACTTATGCCATATGCTTTGAATGATGAAATCTCAAATGAAGCCCTTATTTTCCCTGATTTTCTACTTTTACAGATGCTAAGCACTAACAGCATTACCAATTTCCATTTATGGTTTTTAAAAAAATGTAATTGCCATTTAAATGCCATGAAACATCAAAACCTGATAGACACATGGGACAAACAAAGTATATAATTTTGGCAGACTGTAATTTCAAATTTTGGAACTGGAGTCTGGACATAGGACATTTATGAAATTGGGTTGCATAAGCATTCTGCTAACACTATCATTTTAAAATATCCTCTAAAATTTATTTTAAAAAAAAACAAACTTTTTTACATCATTGGAAAACGTTTTGTCAAGTTCATAAAATAGTACCCTGGTGAGGTGTTGGGGCTCATCCACTGACATGTGTTTTATCAGGTAGGCAGGCATACGGTTCAGGCTAACTTCATCTGTGTCATCGACTTGTTGTTTATCCCAGCTAGGTTGATTCATTGGATCTGAAAAGAATAGAAAATATAAGTGTATTACTTTGCCTGTATAGTATGTTATCGGTTATCTTGACATTAATATTTTGTCCCTTATACTCTTGATGGAATCTATTTTCTAACTAATAAAGTAAGACCGTCATCTATCACTACTTACGTGAGTTTAAGCCATTTACAAAACTTTCACTTAAAGCAGATATTATATGTCTCATGTTTTGTAACAGAACTTCATGAAATGATCTGACAAGAAAGCACATCTAAGATATTATTCATGTATTAAGTGATATTCTGTGACCCAAAAAAACAACAACAAAAAAACAAGTAAAGTTAGTGATTTTATTTGTCCCCATCAATCGTGGTGAGGTCATCATTCTTTAATTTGAAAAGACTATAAAATTATGGAATGGAAGAGAAAGAAAGACAAGAAACTTAAAATACGGAGCTGTAACCTTGAAGACAGAACCACTAATATGGTAAAGACAGAACCACTAATATGATATATGCAACACACCTTCCAGTGATGATGTGTAAGTCTACCATTAACATCCCTTAATCTCAAATGGCTTTAAAGTTACAGAATGGAAGGGAAAGTGTGACAAAAACATAAAATATTCAGTTTTGACCTGGTATGAAACAAACTTTCTGATGATGATGTACAAGTATGCCAAGTTTCATTCTGCAATCTCAACTGGCTTTAAAGTTATAGAGCAGAAGAGAAAGGGTGATAGAAAACTTAAAATATTGAACCATGATCCTGATCTTAAAAACAAGACCCACCAACATAGTACATAACACACCTTCTAGTAATGATGTACAAGTATCCTTTAATCTCACATGGCTTTAAAGTTATAGAGCAGAAGAGAAAGTTTGATGAAAAACAAAACATTCAGCTTTGATTTTGACCTTGAAGACAGCACACACACACACACACACACACACATATACACAATTTGGTATGAGACACACCTTATAGTGATGATGTACAAGTATGGAAAGTTTCTTCCCTTAATCTCAAATAGTTTTTATAGTTATGGAGCTGAAGGGAAAGTGTGATGAAAACATAAAATATTGAGCCATGACCTTCACTTGAAAGATAGGACTCCAATGGGTGGTGGTACACATGACACACCTTCTAGTGATGATATACAAGTATACCAAGTTTCATCCCTTAATCTGAAATGGCTTTAAAGTTATGGAGCTGATGAGAAAGTATATGTGTGATGGAAACCATAAAATATGGAGCCATGACTTTCACCTTGAAGATAGCACCCCAAAAGGAAAAGTGTTATGAAAACTGAAAGTATTGATCTGTGACCTTGACATTGAACATAGGACCCTCTATGTCAAACCCCTTCCATTGATGATGTATATGTATACAGAGTTTCATTCCTTAATTTAAAATGGCTTCTAAGTTATAGAGCAAAAGAGAAGTGTGATGGCAGACAGAAACAAACAATCAGAGAATGAAGCTATTCCAATCTATCAAAGAAGTGTATTGTTTGGATGGGACTTTTGGACAAAATGAATGAGGAACCTGTTTCATAGGGGTAAAACTTGAAAAATTAAAACAGCATGAGTCAAACTAGCCCTGTTATAAAGCTTGTTATGGTCAGTGTACAGTATATACATGTACTTGTTATGGTCAGTGTACAGTATATACATGTACTTGTTATGGTCAGTGTACAGTATATACATGTACTTGCTTATAACTGCAAACTGCACAGACCCAGATCTGCCATTGCACAATGCACCAGCACATCTGGGGCTATACAGTTTGCTGGGAGTAATCTGTAGAGCAAACAACAAAAGACTCTGATATGCCAGTGCATTATGGGATGGCAGATCAGGGTCTATGTTGTTTACAGTTGGACTCTATTTATAAGCAAGTATAACTTCAAGATTGCTTACTTTTGTCTCCTCATGTCATCTCCTGATGTTTCATTGGTGTGATGTAAGACTAAGGTTTGATAAAATATTTGGTGAGATTTTAGTAATTATCTGTGGTATTTTTTTAAAAATAAGTTTCCACCAGCAATGATCCAAAATGAAAATGAACTTTTCATTGGGATTAATTTATAGCAGATGTAAAAAATATTACAAATTGCATTGTGTATGCCTAAAATAAAAACTAAAAATAATGATCCTTAACTTATCTTCATTGTTTTAATGGCTATATAGGTATGTTTAAAACTGCAACCTATTTATAAAGCACTTGCATAGCATGCTGTATTGGCTTTCTTTGATGTAATTACAAGTCAATATTTTTAACATAAATATCCAAACATAAGCAGCAAAATTTTAGACTCAAATATTTATTTTTTCTGTGAGAAATTATCCTCATGGAGTGTCAGACTATGAGATTTTGTCAGTTTCTTGGAGATTTTACCTCATTTTGTGACATATCGTCACTCCACCCCTCTTGCCACAGCCACAAACCATATAACTGACTGTGGTGGAACCTATTGTCCTCTACAAATTATGGCTTATTGTATAAACTCGCTTATAAGTCAAGTCTAACTGCAAATTGTACAAACCCAGATCTGCCATCACTTAATGCACCGGCAGATCTGGGTCTATACAGATCATTAGGAGTAATCAGAAGAAGAAACAATACAGACCCTAATCTGCTGGTGCATTATGGGACCACAGATCAGGGTCTATGTTGTTTTCAGTTGCACTTGACTTATAAGTGCGTACAGTATATACACATAGAGAATGGTGTGGTGACTGTCACATTTCAACAAGAGAATATAGTATTTTGGTGTGTATAGTGTGCAGTTTTTATACCGATTTTTCTTATTTTCAGGAGGTGCTGTACGTTTTACAGCAGAACAAAAAAAAGAAACTTTTCCCAGTCGATCTGACAAAAGGATCATGGCACTAAAGGCCTACAGGCGTCAAATTCACCAGAGGTGAAATATTAAATTATTTGCGTTGTAAATGTATTGTCTACTAGCTTAAGAAGGCCTACAGGCGTCAAATTCACCAGAGGTGAAATATTAAATTATTTGCATTGTAAATACATTGTCTACTAGCTTAAGAAGGCCTACAGGCGTCAAATTCACCAGAGGTGAAATATTAAATTATTTGCATTGTAAATACATTATCTACTAGCTTAAGAAATAAATAATTCTTAAAAACCTCAGTAAGGACTATTGAGTTGTATTTTCAGTTCAGTCACAGAAAAAAATACTATACAATGATCTGAAATGAATGAGTTTATTAGCAGAAGCAATCAAAGAACATCCTGGATGATTTACAGAACATAAAACTACACAATGATGTAAAATGAAACAAGTTTATTAACATAAGCAATCAAAGAACAGGGCATTCATTGATTGATTATTTTAATAAACTCATTTCACAAAACAATTTGTACTTTTTTTGTTCTTACACTATAAACCATAAATACACATGACTTGTGACTTGTTCCTCTACTGTCAGGATTACATTCAAGCTGTGCAAAATGCAGCATTGTAGCAGTGCAAATATAATTATAGTATCCATAAATATTCAATAACTGCAACTCTAATAAATTTTTTACACATTTATTATTTTTTTAATCATATCTGAACTGAGAGATATCATTTTTAGAATTCAAACAGTGTTAATGCACTCATCTCAGACATATCTTTTTTGTAACAAATTGTCTATTATGGTAACAATACCATGAAACAAAATAATAAATTAATATATAAAATTGGCAAATAAGTTACTTTTCTTTGAAAAATAATCTTCATTGGTTCTTAGTACTTTGCCTCGGTAAATTTGCAATTTGTTTACTTTTCTTCAGAAAACAAAAACTTGGTTCTTTGTTTTATTTCTCATCTTAAATCACATTATTTGATACTTTTTTGTGACTATTCAGTGATCAATGTTTAACTGACTCAGCGTGGAGTTTTCAAAGGTAATCAACACCAGCTAAAGCTCTAATGTACCAAACATAATTAAATTGCACTGTCTGTGAAAATTCTAGCTTGGGCACTGAGGCATATTTCAGAAGTGACATCACAGTCCAATTAACTATCAATACTGGACCTGAACTTGCTATTATGCAACAAAACCTAGAACAATGAAAGATGAGGACATACACTGACTTTTTGACAGTAATAATGATAAAGAAAAATTAGAAGGATTTGATGAAACAGACTGAACTCCATAGACAAGGCAAACCTTAAAATGACTCTTTTATGGGCCAACCATAAACTCAGAAAGATATTCTTTCCCTACTGCCACTTTTTCACTTTCTTTTTAGGTATCTACAAGTGTTTTTTTTTCTCCGTGCAATATCTACAAGAAAATTATTGGTCATGATCAGGTGCAGCATACAGTTTATTAAGTACTGACAGAAAAGTCCAGAGAAATAGTCAAGCACTGTTTTATTGTAAACCAATCAAACATCATGTAATAACATGATGATCAGTGCATGATCCAAAATGGTGGACTACTGTTGCAATATGAAAATGTGCAAAATAATCTAGATTTTGAAATGTGTTATATCAACTCACATTATACATCAGAACTAAGTTTTTCAATTCATTCTGGGTCAAAAATCGTGACATTAGTGCAAGTTACACACACCAAATTATGGTCCAAATTACGGTATATATTCTTTGAAATTTAATGTCTGGTTCTGACAATTCACACCCTGAATTTATACTCTCAGAATTATATCACATGGCAAAATGAAGTTTGTCTTAAAGTTAAACAATGAAGATTGAAAAACAGGCCAAAATGATCATCTCACAATTTTTATCTTTTTGGCACACAACCACTAGATCATAACTGTACCGGACATATATTCCTTCTGATGACTTTGAACTTACCAAGAGCATATTTAGCAAGAAGGAAATCCATACACCATTCCAGCTTGACCTTAGGGCTAAGTGTTTGAAACACATACGTCATATTTCTGAAATAGGGAAAACCACCAGAACTACCGTATTTACTCGCATAAAATCTCGGTCAAAATGCAAACAACATAGACCCTGATCTGCCATCACATAATGCGCCAGCAGATCAGGGTCTATGTTGTTTGTTCTACTGATTAGTCCTTACAAACTGCACAGACCCAGATCTGCTGGCACATTATGCAATGGCAGATCTGGGTCTATGCAGTTTGTAGTTGGTATGAGCTTATACGTGAGTATATACGGTAGTTTTTTTTTACCATGCGAGACACAAATAAATTCATTATGACTGGCAAAATAATTGCACATACTGATAATTTTATTTTCTAGTAGTAACATAGGCTGCATTTTTAAAGTTTTACTTTTACTTGAGATGTTCTTGTTAATTAAATGGAATGCACTTGTAGGAAACAATAATGTTGTTAAAAATAAAAAAACTTTAAATACATGATTGTAACCTTTAGGACCAAATGTTTGAAATAATATGTTAAATATTATATAACTAAAACCAGAAGGGATTTATTTTTGCAAGCAAAAACATGTATCCCCTGACAACTCAAAATGACAATTATCTGCAAGCAAAATGACAATTAATGTCATTCTGTGATTGAAAACAGGGGAAAATCTAGTAGGGTGAATAAAATGGAATTTGGTTAGAAGTGTGATTTAGAAAGTTCCTGATTTTAAAGGTTAAAATTTTAGTTTTCCTCTCATAAATTCAAAACAGGTCAATTTAAGTAGCATTCAGAAAGTTTCAGCTTTGCCAAAATCAGGATAAGTTTGAAATTTGTCCAAAAGAAAGGTCAGGAGGCTGACATCTTAGACCTGAAAAAATATATATAAAAAATTTAATTAACATAAATTGTAATTTGCTCACATAAATTGTAATTTGCTCACATAAATTGTAATTTGCTCACATAAATATACCCCCAACTCTACTGTACCCTACCTCTACCCCATGATGAAGATGAGTTTATATTGCAAAATATGGCATAACTCTTGTGAAAATATTATACAAGTACAATGATTGGTCAACATGCATATCTTCTGATCATGACCATAATATATTCTAAGTTTCATAGCAATCCACTAAAATCTGCATCATCTGCATCTTTAAATGATGACCATAGTATACACCAAGTTTCACAGCAATCCATAACAAACTGCAAGACAAATTGCATTCACAAGATTCTGTCTTACATTGCATTCAGCTGCAGGACAAAAAGGGCAATGACTCTTTCCGACAGAAAAGTGGTTTGACAATATGTACATCTTCAAGTGATGACCATAATATTTATCACATTTCATGGCAATTGTGTCATACAATGCATTGAGATACAGGAACAAAAATGGCAATAACTTTTGCCAATATATACATCTTCAAGTGATGACCAGAATATTTAACACAGTTCAAGGCAATACATGAAAAACTGCAAGACTAGTTGCATTAATGAGATTGTATCATGCAATATATTAAGCTACAGGACATAAAGGACAATAACTCTAAACAATTTGTGAGAGCAAAGTGATTTGTCACTGTGGACATCTTCAGGTGATGACCATAATATTTGCCAAGTTTCATGGCAATCTATAAAAACTCTGGCATTTGTTATGCTAATGAGATTGTCATTCACTCCATTAAGATACAGGATAAAAAGGGCAATATTTTTAACAAGTGTAGCAGAAGCAAAGTGATTTGTCACTGTGGACATCTTCAGGTGATGACCATAATATTTACCAAGTTTCACTGGAATCTTTCCAATACTTTGGAATTAGCTGTGCAGACAAGATTGTGTGGTATATATGGAGGGTTAAACATACATACACTATATATCCATGCCTCTACAAATATATATATTTTGTGTTTGTAAGGTACTGCAGACCAAAAAAGTCCAAGTCCAAGGAAAATTGTGGCATGGTGAATAAACTGGAATTTTGGTTAGGAATGTGACATACAAGTTCCCAATTTTTTTGGAATGTGACATACAAAGTCCCTGATTTTTTGGGAATGTGACATACAAAGTCCCTGATTTTTGGGAATGTGACATATGAAGTTCCCAATTTTTTTGGGAATGTGACATACAAAGTCTCTGATTTTTTTGGAATGTGACATACAAAGTCTCTGATTTTTGGGAATGTGACATACAAAGTCCCTGATTTTTTGGTCTGGATTTTAGTCTTCCTCTCACAAGCCTGAAAATGTTTTTAAAAATCAGCAAAAAATTGACAAAATTACTAAAATGGCCTGGAAATCTAGCCAGGTCATCTCCATATTCAAATGAAACAGGTCATCTACATATTAATACAAATGAACTACCAAATTTCATTTGTCTACCTCAAGTGACTTTTGCCTGACAGTGCTTACAGGGTTTTTATCAAATATAGAAAAATTGCTACAATGGCCTCAAAATCTAAATAGATCATTTACATAACAATACAAATAAGAGTACCAAATTTCATTTGTCTACCTCAAGTTTTTTTAAAAATTTGCTGACAAGTTCAAAAATGTGTAAAACAAATAAAAAATAAGGCCACATTAACCATAACTTAATCAGGTCTTGGGACCCCCTCAAGTATCTACATGGAAAATTTGGTCTAGTTTGGCTAAGTAATTTATTTTTTAGTAATTTTGCTTTCAAGAAAGTGTGATGGATGAGCAGAGAACAGATGTACAGCACAAAATTAATACATGTCTCCCATCCTTTGGGGGTATGGGGAGGAGACATACACTGTAACAAAAGTAGGTATCTTACCAATCAAATGTAACAGATACAACTAAAACAATAGGTAGGTGTAATTCCCACCAACTCCATGGACAAGTTTTGAAGCATATGTTACCCTGTCATTACTGTACAACAATTAAAATATTCTTTTTCAGACTAGGGATACTTGCATACTGCCAAAACAAAATAACAGATTGAGGCATTATCTCCTTTTGTATGCTCAGATCAAATTCAATTTGTGCTGACCTATCAGCAGAAAATGTTTTGCATTACATGCATCATGGTTTTAAGATTGTCAATGCTGCCACTTTGGACATTTAATCTGTCCATGCTGCATCCATCATAGACCCTCCATGGTGTCCATCATGATTTTTATTACCTTGTCCACAAAGGGCACGTAGCGGATGGATTTAAGTTTTATTACCCCTACCAGAGAGTCACAGCAATATAATTATGTAGTAGAGGTCATCCATTACATAATTGCATGGTACTAACCTGTGACCTGAACTATGGTGGCCAATGTTGTATGGTACTTACATGTACCTGTCACCCGAAATACAGTAGCCACTGTTACATAGTACTTAACTGTCACCTGGACTATGGTAGCCAATGTCGTGTGGTACTTACCTGTCACCTGAACTATGGTAGCCAGTGCAGAATGTTCTTTTTAAGCAGTACAGTATGATTTTAAGTATTCAATGACTTGTCTGCTAAAATGCATTAATATATTACTTGCTTGCTAAAATGCAATAACATATTACTTGCTTGATAAAATGCAATAACATATTACTTGCTTGATAAAATGCATTAACATATTACTTGCTTGATAAATACATGAACATATTACATGCTTGCTAAAATGCAATAACATATTACTTGCTTGCTAAAATGCAATAACATATTACTTGATTGCTAAAATGCATTAACATATTACTTGCTTGATAAATGCATGAACATATTACTTGCTTGCTAAAATGCAATAACATATTACTTGCTCGATAAAATGCAATAACATATTACTTGATTGCTAAAATGCATTAACATCATAAATACTTGCCTGCCAAAATACATGAAAATATTACTTGCTTGCTAAAATGCAATAACATATTACTTGCTTGCTAAAATGCAATAACATATTACTTGATTGCTAAAATGCATTAACATCATAAATACTTGCCTGCCAAAATACATGAAAATATTACTTGCTTGCTAAAATGCCTTAACATATTACTTCAGATACAGGATAAACCTTTTTTGAGAAGAAAAGTCCTATGAGGATACAGACCTACTTCTAAAACAACAAAACGTATAATGGTATAATGATTTTAATTACCATGGTAATGTAGAAATATGAGAGATAAATAGATTCTTCTTTTTAAAAAAACAAAAGTCCCAAGTGGGCCTGCTATCACTCACCTGCCAACTTATGAATGCAAATTCACACATGTATTGAAACTGTTGAGGGCAAAAGAAAAGCTTGAAGCACATAGTTGCTACTTTGTCTACTAATGTTGGTGTTATTTACTTTCTCAGCATAAACAGGGCAAGTCATTTATACAACCAGCATTCTTCACTGGATCTTTCTCTGCCCCTTGGGACTAGGCCCTAATTCATTTATTACAAACTGTTCATAGCCCTACCCTTACAGTACATACTCTTACTTGGCATAATAAACATACCTTCCATATTCCCAGACAGTGTTAGGTTTTTTTGAGACTCAAAAAGTGTGTGTCGAGGTCCCAACCGGGGCCAGTACATGTGACCCCAAAAAAGTGACTCTGTCCAATAGAGAATAAGCTTTCCTTTCATATAAGGATGTTTCTGGCAAAGTTGTGGTAAATACTTTGGCTAAAATGATTAACTCGAACATGTAAAAGTTACTCCTGGTCATTGCAGGTGAATTGTAAACTATGCATTATTTTATTTGTAATATGACATAATCTCTTTAGTCCTACCTTCATACCTGCCATATTCCCAGACAGTGTTGGGTGGTTTTTGAGACTCAAAAAGTGTGTTTTGAGGTCCCAAGGGGGTCTGTGTGCATGATCCAAAAAAAGCGACTTCATCCAAAAGAGAATAAGCTATCTTTTCATATAAGCCTATGGAAAATGATTGGAAATTCAAATCTGAATAAAAAAATATAACTTGTGTGTTTTCTTTAAAGCATTTAATACACTTACAAAAAGGAAAAATAGTTAGTAGACTTAGCATTGTAAAACATCATCACAACACACATACACATATTTGCAAACACTCACATAATCACAACCACACTGACATTAAATAAAAACATACACCAAGTTTCTGTCTTTAAAATCGACTGGATGGCAAAATATAGACTGAATTAGATGCAGGTTTGAAGGTAATGCAAGTGTCATTTGTGTTCATCTTTGCACTCATTAGAGACTGGATGATACAGTTATTCAAACATCCCTGCTGGATTCTCTGAGTGAATCCTGGTCAGAACTTAGTTGTTCTTGATGACCATAATTTTAGCATTGTCAGAACTGCAGTTTGACCAAGAGATATGCTTGTCTCTATAGAAAAAAAATATACATCACATTTGGAACTGACCACTTCATTGGGGGAAAGGAGGGGGAGGAGGAGGGGACATAATATTTTTAAGTTTAATGGCGGCCTTACTGGTAATACAGCAGTAATAAACGACTCTGTCCAGTACAGGTGTTAATACATTATTAACACAAATCAACTGTGCAAACACGAGTGTGTGCTTATTATTGTCTTTTAATCAATCTATTTCATGGCCAAAATCATCCTGAAATGCATGGGTCAATTAATAGTTGGAATTTTAACAAGATTAAGATAATGAATAATAATAAAGAGAACTAATCTGAATGTTCAATTTGTGTGGCGAATATGTTCTGGCTTGTCCCAATGTTACATGCAGGCGGTGCTGCTATGTCGACGTATGTCATACACTCCAGAATGACTAATGTCGGTATGGTGTTTGCAGTATGTGCAAAGAATAAAATGCTCTCCCTTGCTGCTGTGATTCACAAAGTAAAACTCCATCAATCAGGAGTTCTGAAATTTAGTTTTGCCGGGGTTTGCTTGCTTCACTGATAGCTTGTTGCTTCTTGAATCACAGGAAATGTGTTTTGACATTTGCCTTCAAAAATGAATCACAGTTAAACACTATTCTGATGAGAGAAATAATCATGCTATGCATTTTATATATGGAGTAAAATCCGACTTCAAAGAAACCTTGCTGCTGTTCACAAACTTGCCAATAATCTTTAATACAGATAGCTTAAACATTCTCATTCAAGGCAATAATATGTAATAATGTTTGTTCTTCAACACGCATCTCTTTGATTTACTTATAACCTAAAACGAATTGGCTTGTTCCATGTTGTGAACTTTACCTATGCAAATTAGCATAATGGGCTCCCACAACAGTCTTCAAAGGACTTAACACATCACCTATCTATTGTCCGCCAATTAAGTAATTTGTGAAATGGTGGTTGTTTATACCTAGCCACCTTGCCTTTTAATTGCCTCTGTGGCAATTAGCAGTATAAACTGCCCCATTGGATAGTTTTACATGAGCTCTAAGCAGGACTGTTTACTATTTATACATGCTACATGTTATGGGCACATACTGAAGTGATGGGTTTTTTTCCGAAGATTACTGAAAATCGTGTTTTTAGAAACACGACTGTGTCAGAGGGTTTGTGACTAAAAAAATGTTGTTTTTAGTGTGACATATCATGTCATGGCTGGTATGCAACAGGCTGATAAAGTACCTAATTTTAATTCATACAAAGGGGTAAGTAATCTAATTAGCTGTATTGATGTGTGTTCCTTAGATGTCAGGTTTTGTCACTTTGATAATTACTTCGTATTATTTCCACCGATGATGATGAGGATGACAAAAGCTAACAGCTGAGAAGCACAGTATAATTCAGCTCAAGTCAGCATTATGTCCAATCACCATACAGTGAAAATGGTATGTTAGCTATTGTGATATCTCTCTGTGAGATTATGATATGCATATGAAAGTGTACCAGACTATAAACAGTCAATCACATGACAAACTCACATTCTGTGTAAACACTGAGCATTTTGTGTAATACACTCGCGCCCGGATAACTCGTGAACCCGCTTATAACGTGGGGTCAGGTGTGGATACCATTTTTTTAAACTAGAAAATAAAAAAAATTAAAAAATGGCCCCTATTCGTTGAAGGTGAAAAAAATCGCAATCAAAATTAGTAAATGAAACCTTGATATATCGCTCATTTTAAAAACAGTGGTTAGTACCCAGAAATTTGAATCAACATCATGAAATTTTCAACTTTTAATAAGAAGTCATATATTTCGTTCAATTTTCTTTCCAAACAACATTCTCAGTACACTATAAATAAAAATATTTGACGAAATTTTAATCAATGAAAACGTCACTAATACTGGTGGCAACACTTTAAAAATAAATACCAGTTAAATAAGTTTTGTCAAGTGAAATTTGTGTTTTAGTTCTATTTTTTAATTCTGTTTCAGTGTAATCATCATAAATGTAATATGCCCTCTTGTATTCAAATGTGAAAAATATAATTCAACCGACCCAGCTATCGCCGCGAGCATTTCCGTGAGAATCTAATTAAGTGCCAACCATTTTTTGTTTTTTTTTATCTCTGACTTGCAGAAGTATTTGTAGTGTTGTTACACTCAATTAATAGCACACCAGCTTTGTATTATCACCTTCATTACATCTTTTGTATCAAATCAAAGAAAGGGGGTGGAATAACATAAAAGTTAAAAGGCATGCAAATCCTGCCTGCATAAAAGCTAGCTAAATATCAACAGAGCCCTTGAGAGGAAGAAGACATTTTCAACCATTCCTTTTCCCTTAGAAGCATTGAGATAGAATGTAGTGCCTTGACAGGGCATAACAGCCTATCTTGATCATCCCCAGTACAAATTTGACTGAGACTGGGGATCGTTATGGGTAGTGGAGCTACAAACTTAGTTGATATAGCTAAAATTCCCAGTTGGCAAAGAAAAGAAATGAATCATAACTGAGCAAAAAGGCAACAAGCAACAAGGTGAGCAAAAACACAGTCTTTAGTGTCAGGTCCTGGAAGGAAGACTCACTCAATGCTTCATAGGGGATTTGGTCAAATACCACAAATCACAAGAGAGATTCTATCTGGGCATCAGAGAATCAGAGACAGGTCTCTGCCACTCAAAATACTTAATGAGATCAGCAATTAAGGCATGAACACAAACCAACTGCTGTGCCCTGATGGAATTTAAGTGTGTTGGAAATGACAGCTTTATAGCCCTTGACAGTTGATACTGATCATCCTTTGTTCTTGAAAAGAAACAAAAGGAAGTCAACGATGGGATTCAAAGAGGGGCAGTAGGATCAACATGTTCCTACTGCACTGATCCCAGAAGATTCTCCACCTGGCACCATAGACCTTGGATGTAGAATCTCTTCAGGCCTGAATGATGCAACCCAGCCTGAAAACTTGTTCTGGCTGATAGGTCACTTGAGATGAGCTAAGCATGAAGGTGGAGAATGTGAGGGATGTGTTTAGGAGGGTGCCTCTGTGTTACAACAGAAGCTCCCTCCTCTGGGGTAGGGACCTTGGTTGATCAATGAGCAGGTCTGGAAGATCATTGAACCACAATCGTTGGGACCACAGTGTGACTATGAGGATGATATGGGCAGTGGATGTTCTGATTTGGTAGAACTTGTTGCAGCAGTCAGGATGGTGGAAAGGCGTATGCGAACAGATGATCCCACTGGAAACTGAGCACATCTACTGCCCATGCCCTCTGATCTGGGACTGGATAGACATAAAAGGGAAGTCTTTTGTTCAGCCTGGTCACAAACAAATCCACCAGAGGCTTCCCCCACAGTGTAAAAAGGGACTCCATTACGGAGCAGTGTAGAGACCATTCCATCAGGACTAATTTGCCTAATCTGGACAGACTGTCTACTAATACATTTTTCTTTCCCAGAATGTGGCAAACTTGGGGTGTGATGTCCTCCAAGTCTGCCCAGCGATGGAGGTTCCAGACCTCAACACAATGAGAAGAAGTATGTGTGCCTCCCTGATGTCAGAGATATGCTACAATGGAAATATTGTTGGAGGAGACCATAACACATCGACCCCTTACTCTGTCAATGTACCCTTGTAATGCTAGAAATATATGACCTTCATTTCTAGATTGTTGATGTGGAGGGACGATTCATCCAGAGTCCTAGGAAGCTGGAGGATCAAACCCTCTGGTTCTAAATGAGTGCCACAACCAGAATCTGATGCATCGGCAAACAGATAGGAGCGTAGATTGGGTGCATGCGCAGGTACCCCAGTTCATCCATCAGGTGGCGATGAAAAGCTGATCCAACAGAATCAGAGCTGCAAGTGAATCTCTGCATAGTTTCGATCTTGTGAGAAGGAGAAACTGTAGAGGGTGCATATGGAGACGTCCTAAGGGAATCAGATCTGCAGTGGCATTCAAGGTTCCCAATAGGGATAGGTAAAGGTGAGCCGACAACAATGTCTTGCTCATGGCGCCTCAAGAAGTGCCAGGATTCATTTTATTTTTTATGGGATCTGGACTAAGTTCTGGTTCATTAGGAAGTTCATCCCCACATAAATGAAGTCCTGAAATAGAGTGAGCTCTGACTTCTCAAGATTGGGTAAAAGACACAACCGAGTTACTGTCAACCAGCAAATGATGGAGGAACTGTACCTGGACATTGTGGATCAGCCAGTCGTTGAAGTACTGGAAAATCGGAGTTCCCAGTAATTGGAGATATGGCGCTACTTCTCCCATAACTCGGGTGAAAACTGTGAGCGGAAGTGGTTCCGAGCAGCAGAACCAGGAATTAGAAGACTTCCAGGTCGAAGCAAAACTGGATGTATTGCAATGTGGATGAACATCGGGATGTGCAAATAAGCATCCTGAAGGTCGATGGAGACTGCCCAATCTGATGGATGAATTGCTTCTGGATCGAAGAAGTGGTCTCCATTTTGAAAGGTTCCACCAGAAGAAACCAGTTAACGGGGAAAGATTGACTATGAGATGAAACTTTTGACTTTCTTTGGTGAACAGGAAAATTAGGTAGTACAATGCGAGAGACTGATTGTTCAGAACTCTTTTGACAGCCCCTTTCTGTAAAAGGGTATGCACCTCTTCCTTTAAATTAAATTTACCATAAGGATTCATAGGGATAATAGGGAAGGGGGGATACCAATTCAGTCTCTTTCTCTAGTCTGGACCCGATGGCATACCTGTGACAGAACCAGGATTTCAAACCAGTAGATTTACAAATTTTGATCAGTAGATTGGGTTCTAAAAAGGTAGATTTTTTATCGGCATAAATTTTACGTGTTTTAAGGGGATTGAAAACAAAACAAGTTCATTTTGTCACATAATATGTATTCTCTTCATATTATAATAAAACACAAATTTTAAACATGATTCAGATTCAGAATCTGATGGAAAATGTTACAATAATAGTTAGTTAATATGAGCCAGTATATTGTTAATTAAATGAAAAAGGAAGAGTTGTATATCTCACAGTTCACTGCAAAGATTTTTATAAAATCCACAGGCATTTTTAGTTTCCTTCACAAGATCACTGTCTGGTGACCACTGGTGACATTCACTGTGATTGTTAACCTTCACACTTAGCAGGCTCTCAATAGTTTTCTGGTCCAGACTTCCCCTTGAATCACTCTGGATTTTCCGAAGAATGGAGAATGTCCTCTCTGTGTCAGCATTGGAATGTGGCAATGATAGGACAACTACAATCAGTCTGGAAAGAAGTTTTAAGTTTTCCTGTTGCTGGGTTTTTGAGGCTGCTGACTGATCTCCAATACTGCTCCAAGCTCATTTCACCCCGAGGAGGAAGTTCCTGGCTTGGACTTAATATGTATTCCTGAGCCTCATCCTCAAGGGCTTGTTTCTCTTCTAGGCTTATGTCCAAAAATATGTTGGCAAGTTTCACCACTGTAATTAATTTTAAACAAATTAGATTTAGACTTGAAATAAACAGTTAAAAAACACATGATTTTAATAATTTATCCCAACTTTAAAATTAAATATTAAGTAATAACATTTTTAACTCGTGGATATATTTTATCTAGGACTTGAACATAATTTTTGTGAAAGAATAACTGAAATAGTTCATTAATTACAAAAGATGGAGACCTTCAAAGTCAGGACCTTTGCTACTCGCCTGCACACACTTAAATTCTGGTATCCAAGCATTGTTAAACTTGTTGTAGTATTTCTTAGCTGGTGGCTTCTTAGCATTGGGAGAAAGCGGATGTTTCTGCATTTTGATATGAATTGAAAAAAAATATATACAAGCTGCCCTTAAATATTCATCTTAAACAATCGTGAACAATACAAGAACAATTAAAAGACATCAAATCAAAATACTTACTCAAGTGTTTCTGCCAAGATCATTTTTGGTCGGTCTCTCCGTTTTATCTTCCTTCCACGACAGATCGGCAGAGTTTTAATCAAAGACTCATGGTCATCATGGATTACCTTTGATCCTTTTATTACTTTTAACACCTCAAACAACATCCCGCATTTGACCTTAAACTCTCCAAATTACAACAATAAGGTAATCAATTAGCCGCTTCTTGTGTACACATGCTCAACCATGCATCGTCAGACCGGTCATATCATAGGTCGAACATTTCTGGTTCCCAGTAGACTGGTTCTGGCTGGTTTATCTAATGTGTTGATAGAACGCGTGAAAAAACCGGGTTTTTAAAAAAAAAAAAAATTTTCCTTGAAATTTTCAAAACCGGTAGATTTCGACTACTAAACGGTATGTGTGGTAGACGGTCTTTCAAACGGTATTTTTGGCCTTCCGCCGGTAGAATCACAGGTATGCGATGGGCAGACTCCCAATGTGCATACACAGGATGTGATGGTAGAGTGGAGAAAGGGGGAAACATGGTTTGATCCCTATCCCTATACCATGAGGCCTCTGAGTGATGACTGGTGAATATTTAGCAACCGGGATGAACTGACTGGTGACCAGTCACCATACACTAACCGGTCACCTAGATGAACTGTGACCAGTGACTGATCAGGTGACATAGATATGTCAGAGCCTGGTTCGCCTGATTCATCACTCCATAAGGTGTGGTTGCTACTCACCCCACTCGTGAAGGCTCAACATGCTAGCCTGGTAGATGCCATGCAACTCCTCCCTTATGGGAGGGTAAAACATGCTACACAGGATGTGAGATGTGCTGTGCATCTCCTCCCTTGTGGGAGGGAGCAACAAGCTTCTCTGAATGTGAAAACATGAACGTGAGAAGTGTTTGACTTCTCTTCCCTTTCAGGGAGAGGCAATCTACTCCTTGAACATTCAATCCTTCCTACTGGAGGGGCTTCACCTGTCTCTGAAGAGACTGGTACCATAATCTCCTGGGACCCAGGAGTGCTCTTCCAACCTGAAGAGCTAATCATCTTGCAGTGAGACTCTAGGGACTCTGCAAGAGAGAAACCTGAAAAATTCTGAAAAGGAGGTGGGGGGGTGTGACATTTCCTCCGCCATCTATATTGTGTCTGGCATCGGCTATATTCCAGATTTCATTTGACCATAATTTACAAAACGCACAATGATGTGCATTTTGAACAAGTGAGGCAGTCTGGGTGAATGTCCCAAGGCCCTTTTTGTGGCCACACTTCACCGCAGACTGTCTCTGAAATAAAAATTTCCTGGAAGAAAACAGTGAATAATGACAATATGTTATACATGTCACATGTGAACTCACCTGTTGTTTACATGGTGTGTGCTATATATGCCCCAGTGCATGAACTCACCTGTGCACAAGGTAAACAATGGTAACTTTCCTGTCTTTTCTTATACTGAAGTAAGACATTCAACTGTTAAACATTTATCAAGGAGTGATTGCAAACACACAGTACAATAACAATGTGATGCGAGTCATGAGAACAATTATCACTATACAAAGGTGAAAAAACACAGAATTTGGTGTTTAGACAATTAATTAAGACAAGGAAGACATAATTCCTGTATGTTAGGGAAGGGATTCTACTGCTTTATGTTCTTAACACAAAAGACTTACCTTTAACCAGTGTAATTGATAATGAATATAAGTGTACCCTTCAGGAGTGGGATACAGCAAGGTAATCTAAGAAGTCCCTTAAAGAACCAAATTCTGAAGGGGAGGATGGTTACCGGCATGTAAATAGAATACAGAGAGGATTAATGTAACACCGAGTAATATTTGTTGAAGGAAGACCGCAATGCGGTGAAGTACTAGCAATATTAGCAGTTTTTTCTCTGGTCACGGATGCGACACACATCCATTAACATGGCATCTTTGGAAAAGATGACTGTTCTGCTGGAGTCACCTTTTAAGTGAACACTTTTATCACCACATTAATGACTGAATGGCCATTGATTAGAGAACAGTTGTCAAAAACTAAATTCTAAAATGATGATAATTTGCCTCTCATTTAGAAAGTGTCATACCTCTAATCATCGAAGTCATTTTCCAAGTATATGGATAAGGTTACAGAAGATCATTTTCCTGCTTAGTTCAAGTATCTTTTTTCATTATTGTATTATATGCGGCCACATCATTCTTATTTAGTAACGCTTTACAAAGAATTATGACATACATGTCTATATGTTTTTATGTCCCATGTACTTAATCGTACATGTACACTGTAAATAGCATAGCATTTATTTGTAATCTTTATTAGTGGTGATCATGAGATTAACATTTATCTTCATTCTCAAAAGTTATTGCTGCATGTATCTCTGAAAAGGGAAACCAGAACACTTGAATACTGCATATACTCAATTGTAAGTCAAGTCCAACTATGAACTACACAGACCTAAATCTGCTGTCACATAATGCGCTGGCAGATCAGGGTCTATGTTGCTTGTTCTACTGATTACTCCTAACAAACTGCACAGACCTAGATCTGCCAGTGCATTATGTGACAGCAGATCTGGGTCTGTGCAGTTTGCAGTTGGACTCAACTTATAACTGAGAACATATGGTAATAATAATAATAATGAGAAAGAAGTAAATTTGTAGTCTATATCCATGCAATAATTGGAATTAAGATGGTCTTTGATGTAGTTTGAAACCTATTTTAAATTATCTTAATAGCTTACAGATAACATGCAGTATTTATCAATTGATCCCTCCATCTGATGTAGATAAATTTTAATTAAATTTTCTGTGTTTTTAAACAGTACAAAACAACTCTGTGATTTTTAAAAGATTTGATATAACGTAAAATTAATGCTTTTCACCATATATGCTCACTTATAAGTCAACTCAAACTGCAGACTGCACAGACCCAGATCTACTGTGAGAGTCACATAATGCACAGGCAGATCTGGAAAATGTTGTTTGCAATTGGACTTGACTTATAAGTGAGTATATATAGTAAATCAAATTATCAATATGGATCCAGATTTAAAAGGAGGACTCAACATATTCATTTGTACAATACATCAACCCAGTTCACCACAAACAACTTACAGCCCACTCCTACCCACCACAATAATCTCATTATCCCTAGTGAGGCTATTTAAATTAAATGTGTGGCTTTTAAAATGTAACTGAAACCATAGGATCTTTAAAATATCATGCAAAAGAAGCAGAAATTTAGACTTGATCTTCTGTTTTTATACGTAGATAGCTGATCCATTTCATTCTCATGATTGCTTTTTTATCAATATTATCAAATTCATAATGGCTTTGTCAGAGTTTTTTTTATAGTTCTTTCTTCTTCATCTCACAGCTAGTTTAAGTTATTGTGTCAATGAAATACATTACCGGTAGTCCTAATTTGTACCAGTTGAAATTTGTTTAAGCTGTGACCAAAATAACATGCACTATATGTGGTTGAAGTTTTGTGTCTCATTTTTATATATATATATATATATATACATATTGTCACAACCCCGCTACCGTATTATAAATAATACTGCAGATCCACTACGGTATTATAAATAATACTGCAGAAGGTGTGCATTAAAATTTAATGACTCACGAGCCCCCAGTCAGCAATGCCAACTCTCTAAATACATGTAACAACTCAAGGTTGAATAGATAACAATTTTATCAAATATAGGAATCAATTCAAGAATTTCATGGACATAAATCTTCAGTTCAATATATCATAATACAATAATGGGCCGGGTTGACCAAATGCCCTTTACACTTTAATTCTTCATATGGAAATTACTGTCCTATTGTGAGAGAGTCTCTGCTCAGTGAGTTGTCCCAAGTACTCATATGTTCGAATATATCTTTCTTCATCCTTCCTTCCTCTTCCTCCTTCTGTACACCGTGCCTCTTGTGTACACCCTGGAAGTCTACTCGGCTTCCTTCGGACTTTCTCTCGGTGTCGTCACTGCGTACACCCTGGGAATCTCTCAGCGCCGACTCTTACGGGCACCCTGGGAGCTTCCTGAAGAAATATAAGGGACATACACCCTTGTCTCCCTACTCTATTCTTTGAAATCAACCGCTCTCTCACGGACCTTCCATCAGACTAATGGGCGAACAATTTTACCAGGCCCTATGTACATATAAATTTCCACTTATCTTATACATGCCTTGCGCTCTACGCACGAATAGTATTACTCATTGAATTTTTGTAACACACTCACACGTCATCTAAATGTTGATATGTTCTGACACAGCAATCTACCCATCGTTATTAAGTAATCATTCCTATTGCATGCGTCCTAAGAATTACAGAATTATACATATAAATACATATGCACATAGATCCAACTCAGTCTAATAAATTCAACAATATGTTATGATTAAATATTATAATAAATTCAACTATACGTGAGGATTCAATATTCTAATATATTCAACTATCTACTCAAATCAAGCACAAAGACTCGGCCAAGATACCGTCTTACCTTTTAGAAGCTTGTTTACCCAGTTCAATTCCCTTCTTTTTACGAGTTAAGTCTTGGAGTGGCTTTTAGCTAAAATTCCCTCCTCAACATAAGCTTTTCTGCTTTACTTAGACAATACGTCTCTCTCCCTCGAGAACTAGCAGCTCACTGATGGGTCTGTGCGCGTTTACGAATAAGAATGAAGCATTTTCCTGCCTAAAGGGTTAGCCCCTCCCACCGGTAGGTTTAGCTTCTCTCATCCCTAATTGATCGACACGCCTATCGTTTGATTTTCTTTCCGCCTGGGTCCAGGTTTCTTCACACCTTCTTGGCGCGCCACGGGGTATCCGGCCCGAATATGTCCATCGGCAATAGCCCTGCTGCACAAGGATTAAATACCTTTGAAGCCAATTCAGAGATTCGAAATTATGTAACTCCTAGTAAGACATCCGGCCCACATGCTATGATTTCCGCAAAATTCTGCCCTTCAGTTCGTTACACATATATTCAGTTCTTCAACATTATTGACTATTTTTTCTAATACTGAAGCCTTAAATATAAAATAAACATTTCTAGGCTCTTCTGACATTAATTCAGTTTGGTAAATTATTTGAATATGCTGTACTTGATAAGAACTTGTTATCTCATCAAAAGGATGAATGAAATAAATGATAACTGTCTTACATGAGTGTCTTATGTACTGTGATAAGACGTGGTTTTTCTTTCAATAATTTGGTAAAAGTTCGGGTCTTGGAAATTGCATGGAATTAAAAAGAAACTTTGAAAACTTAGGAACAGTACAACAAGCCCCTTTATGAAGATCAATTTTTGAGAAAGAGCATCGAAAGTACCACCTGATACAAAATTGATTGTAGATTTCTACATGTGTTTATGCTAGCAAGTAGTTGATAAATACCACAAGCAATGTTATTGTACTTTGTACAGGTAGGAAACTGACACATTTCATGATAGTGTTTCCTGCATCAGGGTGTCTCACATTTTTTTTCTTCAAGTTGACTTCCATGGTTGGTTCTATAAAATCTGTGACAGTTGCTATAAAAACCACTATGGTTGCAATCAAAATCCATGACAAAGTTCCATGATATAGAGTGGGCAACCATCAAATCTAGTGGATGTCCAAATCAGCTTAATCGCCCCTGTGTTCATGACCATAGTATAGTTTGGACAATCATGATGACAGAGTCCCACAATATAGAGTGGGCACCCACCAGATGTAGTGGACATCCAAATCTGCTTAATCACCCATGTGTTCATAACCATAGTATTGTGTGGACAATCCACGACAGAATCCCATGATATAGAGTGGGCACACACCAGATGTAGTGGATGCTTAAACACCCATGTCCATGATCAAAGTATCTAAAAACCATAATGCATGCACTATGCTAAGTATGTGTCAAAGCTAGATTCTAAAATAATAGCATAGCTGACACTAAATAAATCTGTCTCATAGCTGCAATGATACTAACCTTGAGCTATCATACAGTACAATGGAACGGCTGCTGATGCTCTGAAGTATCATCTTCTGCAGGTCATGTAATGTCTCCTGCACCTTGTCTTCAGATATGGTCTGGCATCCAAATATACAATAAATGTGTAAAATCCTATAACTGACAATAGAAAAACTACCTGCATGTTATGTTCACAACAAGTTTGTCATGTCACAGGAATATTACAATGAAGCCACCATTATTCTAAATCTTAAATATTTTTGTAATAAAAAGATCAATTCTAACAAGATAATGATGGGTTTTCACAGGAATTTATATTAACAGTTGCCAAACTGCCAAAAGGCAAGTGAAACTGAGGTCAGGGCATGTAAAAGCTAAATCAACATGTCTGACCAGGAAATGGATTTTCATGTGTTAGTGATGAGCATAATTAGAGGAAAATGTCTTTAGAAATTGTCCATACAATTTGCATTTGAATTAATAATAACTGCAAGACTTTTGCTGAAAACACCTGATCAAACAAAGTTCACTAAATATGCAAATTCATGCTACCAAAATTGGCTATCTTGATCTTGTCCAGTCCAACAGATGCTTGCATATCCAATAAGTGATATAAGACCATAAATATCAGAGAAGATAAAATGCATAATTTTTACAGATTTTTTTCATAAAAAGTGCAACTGTATCGTATATTTCCACCATCATATTTACCTCTCTCTCCTGTATGTATGTGACAGGATTCACAAGGGATCAATACAAATTGAGTTCATCAGTAAAGTTATTGACAATAATCAATAAACTCATTACCCAGTTAATCGCTTTCTTAATTATTGCATCTTGTTTTCATGTTCATTATATGTTTTGTTTGAAGACTGCATTCTGCTGCATCACAAGTCAGCACAACAACAACAACAACAACAACAGTACACAGAGAAGGATAACAAAGACCTTGATTCACAATATTGTGATATTGATGGCAAGGACTATTCCAGAATATTAGAAATAATAAATCATAAGAACTCTACATCATAATTTAATGTTCTGGCCACCCCTTTTACCTTAAAGTACAAACTTTATGGTTGCATCATAACACATAAGCTATACCATGCAAGTAATATCAGCTACAGTATCATAATGCACTAATTTCATTGAAGCAGATGACATAAGATTTAACCAGATATATCATAAATCACGTCACCATATGTGTGTGTGCGCAAGTATGTGCATTTGATTCTACTTATAAGTGAGTATTAATGGTGTATCAGTAAAATAATTCCAGTTCTCTTGTGGCTGTGATATTCTATTTATAAGTGAGTATTAATGGTGTATCAGTAAAATAATTCCAGTTCTCTTGTGGCTGTGATATTCTATTTATAAGTGAGTATTAATGGTGTATCAGTAAAATAATTCCAGTTCTCTTGTGGCTGTGATATTCTACTTATAAGTGAGTATTAATGGTGTATCAGTAAAATAATTCCAGTTCTCTTGTGGCTGTGATATTCTATTTATAAGTGAGTATTAATGGTGTATCAGTAAAATAATTCCAGTTCTCTTGTGGCTGTGATATTCTATTTATAAGTGAGTATTAATGGTGTATCAGTAAAATAATTCCAGTTCTCTTGTGCTGTGATATTCTACTTATAAGTGAGTATTAATGGTGTATCAGTAAAATAATTCCAGTTCGTTCTCTTGTGGCTGTGATATTCTATTTATAAGTGAGTATTAATGGTGTATCAGTAAAATAATTCCAGTTCTCTTGTGGCTGTGATATTCTACTTATAAGTGAGTATTAATGGTGTATCAGTAAAATAATTCCAGTTCTCTTGTGGCTGTGATATTCTACTTATAAGTGAGTATTAATGGTGTATCAGTAAAATAATTCCAGTTCTCTTGTGGCTGTGATATTCTATTTATAAGTGAGTATTAATGGTGTATCAGTAAAATAATTCCAGTTCTCTTGTGGCTGTGATATTCTATTTATAAGTGAGTATTAATGGTGTATCAGTAAAATAATTCCAGTTCTCTTGTGGCTGTGATATTCTACTTATAAGTGAGTATTAATGGTGTATCAGTAAAATAATTCCAGTTCTCTTGTGGCTGTGATATTCTATTTATAAGTGAGTATTAATGGTGTATCAGTAAAATAATTCCAGTTCTCTTGTGGCTGTGATATTCTATTTATAAGTGAGTATTAATGGTGTATCAGTAAAATAATTCCAGTTCTCTTGTGGCTGTGATATTCTATTTATAAGTGAGTATTAATGGTGTATCAGTAAAATAATTCCAGTTCTCTTGTGGCTGTGATATTCTACTTATAAGTGAGTATTAATGGTGTATCAGTAAAATAATTCCAGTTCTCTTGTGGCTGTGATATTCTACTTATAAGTGAGTATTAATGGTGTATCAGTAAAATAATTCCAGTTCTCTTGTGGCTGTGATATTCTATTTATAAGTGAGTATTAATGGTGTATCAGTAAAATAATTCCAGTTCTCTTGTGGCTGTGATATTCTATTTATAAGTGAGTATTAATGGTGTATCAGTAAAATAATTCCAGTTCTCTTGTGGCTGTGATATTCTTTGTGTACCACCTGCTTACATACCTTATAGGATCTCTTGAGAGACCGTATAAGTGCCACAATCTGGGCTAGAACATTATAGTCAAATTTCATTTCATGCAGCTCAGCATCAAGGTTGTAGGGGTCTTCCTCCAGGTTCTCTGAAAATTTTACACATAACCCATTTTCATTTTAGTCATATATTTTTAAATAACAACAAAATAATGTTCTGTGAATATCTGTTGGAGAAGCTTGCCACTGTATTTAAATGTGCAAGCCACCTTCTGGCAGTTTAAAATTTATAATCTCTTGAAATATGGGCTTAATATTATATTATGATGCAGATAAATGCAAGAGATTGCATTCATTTAGGCTCTGAAAGTTTTAAATATAAACAAGAGTCTCTCAATGGGGCTAACACTCTATTATTGGGCAAAATGAATTTTCCTGGAATTCAAGATAAGACCATTTCTTCCTTTTAATTGCTGAGTGTTGAAATCATCTCATGACATTCTTCCATGATAACATGACTTTCAAGTTAGTTGCTGTTGTGGACATATTGGATGTCAGATTGGCACAATTTTCATTTAGGATCAAAGTAGACTGAATAAGACAGCATTAGAAGTCTTTTTGGTGAAAACCAAATATCAATATGACCATGCATTCAAAGGGGGTGACAACAGCAAGATTTTTAAGACAGCCATCATGGCATCCGATATTGGATTTATGAGTGGCACCATCTTCATTTAGGACTAGGTATCATAAGAAGCCTTAGACTGCCTATTGGTGAAAACCTATGTTGATATAACCATCTATTTGGGAGGAGTAGAAATAGCAAGTGCTAAAAATAGATTGTGCATGAGTAAAAAGAAACTTAGTATGGTAATTATATATCACTAAATTTGTGTAAAATATAAATATTGACTCATATTCTGAATACCTTAAATGAAACATGTAAATTATCTTTTAATTTCCAGTAATTTCATTTTGTTATACTTAATATTATTGCCAGATTTATACTACATTTTTCAATGCAGTAAATATCAAAATGTTTAATAATAATAATAATAATAATAATAATAATAAACAACTCCATTATCCATAGATTAAAGAAAAATAAATGCATGTGATTTTATTTCCTGTATTATAAATTTCCATACAATATCAATGCTTAAATAATGAGTATTTTTTTACCAGAAAGGGAAGAAAAAAAATCAATCATTCTTTATAAAATTCCATTCTTCTGAATCTTTTCTGACCCTGTTGTTGTTACTGTAAGTGTTGTTGTTGTTATGAACAGTGTGAAATAATAATAATAATAATAATAATAATAATAATAATAAAAATATCTGCTGCCAGAAGAAAAAAAATATTGCCAGTTTTTTTCATACTGAATAAAAACATAGAAATGTATATATCCTGAACTTATTGTTTTCTTTGAGAGAGAGAGAGAGAGAGAGAGAGAGAGAGAGAGAGAGAGAGAGAGAGAGAGAGAGAGAGAAAGTCCTTCCCATTCTGCAAGCTTTATATAAAGAATTATGCAACACAAATTTTGCTTTAAAAAAATAAAATAATAAAATCACATAAGATGAAATTCGGTATTGAGAAAGTAATGTTGTTATTTCCTTGTTTACAGCCTGAAGACTGGTTTACTGCCAACGAAATATAGACATACCTTATTTGAAGAAATATAGGGAGCACCACATCAGCCTTGTGCTCAAAGAGACTCCATGTTTGAGTTTGAAGGGTCGGAATTTTGCTTGGTAATTTGGGAAATTTCATTGCAAGTAATACCAATACACATGTAACAACTGATCATAGAACCCTGGAGATAACTGTTGCAAACAAAAATCACGGAGTTATCATGTTGGTGAGTAAAATCAAGATAGTATTGCATTTTGCTGGTTTATGAGACTGCAGTATGGCGAGCACTTTATACTGTATTGTTTCCTGCACAGTTTTGTCCTCACGATTTAATAAGTTAAAAAAGATGACCTTATAATCTTGCCCCACATACTCATTGAGATGATCATTTAGCAGATCATTATTATTTACTGCTGCACCTGCCAAATTGCAGTTCTTGATGCAATGTTATCAGTTATTGACAAGAGGATGAGGAGATTAACAAATTATGCGCAAGCTTGTCAGTCACATTCTCGTTTTTCTTAGGACCTTTTCTCTTCTTGCATATCAAATTATACAAGTGCCATCATGCAGTGAACTTAAACTGAGGCAAGTTCAGAGGTTGTGTACATGTAGGTATTCTTCTAACTTTTATATTTGTGTTTTAATTTTTCAAAAATATTGGCAGGTTCTATTTCAGAGGTGTTAAGGAATCAAGTGAGTAATTTCATTGCTTTTTTTTAAAAAAAAGATGTAAAGTACTGAACATTTGACATATAATGTTGCAGCCCTTCCAAAATTGATGGTAAAACTAAATTAGGATCTCTTTAAAGGATAATCAGGAATAGCAGTTAGATATATTTCTAAGCCATGTGAAGTGATTTTGGAATGTTCAACTAAATTCAATCCTTGTGCTGTTTTGTCAAACAGGTAAATAGTCAGATTTGTATCCATGTTACATATTAATGTTGCTGTAATCTATTTCAGTGGGAAGTACCTGAACCATAGAAGAAGCAGGGAAGGATGCATGATTTTTTCTGAGAGGATTTGTTTAGAAGAGGTGGTTCACTGTACTTCAGATGGCTAACATTCTTGTTTTTTTTACCTAAAAGTGTACTATTTTGACAAATGGGGGGGGGGGCAAACCTTCTGACAACATCCACCTGGGGTGACTCACCCCCCATCTGGATTTCTATACTGAAGTGTATAAAGCCATAAGGAAACAAAATTGAAGATTTTTCCCTCATATTGGAGAAAATGGCTGTGAGAGATTCCTTATACTGACGAACTTGTCTTTCTGTGGATCAGCCTGAATTTCTGGAATCTTTCCTTAGTAATTATTTGAATATGATACAGATCAAACATCCACTAAGTCTCCTTTATTTGCTCCATGTGCAACAATTTTGCAAGGAAAGCAGTATGCTTCATTTAAAAAGGACAAAATGTAACAGATTTGATTTTCCAAACCAAAGACTTAAAGATATAATATTTTCTTTCTTCATTGATTGCAAGAAATATGCGCTAAATGCTAACATTTGATGTATGGCATTCCATCAGTGTACCACATAAAAGAGTTATTGTTTTTACTGTTTAAAAAGTCACCAGCTTTGCGAATGTTTGCGATAAAGCTCACCATCATAGATATCCTCTATATTATCAGGGTGGTTTTTTTGTCATACTGAATTTAAGCAACAGCATCTGATGAAATCCCAGTTTTTAAAATAATCATTCTATTTGATAAGCTAATGGAATCTCAATAAAATATTATACAGTATTCTTCTCTCAAACCATGATCACATACTGGACACCTTTCAGTTGTTCCATTTAAGAGAAATTCATAATTTGCACAATATTTATAACATATCAATAGTGCCTTTTTTCCTTGAAAATTATTATTATAATAAGTTTCGGTGAAAACCCCACATTGAAATGATCGTTCATTCAGGAAGAGTAATGACAACAAGATTTTCAGGATGTTGCGGGGGGGGGGGGGGGGGGGGTGGGGCCATTTTCACTGAAAACAAACTAGACATCAATATGAATATGCATGTCAAGTTTCAAGACAATTCTCCTGATGATTTCAGAGAAGTAGTGATTACAAGCAATTGTCTAACAGATGATTAGTCATCGCATAAAAGTCTCAAGGTCTTTGACCTGAACGGCTAAAAAACCACCCTGTCAGGCAAATAAGAGATACAGCTAGCAAAATAACTTGCCCCAAAACTTGAACCAAGTGAGATATCAACGCTGGGGTTATCCCATAAGCTCTCCCTATTCTTCAAAAAGTCAAGCATAAAAGGAATTCTGCATTACTTAGTCACTAGTAAATTGTCTTATATATCTTAGACTTATTACCTGCTCATATCCATGTGCCATTTTCTACTGTTATGCTAGATTTGATGATCTATGTGTTTATCACATTTGGCTATGGTCACCACACAGAATCCAAGTCATCATCACAAACATACAAATCAGCAGGCACATCACAATACCAGTACAGTAAAACATTTCTATAAAGAACCTCTTCAGACCTTACATTACTTTTCCTTAATTGATTCTGTCCCTATTATAATGTACAGTCAAATCTGTGGCCATGGGAAAAGGCCAAAGTGGCCTTTGTAGACAGGTGACCTCTGAAGGCAGGTTCAGCTCTCAAACTTGGTTCATGACATGTACTATGCACCGAATAGCATTAGCATTATTATTAGTTGTATTGGTATGGTATCAAGATAATTTAAATACACCCCCCTCAAATCATTAAAACTCAATACAAGTGTGTACATGCACTAATTTATACAACTCTCTCTCTCTCTCACGCACATGCAAACACTTTAATCTCATTATTAGCAGACACAGCATTTAAATAAAATTACTAATTGACAGCTTACCTGTGATTGTCAGACACAGGACTGACTTTTGTTTAGGCCAGCTGGTATAATTAGGCATGAAAACAAGTGTTCACACTTCAAACAATTGATAGATTAAGCAGTTGTTCAAACTCATGGAGATCAAAAGACAATTGGTTTTTGTGAGAGAATTTGATGTTTAGAGAATGAAAAGAAGCTTCCTGCAACTATTGTTAGTAGCATATAAACCATAAGGAATATCACAAATGCAGTGTACATGTATCTCTACTCTGAGATTATTTTGTTTTCATCAGAGATAGCTTTAATTCAAAATCTTAAATTAACATTTAAAGGATTCATCCTATTAATAGGGAAAAATAATTTGGTGTGATTGTACGTAATCTATTGCACTCCGGATTAACGTTCTCAAAATCAGCCATATGTTGCTTATGCTTAATAATCTCTTGGATGTACGTTGCCCAACTCCCATTTCTGATATGAAGTGCTTTACTGTGATCTTCACATACTCTATCTAGGTGTGTAAGAATGATATGACTTGCCAATCCTACTACAGGTGATACAGGTGTTGCCAATATTACCTTCAATGATGCTGTGCTTGCTTGGGGCAGAGTCCTTCAACTCCAGATGCTCTAGCTCCACATACCACTTCAACGTGCCCTGATCAATAATACGACCATCACTGCCTCTGAAAGACGGGAGGACACTAAACATAATCTCTCAGCTTAATTTCTAAAATAGAAATATAGGTAAATACAGACACATACTGAAATCTTGTATAATCATGTGGAAACAAGATTAAACAGGTATGCAAGGAGTTAATTTTCCATTGAGGAGGTAATTCACCCTAAAAACCTAAAAATGAAAAAAGGGCAAAAATAGTAACTTTTGCCACTTCAGAAAAATGAAACATTATACTTCTGAAAAATTAAATGAACTTTAATAAATATGCAAACTGAATTATGCTGCTAAATATTTTTATATTGAGAAACACAATTAAAATTACAATTTTTTAAATTATGTTTGCAAAATTAAATTAAATATTTTGTTCCAAGGCATCAGTGTTAAGATGAATACCAAAATAAATGCAAGACAATGTTTGATACATGTAAATGTGAAAAGATGCATAATTATGTGCACAGAGGAAAGGGGTGTCATTGGAAATATAAGTGGAATTGTAATATAAGTTGAGTTGTAATGAAGACAATATCCTTTCTAACTAATGTTAGGGAGTATTTTACTCACAAGCATGCAATATTTTATTAGATTTTTGCAATAAGATAAATCTTGCAATTTATCTTTTTCAGTGTAAAATACAAGTTGCCCTTAGGATTTAACTTCTAGTTGGATGGGTAGATGTTGGTGATGATAGAAAAAATTATGTATTGTCCTCTCATATTTTCTTTTGCTTTATCATTATTGTTTAACACCTTTTTTAGTTCTTTTTATATGAGCCATATAAAAAAATTGGCAGGAGGGGGGATAAATAGTTGAAAAATATAGTTCAATATAAACATTTTTGATATACATGCATAGATGAAAGCTAGTGTTTCCATTGCAGATTCCAGATATAATGTCAACAAAAAATAAATTATGCTATAAGATGATTCATGCATCTTTCTTTTTGTTGTGGTTCTTTCATACCTTTTTACACATCTGACATCTTTTCATGGATTTTGATCATTAAAATATATATATTGTAAATTATAAATATTTAATTTTTCAAAACCCTCCACTTGTAAGAGGGTAGATTTATACCATCTTACATTCTGTCAATACAAAAATAGTGGCATCTCAGTTTTATTTAATATCTTATATTCTGTCAATACAAAAATAGTGGCATCTAGGTTTTATTTAATATCTTCATTCTGTCAATACAAAAATAGTGGCATCTCAGTTTTATTTAATATCTTCATTCTGTCAATACAAAAATAGTGGCATATCAGTTATATTTAATGTCTTCATTCTGTCAATACAAAAAAGTGGCATCTCTTTTATTTAATATCTTACATTCTGTCAATACAAAAATAGTGGCATCTCAGGTTTATTTAATATCTTACATTCTGTCAATGCAAAAATAGTGGCATATCAGTTTTATTTAATATCTTACATTCTGTCAATACAAAAATAGTGGCATATCAGTTATATTTAATATCTTCATTCTGTCAATACAAAAATAGTGGCATCTCAGTTTTATTTAATATCTTACACTCTGTCAATGAAAAAATAGTGGCATCTCAGTCTTATTTAATATCTTCATTCTTCATGCATAGAGCCATTTATATTTCAATTGTGAAAAACTTGTGGACATTTGGCAGTACCTTATATCAACACTGTATTTATCAAGAACAGTGAATTTCCAATGGTTGCAAGTATGATGAATAAACTTTCTGTCTTAAGATATTTCAAGTTTATTATGGCTAGGTGTTTGAAAACCTCTTAAAATTATGATACATTTGACCAAAACTTTCATAGCAAAACATCACTGTTTGCATGTTTAACATGCTCTTTGGGGATTCTGAATGTACAAGCATTTTGCCCTAAGATATCTTGAATTTGTCATGGCTATGTGTTTCAAAATGTCTAAATAGCTGAATGATAACAGGCCATGCATAGTGAATGATAACAATGTAAACTTCATTGTGATGAACCCTTAAAGACTCAACTTTGTAGCATCATATCAAGAATCATAATAAAAAGTGGTCAACATTTGAACAAGATATAACTCAAATGAATACACAAACCTGTGTCTAGCAAGATGTCACTCAACTGAATACAAAAACCTGTCTCTAGTAATGTTTACACAGATTGGTTTCAAAGGTAAAAGCCTTTTCTGTGCATTTTTTATGACATAATGATGTTGCATCATGAGTGGAATTCATGTCAGGTTACAGACATAAAGAAGAGAAAGAACAAGTCTGATTGTAGCTATGGAACAATAGCAATTTTAAGACATGTAATAACACAAACTTGATACTGTAATATGATATTCAATCATTAAACCTGCTTGTTCTGCACTCAGAGTTTTCAAATTTGAATTAAGAGATCAGAATAAATATTCAAATTAATATTCACTGACAAGAAAAACATAAAAGAGCTATTAAAAGCATATAATTGCTTACAATTAGTTAAAGCTACTGAATGATTAACAAGATACTTAACAAGCATGAAATATAATACAAACCTAAATGAATTAACTAGGAAGTGTCAATGAAAATTCAGGATAATAATAATAATAATAATAGTAACAATAATAATATTAATATTAATAACAATAGCACACATCTAAGCTGATTAGATAAATTACATATTATGAACATGGCATAATCCAATAAGCATTAACAAAGGCTTGTCACAAACAAATATATAGTGTAACGACTCTATGGTCTAAGAAAAATGTAACAGAAAGAAAGTGAAACTGACAAATCAAGTAAAAATCAACAAGCAATTTATTTCTAGACAAATAAAGTGAAAATTCAAATGACACTTACAGTAACATGAATTAAAATCCAAATAATCCAATAATCCTCCGTGTCCTAATCACAAGTTCTAAATATAGAATGTTCTGAATGAATGACTGTATCCTTGAATGTATTGATGTGCCAATAGTCTTTAAATTCTTGATGTGCCAGTAGTCTTTAATGTGCTGATGTGCCAAAATGAAGTACTCCAGAATATCTTTGAATAAGTTCACATAAATCCTAAAATCATCAATTCAAAATCCAAAATCCAATATGTTTATGAGCACTTTTATAATCCAATGAATATTTAAATAATTCCTCTCTCTGAATTTGGAATGATGTTTCACAACTGTAATGGTTCTTTAAAGACTGATGTTAAGTTTGAAACTGAAAAACTGTCCACTAAACATGGTATATATAAAGATAGGTGACATGACAGAATGTTCTAGAATATTATGGTTTATGTGATTTTTGACACATAAATCAAAAGGAAATTCTAGTTTTATCTGTAAGCAAAATCAACCTTGACCTCAAATTGAATCAACAACTTGTTTACTAGAACCATCCTTGAACTCAAATACTAAGTAAACAACCTAATTCAAGGACAATAGCTAAACATGTCAACATCATACTTATCATTAAGGTTTAAGCAAATACTAAAGTCAAGAAACATTTTTAAATTTCCTAAAATATTTATAATAGCATTAACATTTATAATATTTTATAAACATCATACATAACAAAAAATTGATAGATGCATAGATAAAATCTGTAAGAGAAAGAAATAGGATTATTACATGTTTGGTTTGGTCTGGAATTTGATGTTTTATTGCATAGCAACACATGCAGGTTATATCGTGCCAAAGCAAGTAAAGTATCTTGTCCACTGGCACACCGTGGCAGATGAAATGGGATGGTCTGATGGCAGGATTTGAACTTGCACCCTTCTTGTCACAAGTTCAGCACAATAGTAATTTACCAAAGTGGTGATTAATGATTCATTATAATTTTGCTGAATAATTATTTCCAGTGTTGATAATGTACAAAATAATTTACAGAATTACTGTAGCTGACACTGACTTGACCTTTTAGGGTGATATATCTAGTGTATATCCTCGCTTATAAGTCTAACTGTAAACAACATAAACCCTAATCTCCTGTCTCATAATGCGTTGGCAGATCAGGGTCTTTAGCTGGCAGGGTTTGTTCTGTTGATTACTCCTATTAAACTGCATTGACCCAGATCTGCAGGTGCATTATGCAAAGGCAGATCTGGTATGGTAATGACTAATCTTTAAGAATAGCAGAAAATGGATAAAAATGACACAGCTTACATTTAATTGTATTAGAGCAATGATGTAATGAGACAGTGGGTGCTTCCAATCATCAAAAGGGAAAGAAAAATCCTTACCATGTATGCAACTAAAGACAGGAAAATTTAAATTCCCCAAATTAAGAATATTAACCTCATAAAACTAAAAAATAAGGATGTAACCAAATTCTGTAAATTTAAATCTTTCAGATTAATGATTATTCATTTGGAGTGTCTTCTACTGCGTTTCATAATTTTTATTGAAAAAGCAAAAGTGGCATCCTGTTACATCTCCAACCAATTAATGATTACAGTTTTCATATATTGATCTTAATGTTCAATAGAATAAGATAAGTTTGTTCTTTGGTGTCTCTGCTATCACGAAATCACAACATCAGTTGGATAGTTTCAATGATATTGCAAACTTGTAGGACAAAGATCCCATTGGTGTTAAAGTTAATTTTTAACACTGTACCTATGGGGAACTATCTCCCTTCATATGGAAATAAATTGCCCCATATCTGGTGTTTCAAACTAAGTAACGTTTCCAACATATAACAACTATGACACTTCTGGAAAACTCTGGAATGTAACATGACTTTTACAACATCAAAAGTCTGTATAAATTATTTTAAAAAATCTAAAAAGCCCAACTGATTGATGCAGATGCAAAACTTTTACATTTCCTTGTTATATATAACCAACCTCTTTCTAGGAGCAGTACAAATCAGAAGCCGATTCAACAGAATGAGGCTGGCCGGCCCTCTACATCCATCCTGAAAATATAAGAGGTTCAAAACATTCATTAATGTCAATATTCAATATTATAATAATAATATATTATAAGTTTGTTCCTAATTGTGTTAGCATTCCTTCAGTGCTTGTGAGCTGGCAATGCAAATCAGTAACACTCACAAGCAACCCTGAAATTTGTACAGATATAAAATGTTACATAAACAGGGCAAAAACAGATAGAAACTCTCTTCAGGATAATCCATTGTTAGGACAAAAATCCTGATATTGATCCAAGTCAAATTTCAATAGTCTTTTAAAATCAGACTGCATATAAAATGCACAAATTTGATGTTCCAAAAAAGATAACAGATACCTTGAAAGTCTCGCAACATACCAGAGTTGTGGGTCTCCCTAAACTTTATATGGTCTCCAATACTTCTACTGGTGTGGGTGTTTCATTGTGGTTCAGGACTTCATACAAACAAAACTGCTTTGCTTAAACAATATTTTTGTTTCAATTTACAACAGTTCTATGAAGATACATGGCAGGAATCCAGTACATCAATTATTAAATTTTTTTCATAACTTTTCATATTTGAAAATGTCTAATCATATTGTACATCTGTGATGATTTGGGTAAGGTTATTATGAGTTTATGATTTGTTACAAAGGTCAATGTGTATTTTTTTCAGTGACAATATGAATTTACTGCAGAAATATCTCTGGATATAGAATTTCAATGATAATTTTCCTGTCACAGTAGTTGGTTGTATTCTGGAGAAATATAATGAAATCTTAATAACGGTGAGACAGCTAAATGAAGACAAAAGGTGAGACAACAAAAATGCTACATACAAGTACAACAAGCAAAGGCTGGGAGACATAAAATCTTATATTAAAGATAAAAACAAGAGAGACAAGTCGGCCTAAGATCACTCACCTGACTGACATTTGTCTAATAGCCAGATGCAGGAGCAGTTAACCAATAAATCTGGGTTAGTAGGATGCATTCTGTACAAAAATTTTCCAATGTTGTTGACTGCATATGGTGGCAAATTTAATTGTAAAAAAATGAGCTGATAACTTTTTTACTTTTTATATACTTTGTAATTTATTCATTGCCCTTTCAGAAGCTGGTATTGCCTACTCTGGCAAAATTCATTTTCCCTATTTTAATACCTGCTAAAGTTAGTGTACTTTGGACGAGTTCATGCTAATTTTTCGAGGACATTGGGGCAGCCATTTTGATCAGATGTGTGCTTAGATCATGCATGATTTCCACAACTACAGCATGTAAAGAAATTTCAGCCACAGTACATTAAAGTAGTATATAGGTATGCCAACATTCTCTCCACTGTGCATGTTTTAAATGCCAACAACTTCTGATGTCACAACAGCATCACGTGTCCGGTATCAAAAGTCCTCTATACCAGAATACTTTCTGTTAATGTTAGTAAAATCCTCTTGATCAGTTTTCCGATATAAAGTTGTGTAAATGTTTTTCTATTTTTGCTCATGATGGACAACAAACTTTTACCATATATTTTAACGATTTTATGTTTTTTTTATCTAGCATTGTATTTAAATTTTATGGAATTTTAATATCTTTAAGTTTTATATTTTATCTTTTACTTCATGCTTACATTTAATTGGAAGGGTTTATCTTTCTAAATTTCTGTGCAATCCATTTTTACATTTTGTGAACATTATCTTTAGCAGGCACCATAGCTATGATTGTACTGAACTGCCATAAAATGCTACATACATACATACATACATACATACATACATACATACATACATACATACATACTTTATTCATCTGTCTGTTAATAAACATTTTTGTTTCAGGAGCATAACTCTCAAACCATTCAAGGTATTTCAACCAAACTTGGTACATCTCTCAAGCAAGTTGCATAGAATGTGAAATGTTGGTGGCAGTGACCTTCTTTTTTTATAAGGATGTGGTACTAAACAGAGATGCATACAATCATCTTGATTGATGATTCTAGCATGAACAGAGCTTGAGAAATAAACTTAAAACAAACTTTACCCAAAGTCATATGGGTCAAACTGACTCACTTTTGTGATAAATGTGTATTACTCATCAAGACACATCTCCTCACCAACCTATATGATTCCATACATAACTGTACTTGTACAGTGTGCAAAAAGCCTGAGATAAATGCAATTTTAAAACTAAGAATGTACATGTATTTACTAAGTTAGCCCATTACACACCCTACCCCAGACAATGGTATGAAGCCCACTCCAAACTGTTTCTTAGGATGAAAGAATCATTGAAATTCAGTGAGGTGCTTTACATTTGTATATGCTTTTATTTGTGTGAATGCCAACACCAGGTGTAGTATAATAGCTAATTACCTCTACTCTGTAGGTGAGCTAAAATAAGTGAGATCTCTACTCCATTAACAGGTCCATTGGAACAAGTCAATGCTACATACTGGACCATAATGACTTCAGTTATTGCAATCAATGAGTGTCACAGGTAAGAAATTGCCTTGTCACAAATTAATGATATCACACATGTTATGGGCATCAGAATTAAATGAAAATTCCCAAATCAGCTATGGGTAAAGTACTTTGTAAAAAAAACATGTTTACTGGCTCTATCATTTGCTCTATCATTAGATAAATCACACCATATGATAAAAAGATATTTAAAGTGCAATGAGCTCATAAAATTTAGGTTTCATATACAATGATCTTGACCTTCAAGAGTTTTCATCCATCGAAACATGTATACAACTTATTTTTCATTTTGACAAGCATGCAACAAGCAAGAAAAGTAATGTAGGGAGGCCTTCATTTTGTTAAAAATACTCAAAAAGCATTATGTAAAATAATTTCCATCATTTTTAGGATATCCCTCTGTAAATCACTACATATTAGTAAAATTTGTTTAAATTCTTTATTATTTAATTTAAGTCAAAAATTTTAATGTAACAGTATAACAATTATAGTACAGCGGTCCCCCTTTGAATAGCCCCCACCCCACCCCACCCCCGACCAGCGGCCACCCACTTTATATGTCCAAAATACCTTGGCACCATCGAGTTTGTGTCCAAAAGTACCCCTCTAGGATGGTCACCCCTCTAATGCAGCCAGTCATCATATTAATGCAAAAACTGAAAAACTGTCAAATTTACCCCTTGCAAGTGGCCACATAATGGGGTCTATAGTTAGAAATCTCATGAATATTTGTTGATTTGTAAATTAAACATATTGTTCCAACATGCTGATAAATTACCTAACCTTAATCCATACAAAGATGTAAGTACATGTACTCTGATTATCCTTACTGCTGTGTGTTCCTTAGATGTTTGGTTTTGTCACTTTGATAATTGCTGGCTATTATTATCATATATGCTCACTTATAAGTCAAGTCCAACTGCATACTGCGCCTGCAGATCTGGGTCTATGCAGATTGTTAGTAGTAATTAAGTAGAACAAACATAGACCCTGATCTGCCAGCTATGTTGTTTGCAGTTGGACCTGAATTACAAGTGAGTATTTATGGTGCAATCGATAATTAAGATGACGAAAGCGCTAATTAGTGAGAAGCACATCATTGATCAGCTCAAGTCAGTGTGACATCTGGTTGCCCATAAAGTAAAACTGTATGTTAGCCATTGTGGCTTTTTGCTCATAGATTATGACATGTACCAGTACTTGAAATTGAGCCAGAATAAAAACCAGTTGTTCACAAGACAAGCTCACTTCCTTTGTAAACACTGAACATTTCATGTAATAACTAAACTACAAATTGCCAATGAGAAATAAGTGTTGCAAACAGTGCAAAAATATCATCAGACATTCTCAGTTTAGAAGGAAAAGTGAAAGCATTTTGATTAAATGAAAAGAACAAGAATCCTTGGTCCACTGCTGAGAAATTGCCAGAAAGATTCAAAGAAATGTTGCCAATTATAAATTCTACAGCAGTGGGAAAGTGGAATGGACAGTTACAGGCAAATGTTTGTGCCCTGATTTCACTGACAAGGTGGTTTTGCACCACAATTTATGATTAATCTTAATTATTTTAAACAACATTAAATTTGATACAAGTTTTATCACACTGAGTCCATAACATGCCTGTGATTTTTAAATGAAAATAATAAATATTTCAACATGAGTTATTCCTTTCATAAGTTATATGTAATTATTACTCAATGGTCTTAATGGGAAAAGTAGTGAAGATAGAGGCGGCTCTACCAATACGGAGAGAAATAGAGAGCCAATACATTACAATCCATGTATATGGACTTCCTATAGAAATATCAACCAAAGCCCTGGTTGACAAAATAGAACTTAAATTCCAAATCAAAATCCATGAACACACATTAGAAGCATACAAATCCTATACAGAGGTCATCAACGGTGTGCGTCTACTACAAATAACCAAGGAAGACGAAACCAAAATTCCACAATCCTTTTATTGCATGGGATTCCATGTGAGCACGTGGTATCCTGGATGCATCCACCATCGCCCATGTTTTAAATGTGGACAAACTGGACACACACCCTTCGAGTGTAAACCACAATATCCACTAGGAGAACCACCTATCAAGAGTTATGCTCAGGCAGCCCATCCAGCCAAATTAACCAGCATGAACCTAGATACAGCAAACCCAGAAATACATGAAGTTGTAGATGTCTTAGACCAAACAACAACTCCAGGTGAAGGGAAATCGCAAATAGATGACATAGAGCAACCACGACCAGACAATGAACCAATGACACTAACAGAAGAGCAAACAATAGATACGAAATATGTGACACAAAAAAAAAACACTCGTGCACCATTGGAAACAGAAAAATTCGAGTGGTTACAACCAGGGACATCGAATCCATTTCAAATCCTAAGAGAAATAGACATGAAAGAGACAGACAAAGAAGGGGAAAAGCTCCGGGAGAGAGAGAAAGAGAAAGGGAAAAGAAGGGAAAACAAAGACATCCCACAATCAACCGAATGCACCAAAGGCCGAAACAAAAATCCCAAAAGAAACCCACAAGGAATTGACCACAAGTTCAAATAATAGACAGGAATCTAAAAGATACAGAGCAGACGAAGAAAGAGAAGAAATCAGAGCAAACAATATTGATGAGCTTCTACAGCAGATGAGAAAAACAACCAACAAAAAAAAAAAAATAAGGAAGGAGAGGTGACAGAAAGCAAGGGAGAATGCCCAGACTTAAAGAGGAAAGGAGATGCCCAGACTTTAGCAAAAACAACAACAGTAAACAAAGACAAAGCAAATGAAAAAGAGGACATAAGGAGAACAAAAATATGATACAGAACAGAAAAAGACCACCAAGAAAGGAAAAATGAAACAAAAGCAACAAATCAATCAAAAACTACCACAACAGAATCAAAACAAGGAAGTAGAAGTGTAACAAAGATCACTAAGAAATAAGCAGTTACAGAAGAATGATTAACTTGTATAACATACCGTAATTTTAAATATTATGGATCAAGAATATAAAATTCTTTCATACAATATTGATAAATGATTAAAAAAATTACATGAAATAATAAAATCGATAAAAGACAAGCAATAAATCAGTGAAGGAAATAAGAATTTATGTGAAACATTGATCACACAATCTGAAATAAATAGAGCAATCAAAGAATTAAAGAAAGATAAATCTCCAGGCAGCAAACTTTTCATCCAACTTTTCTAAAAAATTCCAAAATGAAATCATCCCAATACTATAAATGGTGTACAATAATATCTATTTAAATAAACAAATGTTAAAGTCAGAGAAGGAATTATAACAATTATATATAAAGGGAAAGAGGACAGAGACAGCTTAAAAAATTGGAGACCTATATCACTATTCAAAATGGACTATAAAATACTGAGCAAAATATCAAATAATAGAATCAAAAGCTGTTTAGGACAAATTATAAATAAAAATCAAGCATGTGGAGAAAAAGGAAGGAAAATATCAAACAATACACGATCGATACAATGTATTTTGGACTATTTAGAAAATACCGGGAAAAAAGGTGCAATGATTCTAATCGATCAAGAAAAATCATTTGATAGAATGGAACAAAAGTATATAAATATGATCTTAAAGAAATTCATATTTGGGAAATCATTTTGTAAATGGGTAAAATTACTGTATAATAATATATACTTTAGAGTAAAAGTAAATGAAGCCTATACAAAACCTTTTAAAACAGAATGATCGGTCAGACAAGGATGTTCACTCTCAATGCTCTTATACGTGATAGCTATAGAACTCTTAATAATTAAAATAATAAATAACAAAAGTATCAATGGTATAAACATTCCAAATATAACCTCAGAGATAAA